>PITA01001161.1:0-117478 GCA_004023965.1 Spilogale gracilis
CGCCCCTCTCCCTCTCTCCCACCAGAAACCCCCCACCCCAACCCAGGACCGACCTCGCCTGGCTTTCCTCTCCCAGGAGTGGGCGCCATGACCTGGTCGCCTCTGGCCTGCGGCATCGTTTCCGGAAAGTACGACAGTGGCATCCCGCCCTACTCCAGAGCCTCCTTGAAGGTGAAGGAGCGGCCAGGCTGGGAGGCGGGGACGGGTAGGGGACCGGCATTTTGGTAGAAGGGGCTTTGGGGCCGCCGTGGGGGCAGATCCAGGGCAGGGGAACCAGAGCCCACCTCTGGAAAGACTGCTCTCTTCACCGGATGGCCCCAGCTGAAAAAGCCCTTCCA
The DNA here is from genome assembly GCA_004023965.1 of Spilogale gracilis. Taxonomy (NCBI): domain Eukaryota; kingdom Metazoa; phylum Chordata; class Mammalia; order Carnivora; family Mephitidae; genus Spilogale; species Spilogale gracilis. The sequence goes on from PITA01001161.1 coordinate 339, forward strand.
CGCCCTGGCCACCCCTACCACGCCCCATCCCCACAGCCTGGGCAGGGCCCGCCTGTGCTGTTTGAGTTGGCCCCAGCCGCCACAGATACCTCCCCTGCACATTCTGTGGCCCATGCGGGAGAACTCTGGGCTGAGGGCTGCAGAGTTCCTTCCTTCATTCCTCAGAGGTGATCTCCTGCGACAAGTCCCCCCAACATAGACACATCTCTGCAGTGGGGATGCAGGAGGTTCCTCAAAATGCAGCGTTTGGGGGAGGAGGAGCAGGCAGAGAAAGGCCTACCCGGGTCAGGGCAGATCCAGCCCCAGAGCCCCCCTCAGCCTTGGGTTCAAGGGCAGGATGGCCTGTCCCCCGAACTCCTGCCCAATCCACAGCAGAGTCAGGGAGTCAGACACAGAGTCAAGAAGGTACTGCAATGCCAGGGGTGGGAGCAGGTGAAACCACAGCTCCCCCAGAGCTTGGGGAAGGGGTCCTCAGGGCCAAAGGCCTAAACATTCCTTCCCAGGCTGCCAGGCTTGTCGTCTTGGCTCTGGGGCCCAGCCTTAGCAACCCCACAGACTCTGGGCTTCCCATTCAACAGGTCCCATCTTTCCAGCTGCCCAGCTCTGTTCAACAAGGGGCGCGGTTGGCCGGGGGGGGGGGGTGCGGATGCTGGCTCGGCACAGATTGTCAGCTGTCTGTGCACAGAGGTCCAAGTGACCTTCCCTCACCTGTGGGCTGTGCTCTCCGCCCCCCACCCCCAGGGCTACCAGTGGCTGAAGGACAAGATCCTGAGTGAGGAGGGCCGGCGCCAGCAGGCCAAGCTGAAGGAGCTGCAGAGCATCGCCGAGCGCCTGGGCTGCACCCTACCCCAGCTAGCCATAGGTAAGAGGACTTGGGGGGTAGGGTTGAACGTTGTCCCTGGGGCCATGTCAGAAGCCCTTGAGGGCCAGGGCCACTCCATTAGCCAGCCAGAGGGAACGGGACTCCGGCTTTCTTGGGGAGAGAAGGGTGGGGGTCATCACTGAGCTTGGGGCTGCCTCCGCCCCCTGGAAGCAGTTGTTGCCAGTACTGTCCCAGAAGCCTGTCCAGCCCCGTCCCCAGCAAAGCCCCCACCCAACACGCTGGACCCTCCTTGGCACCCTCAGCCCCACGACCAAGAGGCTGGGTCTCTGTAGCCCAGCAGGGACAGGGCAGAACCGGGAGGGGTCCCTGCACTGGGTGTGTGTCCCTCACCTCTTGCCTTCCTGCCCCAGCCTGGTGCCTGAGGAACGAGGGGGTCAGCTCCGTGCTCCTGGGTGCTTCCAGCGCGGACCAGCTCATGGAGAACATTGGAGCCATACAGGCGAGTTGGGGAGGGGACTACTGGGCATGTCCCCTGCAACCCAGACCCTGGGGCCGAACTCAGGATCAGTCAGTCGCTCATGCAGCCCGTGTGTGTTGGGCACCTACGGTGTGCGAGGCCCTGTTGTGAGCATCTGAGCTCTAGCAGAGATCGCCTGGACGCCCCACTCTGGAAAGAAGACAGTGAGCCATGAAGGCAAGACTCCAGGAAATTAGAATCTGAGGGTAATAGGCCCTAGAGCAAGGGCAGGGTTAGGTGGGCACAGAAGGGCGGTGGTGCCATGGGCCCAGGCTGGAGGGGGCCGTGCGGTAGGCTTGTGGAGAAAGTGACAGGGAGCAAAGGCTCTGAGGGTGCCCAGTGGGGCCTGCAAACACCTGGAGGAACCCAGCAGGCATGGGTGGGCGTGGCCTGGAGCAGAGGGGGCGGGGCAGTACCCAGGGCTCTAGGGACTTTGCTGGTTGTTGAGACAAGAGCCCCCAGCCCAAGAGCACAGGGGGGCCTGATCCCCACTTATATTTTAAAAGGACCTCTCTCTCCCTGGCTGCTGAATGGAGGGAAGGCTTTAGGGAACAGGAAGGGGCGCAGGGAGATCTGCAGGGAAGTGACCCCCTCGGAGAGGGTTGGATCCTAGATGTTCAGGACTGGGGCGAAGGTGAGTGAGAGCACAGTCAGGGGCAGGCCTGTGGGGTTTGCCTAGAAGGGCGGCCTTGCCGTTGTTTGAAGTAGGAAAGGCTAGGAAAAGTAGTTTGGGGGTGCAAAAATCAGGTTTCTGGCCTGGAATCTGTGTTTTGTGCCTTCTAGATGGTTCCAGATCATTCTGGAGCTTGCAGTGGAGAGATAAACCCGGACAGGCTTCCTGTCTGTCCCAGACCTTCTAAAACACAGAAGCAGCATAGCCTACCTCTGCTTGGCTAGAAGCGTGATGTGATGAGGCAGGACAGGCTGGCCGTGGCCAGGAGATTGTCACCCAGCCTCCCTGCAGGCCAGGCCAGTCTTGTTGGTGGGATTCTGATTAGCTCTTGTCCTTGCACACAGGTCCTTCCGAAACTGTCGTCTTCCATTATCCACGAGATTGATAGTATTTTGGGCAATAAACCCTACAGCAAAAAGGACTACAGATCCTAAGAAGCCCCCAGCCGCTTGCCCGGACACTTTCCGTTTCCCTCCTAGTCTCTCTTGTTCGCTCGCTTAAGCTGTTTTGAAGCCACGTCAGGGTGTGGTTTGCATCAACAAGAAAACATCACCGTGAGCTGTCACGCGGAAAAGATCTCACAAGTTGCTGCAAGACACTGTTCGCTGCTTTGCGGGACCAAGTTCAGATCCGTGCCAGGAGACCACACTGATGGGGCGGGATGTCAGAGCAGTCCCGCCCCAGCCCGCCTGCAGCCTCTGCTCACCCTCCAGGAAGAAACCAGCGCAGCTGTTCCCAGCCTCAGCCCTTCCCAGAGACACCCCCAGTCCAGGCCAGGCCGAGACCCAGCTGGGTCCTGGGGGCAGCAAGACTGGCCGCTCCCCCTGCTGAGAACTCCCAGCTGGTGTTGGGGCTGGGAAAGAGGAAACCGGGTCTGCCTCTTCCCGTGGCCCCTTCACTGGGGCACTGGGTGTGGGGCGGGGCCTCCTCGGTGGGGGTCTCCCTCAGCCTCCCTCTTGCCAAGGGCTCCTGGCATTTTACCATAGGCCTGACCCCTTCTGCACCCTCCTGGGCACGGCCGCCTGCCCCCACGGGTCTCTCAGGGGCCTTCCGAGCTGTCCCTTGCTGGCAGGGGCCGAGATCTGGGGGGATTCACTATCAAGTGGGGCCCACAGGAAGCTCGGGGGTCTAACCAAGCTCATGAGCCCTCCCTGCGTGCAGCTCATGAGCCCCGAGCCCAGAGCAGCCCTGAGCACAGGGGAGGGGCCCGAGGAGCAGGCTCCGGCAGGTCCCTCCAGGCTCCTGCCTGCCCTCCTGGCCAGGTGCTCTGTCCATTGCCCCTCCGTCCTGGCCGCAGAAGGCCCCTGAGCTCGCGTACATGGCTAGGCGGTGGCTGCAGACTACATCCAGGGGAGCGCACCCGGCTATACCTGGGTGGTGGCCTCCGGCTCTGCAGAGAGACCACGCTTAGGCCGTTTCAGTGAGGGCAGGTCCCTGGGGGGTTTTGTGCTGCATGTCCCGGGCTGGGGGGCCCGAGCATCTAGCAGGAGTACCCGCAATCCAGGAGAAGACCCAGCGCCTTCTTCAAGGCCTCAGAATCGGTCAGGGCGAAGCAGGCCACGTGAAGGTGCTCAGTCAGGGTGCCCCAACCCTCCACACGCACCCCTGTGAAGAGGTCAGGATGGCTGGAGTCAGTCATTCCCTGCCCTGCAGCCACCCCCAGCCTGGGACAGATGACAGGGACTTGGGAAGGACAGACAGAACCGTGAGCCACAGGGTGGGAAGATGGAGGAGGGGAGGGGGCCTGCAGCCGGGAGTCCTGGCCCCTACGGTCCTGCGGTAGTGGCCTCTGGGGCTACCTGGGGGGCTGTGGTCAGGAGCCCACGCTGTTAGACGCCAGTGTGCCTCCAGTGCGGGTGGGCGGCCCCCTCCCCGACAACCCCATACCTTCACCCAGCCGCGCCTGCCGCTCCCTTCAGACAAGCTCCTGTCGGAGGAGCTCCTTCCTGCCGTGCGCAGAGGGCCTGCTGGCCAGTCCTGGCTCGGCTGAGGCCTGCGGAAAACCACCCACGCGAGGAGGGAGGCAGGGAGGGATACAACTTCCATTCCGGACATTTGTGCTGACCCTGGAATCTAGAACTTTCCCCTCTCCTCCCAGACCAGGCCCCTAGGGGGTCACCTCCACCAAATCTCCAGGCTGCACACTGTGGGTTTGGGAAGGGGACGAGCCTGTCCCCGGAGGCCCCCACGCCTGGCCGCCCCCCACCACCACACGAGACGGACAGGGACCCAGGGCTCCGGGCCAGGCAGCCCCTCACTGAGGGCAATGGCTGGGCCCCTTCACACTGCTGCCCCCCAGCCTGCCCACTGCCAGGGGATGGGCCAGAGCTTGCAGTGGGGCCCGAGGGAGGAGCCGCTGCCCCCCTCACGGGGAGCCACACCTGGGAAGGCCACACGTCTGCAGGAGGGAGAGGAGGGCGCTCAGGGCTGAGCGGGGCCAAAGCCGAAATGCCCATTGCCAGGACCCAAGCAACTTCCTGGCCCCGGGGCGCCATCCACTATCCCGTTCTGGGGTGTTCTCTCTTTTCCACAGCCACTGCAGGGAGACCAGGGCTCCGCTTCCTGGGGGAGGGCCCCCGACTCAGAAGGGGCTGGTGCGGGGGAGAGGGCCGGGGGGGGGCCCCAGAGCAGCTGGATTCTGGAGACAGATGGCCAGGCAGAGGCCGGCCCTGGAGTGGCCCAGACCCCACGAGGAGAGGCAGCCCCCAGGAGCCCCAGCTGCCGGCCAGCCAGCCTCTGGCCCTCCCCTTGAGGCAGAGTTCACCCGAGGGGCCCCCGGGGGCATGCCCAGCACAGGACGGAGGCCCAGGCTGAGGGCAGGGCTGGGCTCAGTCTCCCTTGCTGACACCCGGGAGCCCCCACCGTTTCTCATCCCAAACCCTGTGCAAGTCCGAGGTCCCGAGGAATGACAGAGGGGCTTATTCTGCCTTCTGTTCTCTTCCCATCCTGTAAATAATGCGCTTTTCTTCTCTCCCCTTGTTTTTAAGGACTGTGGCCCCTCAGCTAACTGCATTCCCCACCGTGGGCAGGGTCCGCCTTCCGCCTTGCGCTTCAAACGAGACTCAGCCGCTGTATTTATGGAATTGACAAATAAAAGCCCAGCCTGTCGGGGGTCTGCGGCTTTCTGCTCTTGTCTCCAGGGGCCCGGCCATGGGCAGTGGGGTCGGGGGGTGCCACCTGCAGGGGCCAGCAGACTGGGCTCCCCTGAAATCCCGACCCTGGAGCAAAGGGTCCAGTTGGGAAAAAGGGCCCCAGGGGAGAGGCTTAGACTGGGGACTCTGAGGCCCCCGTATAGCCCAAGTGATCAGGGATAGGGCTGCTCCACTACCCTCCACACACACATTCCTTGTTGCTGGAAGGCAGCTGTGCTTTCTGGGTGCAGTGAGATCGGGGTCCAGGGAGACCCCCAGGGTGCCACTGGGGGCTCAGGGTCTCCGTGATACCATGTTGTGTCTGCATTTGGGGTGCAGGCAGGAGACACAGGCACCACCCCCTCGTGGCGGCCCCCTTTCCCAGCAAGCCCCTCAGCCTCATGAGGCCCTGTCTTCTCAGGCGAGAGGCAGGTTCAGGTTCAGGTGATGCATCACCCACATGCCTCCCCCCTCTCCAGCTCCCACACCCCCATCCTAGATGAGTGAGAATCTGGGAAAACACTTTGATTAAATCCTTTCCCAAAGGATTTATTAAAACACAGAAAACCAAGACACACACACAGAGTACAAAGTAAAGGGGACTGTGTCAGCTGCTGTCGTCCCCGTCCGGCTGCCCACGTGTCCTGCCAACGACCGGACAGGTTGCCACTCACCGGGGCTCAGCTACCGGCTCCAGCCCTGTGGCCAGGACCCTCCCAGCTGGGACCCTCCCAATTCACCCCAAAAGCCCCTGGCCCCTTGGCTGGGCCAGATGCCATCCTGGGTGGGGGTCTGCTCCCTCATCGCCCCCACACTCCAGCGCACAGGAGCCGAAGGGGGCTGGGCCTCCCATCTCCATGTCAGGGGTTTGGGACACACACACACACCCAACGGGCCCTTTCTGGGTTATCTCACCTAAAAAAATACTTTTGTTTAAAAAAAATCTGACAACTAAGAAAAAAACCCAAAACACAACGTCAATGACTTTGGGCTGATGCCCTATGACCTATAAACTTGCAGAAATATAAACTGGGGCAACTTCCTGGCCGGAGACCGTGGTGGGCACAGGACAGCCACAGGCGTGGCCTGGGGGACCGGAGGCCACGGCCAGGCCACGACCTCACCCCCGCCTCCCAACCAAGCCCCCCACCCCTCCCAAGTTCTGGAGGCACTCCTGTCCCTGAGCCCACTCTCTTCACGACCCTCTCAGGCCCTGAAGAGCCCTAGGACCAGACACTTGAGAGCAAGAACTACAGTGTCACTGGGGCAAGACGTGACCAGCCAGTCTGGACTGGAGAGGCCCAAGGACCCTGGAAAGGGACCCCCGAAGGCAGGCACCTGCACCAGCTCTGGGTATCAGCAGGACCTCGGTCGTAACTTGCGGAAAGTAAAGGAAATCCAGAGGTGGCTTGCAGGGAGGGTCTCCTCCCAGGAAATGCGCTCCTGGGGCAGGTGTGTGCCTGAGGGGGCCCTTCCGGACACGGTCGGTCCAGCCCAAGCTCTCCTCGACCCCTCAGGGCCCAGCAAGTGATGCTTTCCAAAACTGTGGTCCAAAGCCTACTCAGCAGTGGTTTAAATAATAGGGTGGCTGGAAACAAAAATGTGGCTGTCTCTGCAGGAATCTCCTTGTACAAAGCCCCCCATTCTGCCAGCAGCAAAAACCAAACCCAGCTGGGAGATGCCAAAGACAGTGGACGTCCCGCTCCCCCGCCACCACTCGTGGCAGGAGGTAACTGATAAACTAAGAAGAAAACAGTCTGAGATCCATTTTCCTCTCCCAAACCAGCCGACCAGAAACACACTCTCCAACGGCCCGAAGCCCCCTCTTGGGCCTCCAGGTGCTGATCGTGGAGAGCTGAGCCCTTCCCAGACCTGGCCATCGCAGATACCCAGCTCTGACCCAGTAGAAGAGGGGGAGGCCTGGCATGGAAGAAAAGATGGGAGGACAAAGGGAGGCTTCCTAGGGAGGAAGGGCTGACGGGGCTGGGGGGGACCACCAGCCCTTGGGGCAAGGCAGTGGACATTCCCCTGCTCGACCACCACTGGCCTCCTGGCTGGACTCTCAGGACCCAGCCACTGTGCCCAGTGAGGCCAGCCACAGGGCTGACTGCAGGTCTGGGAGGGGAATGCCACAGGACTCTGGGTTGGGAGGGGGCTCATGTGGTCCCCCCCGTCAGTGGCCTGAGCCAGGATTCACTGCAGGGAGGCACCGAGCAGAGGAAGACAACACCACAAGCCTGTGTGTGACACCGCAGGAACCCTGGGGACAGGGACGAGCACTGCTGCGGCACACACATCCGGGAAATCTGGGTGCTGCCCTCGGGCCGCGTGCCACTGCGCCCACCCGCGGGGCCAGGGCTGACTGGGCCCTGGAGGTTCTGAGAGTGAAGCGAGGGGACACCAAGATGGAAGAGGCTTTGGGGTCCAGACCTCAAGAGGTTCAGAGGGAGCCACTGACAGAGGACACCCGGGACCCCCAGACAGGCCCCCGAATCTTCGCCCCTCCTGGGTTTCTGTAGCCAGGACACGTCCCCAGGGAGCCTCCCCGCTCTCCCTCCCCCCCCAGGAAGCCTGGAAGAGAAAACCCGTCCAGGCTGAGCCAGGCAGAGGAAGCATGGGACACAGACAGGCTCAGGCCCACTCCTCCTCACCAGCGGGGGCCCTCACAGGAGACCCCTGGCTGAGTGCGGGGAGGGGGCCAGTGGAGGCTCCCCAGAGAAGACGAGTCAGGAAGCCTGGGATGCTGCAACTTGGAGAACTGGGTGGCCATCAGATCTAATCCCCAGCCTCCAAGCCCAGCTTTCCCCAGGCCCTCGGACAACACCGCAGGGGCTGCTGTGGCCCCGGCCTGGACGGCAAATGACCAGATCAGGGCCTCTCCAGGGACAGGAGGACAGGGATAAGTCAGGGCCCCAAGGTGTGGCCCAGTCTCTTTGCATCTGTGGCCATGAGACTGGACAGGGAGTGTGTACCTAGAAGGGCATGCAACGGGCCTCCCAGGGCACAGGGCAGGCAGGACCAGGGTTTCCGGGGTCACCCTCAGTGCCACGGTGACCTGCCCTCCTAGGATGCTAACCACACCCCAACACAGGGCAAGCTCTCGCAGCCCCTGCAGGCCTCTGTGTGACAGGTGCAGGCTCCTCCCCCCCTCTCGGGAGCGCAGGCCGCGTGGGGGGGCCCGTGGAGGCTGCTGATAACAAATCCAGGGCCCGCAACGCATGCTGGGCCAGGGCCAGACCCCTGCTGACGGGCTCTGCTCCCCCACAGACATAGCACGCACCTGATGGCCTCCAGCCCCCGCGGGAGGGGGTGGAAGCCACGCCAGCCCCAGACCCTAGCCGAGGTCTCCACCCGGGGGCTGGGCAGCCACTCCCCAGTCGTGACCCATCCAGCACTGGGGAGCCCCGAGGGGCAGGGGGCCCAAAGCGCGGGCAGTTGGGCCATACAGACGGGATGGGGTGGGCGGGGGCCCCCGGAGGGCTCCCCAGGCGGGCCGAGTCCACCGGGCGGCAGCGGGGTTTCTCGGCTCTTCCCTTGCGATCTGGAGCCCGCTGACAGGCGTGAGTGTGGTAGGCAGGACCCCTCCAGTACATCACTCAAGACAGACTCGTTCAAGTCTTCAATAGGAAAGTGCAAAAGATGTACAAATAAAAGAAATCTCCTCTAAGAAGTTGTCCAGGCAAAGGTGGCCAAGAGCACGTCCCGGTGCGGGGTGGTGTGACGTTGGGTGAGACACTGGCACGATGACGAGGTGGCATTTCCGGGCTCCGGCCCAGCCAGGCTGGGCCTCGTCCCCCATGTGATGGCATTACTCAGTTTCCCTTTCCGTCCCAGGGTGCCATGGCTCCTAAAAAGGCAGTAGCTGTTCTCTCCTGTGGGGGTCAGGCAGGTGGCCCGGCAGGCATGGCTGCAAGAGGCCGGTCACCCCCCTGAGCGGCCAGGCATTCCTCAGAGGGGAGCCCCCACCCCCCGTCCCGGCCAACTCCCGTCAGAGGGAGCTCTGGAGCCAAGATCTCCCTGCCACACTTGGAAGGGCCAGAGAGGCTTAGGAAGAGAACTTTCTGAGGGGGTGGTCCTCCTTACGAGGACACACAGGGCTCGGGGAGCCCACGGGGAGGAGGCCAGAGTGAACTAGCAGTTTCTCGGAAGTAAACTCCTCTCTCCAACCCTTACCGCCTCTGACCCCGAGCCAGCCCCTTGCTCGGGCAGGGTGCCCACCACCCCGCCGGCAGTGGAGGCCAACCCGTGCGGACGGGGTTTGGGGCTGAATCACTGTCGCGGACACGCGTGCACACGATCCTGGCCCAGCCTGACTCGCCAACCTGAGGGTGGGACCAGGGACCGTGGGGCGGGCCGGGGCGGGCTTACCTCAGCTGGAAATGAGCACTGCAACAGAGGGAAGTCGCGGGGACAGCTAGATATCTGTGAGAGAGAGAGAGCAGCTCGGCTTGCCTGGGGTGGCGGCGGGCAGGCCGGGCCCCGAGGGGCGCCCCTGCACATGCTGCCCAGAAGCAGTGGGCACCTACCGGTCACATAGGGCCCCAGGGGCATCTGGTTGTAGTTGACAATCCCTCCCGGTCCGGGGCCCCGGAAGTTGGGCCCAAAGTTGCTGTTGTACATCTGGGAGTTGCCGAAAGCGCCCTGGAGACAAGGACCCGGGTTTAGCGGCCGTAGCCCCACACCGCGCCCCCAAGCCCCACCCCGGGGGCGCCCAGGGCGCGCGGGCCGAGCCTGACCTGCTGCACGGTGGGGTCACCGGCTCGGTTGGTCAGGCGGCTCAGGATGCTGCGCTCTGACATCTGGAGGCGGGCGGCCACGGGGGGGATACGGGACAGCATGGACGGCAGGCGCGTCACGTCGGCCTTCATGTCACTCAGCAGCTCCTCCAGCTGGTTCAGGACTGCGGGCGGGAAGGGGGGATGTGGAGGCGCTGCTGGCCGCCGGCGGGCTGGTGCTCACCCGCATGGGCCGCGGGCACAGGGTCCACCCCTCGCCCAGCCCGCCAGGCCCACGAAGCGGAGACAGGCCACCTGGACAAGCAGCAGGTTTCCCCGGGGGCCGGAGGGCTGCCGAGGGGAGAGCCAGAAACTGGGCTTCCACCAGGCCCCCTCTGCCAGCCCCCCGGCTCCCAGGGCAGCCTGCGGCGCTGGCTCACTGCTGCCTCGGGAGGCATCTCCCAGACCCAGCAGCGCCCAGCAAGTCCAGGGGCTCTCGTGGGAGCCTGGCCTTGGCCCCCGCCGTCCCTCTAACCAGCCCAGGAGCTTCCTGAGGATCTGGAGCACGGGAGTCAAAGGCTGAACCCCAGGAGACCCGGGGCATACTTGACCATCCTGAGCGGTAAGAGACCTTAACACTCAAGGATGTGACGAGCATCACAGAGAGGCCGTGTTGAAAGCATACTGTCAGGGCTTGATGAGCAGGAGTGTGTAAGTCAAGCAGATGTCTGCGTTACCTACCCCCAGACCCGGGCCTACAGGGAGCAGAATTTGAGAAGAAGTCCAGAGAAAGGAGGGCCTAACTTTCCCTGCACTGGATAATGGGACTGTCCCAGCCGGGCCAGGAGGCTACACCCTCTGGCCTGACCCCTGCCTCATCCGTGGCCTCATCGATGGCCCAGGATCCACATGGCAGAAGGCAGGCAGGTGGGCCGGACTCCGGGAAGCGGCTCGCTCACCCTTGTGCAGGACGGCATTGGCTGGCTTGTTCCCGGCAAGGGACTCCTTGGACAGGTGCTGGTGGCTCTCGGCAAGGCACTCCACCTCAGCCAGGCGGGCGTTGAGGGCCATGGCGGGGTGGTTGGGGTCCTGGGTCATGTTAAGGTACGCGGCCCTCCGGAGCTGCTCCTCAATGACCAGCGCCTGCTCCAGCAGCTGGGGGATGGGGCAGCAGGGACTGAGCGCTGGCCTGGCCCCTCCTCCCCCAGCACCCTCCCCCACCCCCACCGGCCCAGGATCGGCAGAAAGGAAGGAGGGAGGACACGCTTCCACCCATCTGCACCCCCTTGTCTGCTCTTAGCCACCACCACCCCCCATTAGAGCTCTCACTAATCTGGGTTCTCTGCACCATCACTCAGGGCAGAAACACGCACCCAGGGGGCCCTGGCTCAGATCAAGGACCCAACACAGTGTTAGTTGATTGACTACATGACTGACTCCATGGTGGGCAGCCCAGTCCACGTCCAGATACATGAGGAGGGGACTGTTATCCAGCCACTTGCCCGGGGCCCCCTCCCAATCCCTGGTGTAATCCGCCTTCTGGTAGCAGCGCCTTCCCTGCAGGCTCTGGCCTGCGGAGCCTGACCTTGAACCTGCGGGCCAGAAACTTGTTCTTCATCTCCAAGTAGTTGCCCTTGTGGATCTCAGACTTGAAGGGCTCATTGAGGATCATGTATCGCGGGTCGTTCTGGATGTCTTGCCAGCGGGCGTAGCCGTGCCTGGGTGGGGCACCGTTAAGGGCAAGCCTGGCCATGGAGTGGGAGGTGGGAGGCGAGGGGGGACCAGGCTGGGTGCTTTCAGACAAGCCATTAACCTTGGCTCCAGCCCCTCACGGGCCCAGGCAGCACTGAGGCTTCGGGGGAATGAACCTCTGTCCTCACGACCCTGCGGGCAGAACCTTCCAGTCCCAACACCCACACTCATGATCATGACCTCATTTGGAAATGGGGTCTTTGTAGCCGTAGTCAAGCTAAGAAGAGGTCATCCTAGATTAGAGCAATCAAGAACCCAGTAACTCCTGTGCTTCTAAGAGGAAATCTGGACCCGAACACACAGACACCTAGGGAAGGAGGCCATGTGGCCCCAGGGACAGAGCCACCGCCAGAAGCTGGCAGGAGGCAGGGAAGGGTCCTCCTGGAGGCCATCAGGGAACAAGGACACACAATAAAATTATCTTGCCCACGGTCCCAGTTAGTGAGAGGCAGGGGCAGGATTTGAACTCCGGCAGCCTGGCTCCAGACCGCCCCCACGAGGCCATCTGTACACGATGGCCCCCAGGCCACACTGGCCCCCAGCCCATTTTTTTAAACAAACTTGGACTGGAACGTGGTCACACTCACTGGTTTACTCACTGTCCACGGCTGCTTCTGCTACAATGGGAGTCGAGTAAGGGCTCTGCAGAGCCTGAACTAGCCACTCCCCGGCCCCTTCCAGGAAAGGTTTGCTGACCCCTACTCTAGAACATTCTCCCTCTCCTTAAGCAGGTCAGCTTTATGGGGGGCTTTCCATGCGCACCTGTGCAGCCCTCCCCCTGCCCCTGGGCGGTCTGTGCCCACCTCTGCCCACCTGTGAGGAAATGCACCCCCACCCCTACCCCTGTTTGCCCCCTGCCTGCTCTACCCTCTTCTGCTGACCACCACCCTCTGCTAACTTACACCATTCTCCAGCTGTCCTCAGGAGGATGTGAGCCCCAGGTAGACAGGGATGGGGGATGTTGCTCAGGCTTGTGTCTTCCATGCCCGGCACATGGGAGAATAGCTATCAAGACTGAATGCATGAACACGAGCCCCCGTAAGTGGTGATGCCCCCTTCAGACATCATTACTGGGAGGAGCTGAGGTACGGACCACGTGGGACTTAGGCGGGTTCGTTGTGGAGTCAGAGGGACGGGCTGTGACTTATTTGCTGTGTGTCCCTGGGCCGGTCATGTGCCCTCTCTGAGCATCATTTCCTCCCTTGTGTAATGAGGATCACGGTGGTGCGCTTCGGAAGGCTGCTGTGTGGACGGAGTGAGCGCCGGGCAGGAAGGGACGAGCCACAACCAAGGTCATCACCATCCCCACCACCACCAGGGAAGTCCTCAGCACCTGATCAAAAGCACTGGCTCCTGACTCCTCATCCCACACACCCCACATCCTCCCGGAGGTCCACAGAGGAAGAGGTCGGGGTCCTGCCCAGCGGGGCTTGGCCAAGGATACGTCACGATGCCTGCCAGCAGCCAGTAGTCATGGCGCCGGTGCCAGATGTCATAGATTTTCCCCGAGGACACAGCAGCACGTTCCTCATTCTGCCACAGTGTGTGCAGCTCTGGGAAGCCAGCCGAGGGGGGCAGAATGAGGTGCCCCCCAGTCCCTCACAGAGGCAGGCATAGGAAAGTCTCTTCCTCACCACCCACCAGTGCTGTATAATGCACTTTTATCAACCACTCACACTTTAGTATAAAATAACCATCTGCCCAGACTCCCAGGACCCGCACAGTTAGAAAGCCCATGACAACCACCATCCTAGTTCTCTGCCCATCGCCTCAGCCTGATACCTGTGAAGCCCCCATCTGCAATGTTGAACATGAATTTGAACTTCCCATTCTTGTCCTCCTTCTTCCCCTCCTCATCTTCCTCTTTGTCACCATTTTGCTGTGTTTCAATGGGCTCCTTCTCTTCCACTTTGGTGTCATCTACGGGAGGTCAGACCCATATTCATTTACCCACCTGAAAGGTACTACCCAGGGGCTTCTCTCTGAAGCAGTGGGGACTGGGAACCCAAAGGCAGGTGAGAGCCATATCTCCTCGTCCTCAAGGGCTCACCACCAAGAGGGATTTTAAACAGACAAACCAGCAGCCCCTCTCTCTTTCCTGTGCTGGGAGGGTGGGCTCCAGGACCCCCTGGGAACACGGAGCAGAGTGCTGTGAAAAGTGCACATTAAGTTAGAGGCCAGCAGGGCTGTCCTGGAGGGTCTGATCTGAACATGAGTGTTGCAGAACATTCCAGAACACAAAGTCTCTGACTGAGTCCCAAATGACCCAGTCCCAGCTCTATGACCAGCTAAGGAGCTTTCTCCCGGGGGTGGCTGGGCCGCAGGAGGGATTAGGAGAGAGGGTGGCATCTCCCACCCCGGCCCAAGGGCTGGAGAGCCCAGGCTCCCGCCTACCAGCTCCAGTTGGTTGTGGTGGGGGGTAATGGATGGATGGTGGTGCCCACGGAAGCTGCAGGAGGCCCAACGGGGTCCAGACGGTGCCCTCAAGAGCCCAAGGGACACAGGACAGAGCACACACAAGAGTCCCAGGTAAAAAAATAATAATAAAAAATAAAGAGGCCCAGACCTGGTTTGAAATCACTGCCATCCCCTCTGCTGTGAATCAAGCTTAGCTCCAGCTTGTCCAGAATTTTCTCCTTCTCAGGAAGCATTTCTTCTGCAAGACAAAGGGAATTTGCAGAGGGAGAGGTCCGGGACAATGGGGACTCTGGGCTGGTGGCTTTCCAGCTCCATTTCAGCCACACACGGGCTCCCACCTGCCACTTCACGAGGAGTCCAACAGGGGCCATCAAGGACAGGTCCTTGGGGAAGGCAGGGATGGGGGTGTGGACTCCCCAACCCCCATCAGCTTGGCTCTTCCGTCTCACCCCTACCCCAGCAGCACCCCACCTCCAAGCTGCTCAGGGCCTGGTCTCAAACTCCTCTACACCACATGATAAGCAGAGGACTCGATGTGCTGACAATGCAGCAGGACTCCACTAACACAAAAGCCTCTTACGAACACCCAGACCTGTCACGCAAAACCTACTCCCTTGGAAAAAGACACAGTGAGCTCACAAGGAGAAAAGGAAATTGTCAGTGCCATAAGGGAAAGGGGGGAGTGGTTGCCAGGAAGGGGCCCGAGGGGGGCCTGGGGCTGCGTCCCAACACCCAAACAGGGAGGATGAGACTAGAAGCCCCGGAGACCACACACCCAGAATGCAACACCCTCCAAGCACTGTGCACTCAATGGAAGAGAGGAAGTTCTGTCCAGGGCCTCGTGGCCGAGCTGCCATGACCATGGACTGTAAACCATGCCTCCCCCGCAGAGAGCGTGCGTTCTGTCCACCAGGGAGACTGTGGGGCCGGGGGCTTCTGGAAATAGAGCAGGGACATTCCTGCTACTTAGGAGACACAGGGTTCCCCCAGATAAAACAATTCCTGATAAAGAGGCACCCAAGCAAAATTCAGAAACCATTTATCCATCCAGCAGAGAGAGAGACAAGAAAGATGAGAAGCCATAAGAAGTCCACACCAAAAAAAGGAAAACTAGAAAAAGCCAGCTAAAACTTCTAGAAATAAAGTACACAAACATTGACATCTTAAACATTTTCACTGCCAAAACGTGAGATGTCCTCCAAGGCTTCTGGGGCGTGGGATGGGGCACAGGTGGCCTTCCAAGTGGGAGATTAGCTGAGTGGGCCTGACCTCATCACGCCAGCTCTCGAAAAGCAGTGTTCTCCCCAAGCAGTCACGGAAAAGAACATCAGAGAGATTCGAAGGATGAGGGGCATTTGGCCCATAACAGCTGACTTGAAGCGTGAACACCAAGTGGGCAAGGAACGTGGGCCGCTTCCAGGGACTGAGAAAAGTCTGCATCTGACAGCCAGCAAGGAGATGGGGCCTCGGGCCCCCACCCCAGGGAGCGGACGTCGGCCAACAAGAACAGGCTTGGAAGCCGATGTTTCCCCTTGAGCTGCCAGAGAAGAGTCAGCTCAGCCAATGCCTTGATGTCCTTCCCTCAAGACCCTGAGCCCGGAACCCACACCGAGCGGGACTTCTGGCCCAACGAACTGTAAGCTCATAAATGAGTGTTGTTTTAAGGACTGAAGTTGTAATGTTTTGTTTTGCAGCCAAAGAAAATGACACAAATGGGAAGTATGAACAAACAGGACAGTATAAAGAAAACAATATACGGCGCCTGGAGGGCTCAGGCGTTAAGCCTCTGCCTTCGGCTCAGGTCATGATCCTGGAGACCCGGGATCGAGTCCCACATCGGACTCCCTGCTCGGCAGGAAGCCTGCTTCTCCCTCTCTCACTCCCCCTGCTTGTGTTCCCTCTCTGGCTGTGTTTCTCTCTGTCAGATAAATAAATAAAATCTTTATAAAAAAAAAAAAAAAGCTATGCAAGAGAGACAGACAAAAAAGTAAAAAAAGTGTGAAAGACACACCAGCCACCATCTTGGGCTAAGTACCTGCTTTCTTTTCCTCATCACCTTTGGAGTCTGTTGTCGAACAAACATCTATTTCTGCTTATTACCTGCCCATCTCACCACAACACAAGTTCCGTGCGAAGGCTGTGGCTGTTTCCGTGTGTCGCTTGTGTCCCCAGGACTCGGGACAGAACCCAACACACGGCAAGGCTGCAAGGCAGGTTTACTGGAGGAAGGAAGGAATCGTGGAGTAGGAAGGCAGGAGAACATAATGGGGACAAAGACAATACTCAAAGAGGAACTGAGAATTTTCTCACAATCAATGAAGGACATAATACTTAGCTTTAAGAACCGTAATCACAAGGAAGATAAATAAAAACTTCATTGTAGTGAAACCACACATGACCAGACATAAAGAGAATATCCTAAGAGTGGTCTTACCATGTCAGGAAAGACAGAAAATGCAGACTTCCCACAAAGGAGCGACGATCACCTTGAGGGCACCTTCTCAGTACATTGGAAGCCACAACACACAAGGAAAACATTTCAAAGTGCTGAAGGAAGGGGCGCCCGGGTGGCTCAGTCAGTTAAGCATCCGACTCTTTTGATTTTGGCCCAGGTCTTGATCTCACGGTCATGAGTTCAAGCCTTGTGTTGGGCCCCACAGTGGATGTGGAGCCTACTTTAAAAAGAAAAAAAAAAAAAAGGGTGCCTGGGTGGCTCAGTGGGTTAAAGCCTCTGCCTTCAGCTCAAGTCATGATCTCCGGGTCCTGGGATCGAGCCCCGCATCAGGCTCTCTGCTCTGCGGGGAACTTGTTTCCCCTTCCTTCTCTCCCTGCCTCTCTGCCTATTTGTGATCTCTCTCTGTTAAATGAATGAATAAAATCTTTGGGAGAAAAAAAGGTTATACTTTAGGAAGAAAGACACTTTAGGAAGCAATGGTGAACAAGGAAGCAAACAAAAAACTGCTAAGAATGGTAAGACCTAAATAAGGATTAAAGATTTAGAAATAGGCACCATAATAAATTTGGGAAATGAAAACAAGCTGAAACTAAAACACTGAGCAACAGCACATGAGAGATGGAAAGGGAATAGAGCTACCCACAGCCCTTCTCTTATTCAAAAGGGATACATGTTAAAAGCTTAAAAGTATAAAACAGAATTGACTATAAACTTTCTGAAAGAGTTAAGGGGGGGAGGGAAATATAAAGAAAGTCTGATCAATCCAAGAAACAGCAGGAAAGGAGGAAAAAGAAGGCAAGGGTAATATAAAGTACGAAGCAAGAGAGTAGAAATGCATCCAAATATCTAGCTGTTACAATAAACATAAAGAGATCAAACTTGTCAGCTAAAAGATAGAGATTCTGGGGGTGCTTGAGTGGCTCAGTTGGTTGGATGACTGCCTTCGGCTCAGGTCATGATCCCGGAGACTGGGGATCAAGCCCCACATTGGGCTCCCTGCTCGGTGGGAAGCCAATCCTACTTCTCCCTCTCTCACTCCCCCTGCTTGTGTTCCCTCTCTAGCTGTGTTTCTCTCTGTCAAATAAATAAATAAAATCTTTAAAAAGAAAACAGATAAGAGATTCTGTGACTGGACTTAAAATAACAAATCCTGCGATACACTGTTTATGAGATGTATACCTAAAATGTAATTACACAGATTACAAGGAAAGGAATGAGTGTCAACTATACTTCAATAAAAAAATGTCTGGGGCGCCTGTGTGGCTCAATGTAACCCACTGAGCTTGCTTCCTCCTCTCTCTCTGCCTGCCTCTCTGCCTACTTGTGATCTCTCTCTCTCTGTCAAATAAATTAATAAAATCTTTAACAACAACAACAACAAAAATGTCTTAAAGTAAAGGAATGGAAGAAATGCTTACAGACCATATATCTGTAAGGAACTCCTATAACTCAGTAATAAAAATACCCCAATTTAAAAATGGGCAAAGGACCTGAAAAGACATTTCTCCAACAGAGATATATAAATGGCACATGAAAAGAAACTCAACATCTTTATGCATAAGGGAAATACACATAAAACCCTTTGAGAGTCCCCTTCTCCCCCAGCAGGGTGACTATAATCAAAAGACACATGTCAAAGGCACCTGACTGGTTCAGTTGGTTGAGTGCCTGACTCTTGATTTTGACCCAGGTCATGATCCCAGGATCAGGATCGTGAGATCAAGCACCAGGCCAGTTCTGCACTCAGCAGGGGGTCTGCTTGGGATTCTCTCTCCCTCTGCCCCTCCCAGCACTTGTGCTCACTCTCTCTCTCAAATAAATAAATCTTTTTTAAAAAGGGAGACAGAAGCACTGTCAAAGACACGGAAAAATAAGAACCCTTGTACATTGTTTATGGGAATGTAAAACGGTGCAGCCACTGGAGAAAACAATCTGCCAGTTCACCGCTGGGTAGATACCCAAGAGAACTGAAACCAATGTCCACACCAAAAAACGGCACATAAACTTTCACAGCAGCCAAAACTTAAAAACAACCCAAATGTCCATCAACTGATGGATGGATAAATACAATGCACTATATTTATACAAAGGATAAAAGGATTAAGCTCTGGTCCACACCATAAGATAGATGAACCTGGGAAACATTATGCTAAGTGAAAGAAGCCAGACAGAAAGGGAAATCTATTTTATGATTCCATTTACATGAAATCTCCAGAACACACAAATCCATAGAGACAGAAAGTAGACAATGGCTGGGGTGGAGAGGAAGAAATGGGTAATAAATGCTAACTGGCATGGGGTTTCTTTTTGGAGTGATGAAACTATTCTAAAATTATATGTGCTGGGGCGCCTGGGTGGCTCAGTTGGTTGAGCGACTGCCTTCGGCTCAGGTCATGATCCCAGAGACCTGGGATCGAGTTCCACATCGGGCTCCCTGCTCGGCGGGAAGCCTGCTTCTCCCTCTCTCACTCCCCCTGCTTGTGTTCCCTCTCTGGCTGTGTTTCTCTCTGTCAAATAAATAAAATCTTTAAAAAAATAAATAAATAAAATAAAATTATTTGTGCTAATGGTTGCACAATTTTGCAAACATACTAAAAATCACCAACTTGTATACTGTAAATGTGTGAACTGTGGGGGGCCTGGGTAGCTCAGTTGGTTAAGCGCCTAACTCTTGATTTTGGCTCAGGTCATGGTTTCAGGATCCTGAGATCAAGCCCCGCACTGGGCTCTGCACTCAGTGGGGAGTGTGCTTATCCCTCTGCTCCTGCCCCCTCCTCCCCGTTTGTGCTCATGCACGTGCTCTCTCTCTCTCTCTAACAAATTAAATCTTTAAAAATAAATAAAGAAAATTAAGGGGCACCTGGGTAGCTCAGTTGGTTGAGTGACTGCCTTTGGCTCAGGTCATGATCCTAGAGACCCGGGATCGAGCCCCACATCGGGCTCCCTGCTCAGCGGGAAGCCTGCTTCTCCTGTTCTCACTCCCCCTGCTTGTGTTCCCTCTCTGGCTGTGTTTCTCTCTGTCAAATAAATAAAATCTTTAAAAAAAATAAATAAATAAAATATTAAAAAAAAAAGAAAATTAAATGGGTGAACTGTATCCCAATAAAGTGTGTGTACATGTATTTTTTTTAAGTAGGAGGACAGAAAAACACATACCAAAAATAAAAATTCAGAAAAAGTAAGATCCATCCAAATCACCCTAAATAAACCTCAAAGCAAAAAGTATCAGGAGGAATAAAAGGGTCTTTATGTAAGAGGCACACTGCACCAGAAAAACACAAAAAACCTAAACCAATATGCGCCTAACAACCCAGACTCACTCTGGCCTTACAAAGAAAGAGCCCGACCCACGGCCGTAGTGAGAGGTCCTACACCAAGTCTCTCAGACTTGACAGATCAAAGCAAAGCAAAAAAGCATAAGGATGTAAGAGACGTGAACAACATCATGATCTAAGGTCTGAATTTAGAACCTCACACCACAGAATTAAGAGAATAGGCATTCTTTTCCATCAGACAGGACCCTTTACAAAATCTGACCATTTATGCTGGGAAAGCAGGCTTCATCAACGCCACGTAGAAACAGTATCACACAGACTAGCAACAGAGCTAGAAATCACTGATAGAGTTCAATAATGCCCGAACTCGGCACGGTAGGAAACGTTGAGATCCATGTAGAGACCTGAGCCCCTGGCTCTCTCCTCATCCTGGGGATCCTACTCCTTTAGGACACATCCCGCCACCCACCAGGGAGAGACAGCAGGGAACACAGACTGGCCGCCCTTCTCCGACCCGGGGCCGCTGAGGCCAGAGGCTATGTTGGGGGGTGGGGAGTGGTGACCGTGGGAAGCCACACCTTTTGCCAGCTGCTCTGGGGACGGCGGGGCCTTCTCCATCTCCTCCATCCGCTCCTTGCCATCTGAGCTCTCGTGCTTGTCCTCGCCCTCCACTCTGTCCAGGGAAGCTGACAGGGCCTGGGGAGGACAGGCTAGGGATGCTGCGGGGCCTGGGGCCTCAACAGCGTGGAGGGCAGAGGATGAGCACTGGGCTGGGAACTCACTCTCTACGTTCCCATCTGTGTTCCCAACCTGCTCCCCAAAACCCAGAGGCCCAAACGTGGTGCCAAGAGGCCTGGGTTTCAGCTACCCAAGCAAGGGCTAAGAAGGTCCCCAGACTCAACCCCCATCCCACACCACCCCCCCAGGGGCCCAGACACCAGCATCTTCCATACCTGGATTTCTGGGGATTTCTTTGGCTTCTGAACCCCCAGCTCCTTCTCATCCAGGTAGCCCAGCTGGGCTTCCATTTTGTCTGAAATATCAAAGGAAAGAGATAAGATTAGTGGGCCAAAGCGGGCAGGGGCTGGAGGGCAGGAAATGGGGGTGCCAGGTGGCTCCGTCTGGGCCAGGCACCTCCAGGAGGAGGACAGCCAGAGACCTCACGCTAAACATGCAGGCATGGGGATCCCTGGAGGACCCTGGGCCCAGGGAGGCCAAAGCCATAAGCTGATGGGACAGGACTGCCCCCAGCAGGACCCCCTTCTAGAAGCAGGAGCTGAGGTGGGGGAGGCAGGCCTAGGCCAGAATAGCTGGGTGTGGTTCCCACTTTCCAGCTGGCTGACAAGCCCCGTGCCTTCCCTTGTTGAGCCGGTTCTCAACACGGCGCCGAGAGTAGCCCTGGGAGGTGGACACTAGTCTGTCCCGCATCATGGATGAGAAAGCAGGGCTCACGGAGTTCCGGGAAGCAAACCCAGGCCCACGTACTCCCAAGGGCACACCTGTGCCCGGAAGCAGCCGGGTGTGTCCCTGGGGGCAAAGGCTCCCAGGACTTCCCGGGTCGCCCGGGCAGCAGGTCAGGGCCAGGCCTCTGAGGTTCCTCTGAGGGAAGATGTTTTGTCCAAATAAACACGAGCCACCGAAAAGATACTCAGACAAATAACCCATCAAAGACCAAAGGGGGCGCCTGGGTGGCTCAGTGGCTAAGCGACTGCCTTCGGCTCAGGTTGTGATCCCAGAGACCTGGGATCGAGCCCCGCATCGGGCTCCCTGCTCGGCGGGAGGCCTGCGTCTCCCTCTCTCACTCCCCCTGCTTGTGTTCCCTTTCTAGCTGTGTTTCTGTCAAATAAATAAATAAAATCTTTAAAAGAAGAAGAAGGAGGAGGAGGAGGAGGAGGAGGAGGAGACCACCAAAGGATCTGAAAAGACATTTCACCAAAGAAGAGACACAAGAGGCCCCGAAGCATGTGGAAAATTCTCAACATCTTCAGCCATCAGGGGGACACAAATCAAGACCACGGGGAGACACCGCTTCACATCCGCGAGGATGCTACAAGCAAAAAGCCGGACAACGAGCGGTCCGATGAGGGTGGGGGGAAACCAGAACCGTCATACGTGGCTGGGGAGAACGTAAGATGACGTGGCCTCTGTGGAAAACTCCGGCAGTTCCTCAACATGTTACCCCCGCAATCCAGCAGCACCGTTCCTAGCTACACGCCGGACAGCAATGCCACGAGACGTGTCCGCCCTGAACACAGACGCTCACAGCCACGGCCACTCACAGCGCCGCTCGCGTCATTCACACGGGCCAAAGAGGAGAAACAGCCCAAATCCGTCAGCTGACAAATGAATAAGCAAAAATACGGCTCGCCCACGCAAGGGAATAGTATTCGGCCATGAAAAGGAATGAAGCAGCGACCACCCCACAACGTGGACGACCCTCAAACAGACGCTAGAGAACAAAGCCGGACACAAGAAGGCCACGTCGGACATGGTTCCAGGACAGGCAAAGCCACGCAAGGTGGCTCAGCAGCCGCCAAGGCCTGGGGCTGGGGCGGGAGGAGGAACGGGGAGTGAGGGCGGACAGGTCCATGTTTTTCTCTGGGGGATGAAGACGTTCTAGCGTTAGAGGCTATCCAACCCTGTGAATACACTAGTCACAACTGAACGGTAAGATTTTTAAAGCCCGAGTGTTGTGATGGGTGACTACCCATTAAAAAGAGACAGTGTGAGGACAGCAACATTTCTGCAGGCAGAAGCCCGTGGGGGGAAGGGAGGCTGACCGTCATGGTTGTGCGGGACGACCCAGGCTCTCCTGGGCCCTCACCAGCCCCTGCGACCCAGGTGCCCTCCCCCGTCGTGGGAGCCCAGACCTGGCAGGCCCAGGGGGGCTGGCAGGAGGTGGGCAGGGCTGGCGGGCACTGGCGTGTTGGGGTCTGAGGAGATGAGCTCGCTTGGCTTCTTGCCCTCAGGTCCTTCAGGGATCAAGTCCGGGGTGCTGTACTTCCCGTTAACGTGCTCAAACTCCTGAACCTGGGGTGGGGAGGCAGGGAAGGAGAGAGGGAGGTGCTCTCAGCTCAGACCCAGGGGCTTCGGTGTGGCCGGTGGGACTGGGGGTGTCCCGGGCTTGGGATGAACCTCCCTCCAAGGCGGCCAGGCCCCACCCCCACCCCCATTTCCCCGTGTGCCCTCTGCCCTCTGCCCTGCCCTCCCTCCTCCAGCCTCCCCACACCAGGACGGGCCTTCAGAGCCGTCCCTCTGGCCTCACTCAGCGTCCTGAGCCGGGCACCTGCCCTTTGCCTGCTGACCCCCAGGGGGCACACGAGGGCCATGGCAGGGCCACCAGGAAAGGCCCGGGCAAGGCTTACTCACCCACCTTCTTCCTAACTAGTGACATGACCCCGATGCGGGTGAGCACGTGCTGCCTCGAGAGGCCCTCACGGGGCACACCGTCCGCGAAGGTCTCTGCGCCGTCAGCCCCCGGCTCACACAGGTGCCGCATGAAGAGGGACACATAGGCTCTGGGGTGGGGGGGGACTGGGGCTCAGGGAGTGGGGGGCCAGCAAGGACCCTCTGAGAGGGCTGGCAGGACCCCCCACCCCAGCAAACCCCCTGGCTGGAACCGTCGTCCATCACCCGCCTCCCAGCCTGGCCTGCTGGGTCAGGCCCCCAGGGAAGGACAGACGGGGATCTCCCCTGGGAAGAGAACCTCCTAGGACAGTGCTTGGCCTGGATCTCGACTAGCAGGGGTGGCTGGTCAGTGTTTTCTACAAATGAGCCCTGCCCGGGGCCTGGACCCCAGCCACCCAAAGACCAGAGAACAGCCAACCCTCCAGATAAATGACACCCATCGCGCAGAGGAGCCTGCCCACTCTGCAGTAGCCGCTACACGCCGGGCCACCCCTCAGCCCCTTTACCTAAATTCCTTCTCGCTCTTCCCTCGAAGGTCCCGCACCAGCCAGTGGGAGTTGAAGGCGTCCTGCGGGGGCATACCCCAGCGCATGATGGCATTCAAAAAGGCCTTCCGCTGCCGGGCATTGAAGCCCAGCACCTGGGTGGGCAGGGGTGGGGTGGAAGAGCAGAATTCAGGGATGGGGAGAGATGCCCACGGAAGGGACGAGGCAGGGAGGGGCACAGAGAAGGCAGGGGCCTCCAGCTAGGGCAGGACCCAGAGGCCAGAGCCCAGACCCAGGACCTGTCCCTGCCCCATTCTGCACAGCCGGGACCTGGGCAAGCCCCTGGCCCTCCTGCCTCCACCCCTGCTCCATACCGCAGAGGTATAGCAGGGGTGAGCTCTTTGTTCTCCGGGGGGGAGGAGGAGCTGGGGAAGGGGTGTGCAGGCGGGACCCACCTCGATATTGCCACCCACACGGGCAAGAAGAGGTGGCAGGGGCTTGTCCCTGTCGCTCTTCAGCTGCCTCCTGGATTGCCGCCGTCCACCTGCGAAGTAGCCCCACCACAAGACCTTGCTGGAGCCTGGTGTGTCCTGGACCCCCCACCCTACCCACCAACTCACCCCAGAACAGCAAGATCCCTCAGGACATCCCTCAAAGGATGGATGCGTCTTCTGACACCCCCAGGGACCCCCAGGCTGACCATCATCCCCCTGACATGGGTGTGGGCCCCAGTCCGGGGCCACCATCCCTGAGACTTACTCTGCCCTTCTGGCCTTTCCTCAAAGTCTTCGTCCTCATCCTCGGAGCCGATGGAATATTCAGACTGGTTATCTGAGAGCTCGTCCTGCCACTCTGTGAGGAGCCACATGGACAGGCTGAGTGAGCCCCCAACACCCAGGGCCATGCCGAGCCCTAAACCCCAGCCCAGGAAGGAGTGACAATGCAAAGAGCCCCGGAGGAAAGCTCTGTGAGCTCAATGAATCCCACCTGCCCTGCTCTACATCCTAAGATACTGAACCCTGATCATCCCTCTTTTACAGATGGGGAAACTGAGGCTGGCCCAAGGTTGGAAGTCACTGGACCACTATCCATCCCGTTCTCCCAGACACCCAACAGCCCATACCTGCTCCAAGCCCCCTGCCTCCAAGAAGCCCCCCACAACCCCTACTCCCAGGTACCCACGGGCTCCCCGCCTGTGGGGGCCACGCACCCTGGTCCTCCTGGGAGGCATCGTTGTAGTTGACCTGCTTGCGGATGCGCTTGCCCTTGCCCAGGTTGCGGGCCAGGTCTTCCTGCTGCTGCTCATAGTGATGTCGCAGAAGCTTCTCCCAGTAGTCAGGGTCCACATTCTCCTCCTGCTTGATGATCTCCCGCTCCACCTCCTCCTGAAGACACAGGCACGGGGGCCCCATGACGGCGGGACCCCCAGGCACAGGGATCCAGGGGCTCCCGGGGGGGCCAACAGTGGGCATCGCTGCCCGGTGGGAGCCTCGTGCTGCCTCCACCACACCTTACCCTCTAGGAACTCAGGGATGAACCAGAAAGCCTGCCTACTCCAGGAAGCCACCTTGATCACCCCCACCCCAAATGGTATTCATCCTGCCCCTGTCACAGTGGTTCATTCATTCTTTCATGCCACAAGTATTTCCTGGCCTTATGCCAAGCATGGGGATACAGAACTGAATAAGCCCCACCCCTGCCTTCAGGAGACTCCCGGTTTCCTGAACGATAGTTAGCACCCAGGGTCTGCGTTGAGGGCAGTGGGACTAGAGGAGGCGTGGAGAGGCCACTCAGGAGAGACTCAGGGGCTGGCCTTCAGGAAATAAGGTTTGCTGGGAGGAGATGGGTGGAGATGGGCGGCGCCTCAGGGGGATGGGGCGGGGCCTCTGCTGGGATGGGCGGGGCCTCTGGGGAGGGGCGGGGCCTCGGGGAGAAGGGTGGGGCTTACCACGCCGTCCTCCTCGCGCACCACGTACTGCGCCACCTTGAAGGAGCTCAGGTACTCGTTCATATTCTGCAGCTCCGTGTCGTCCGTCGCATCCTGGTTTCGGTCCAGCAGCTTGGAGATGGCCGCGTCGTCGTAGTGGATCACACTGCTGTCCTCCACGTCCTTGTTGTCGCCTGAGGCAGACAGGGTGCAGAGTGAAGGGACGGATGGGGGTGCCCAGGTCCGACCGTGGGGACCCCACGGGGACAGACTCCCGACCCCGGCCCTTCTCAGCCCCCAGCAGGGGGGGGACCAGAACCTGCCCACCCAGAGACAAAACGCAGAGAGGGCGGAGCGAGGTGGGGAGAAAGCCTTCCTCTCCAGCAGGAGCCACTGGAAGCACGGGAGGAGCGGGGAGCCCTACCTGGCGGGGTGCTGCCGTGCTTCTTCTTGGCGCTGGCAGCCAAGGCTCCCCCTTTGGAGGACTGGACATCAGGGATGGGCGTGACAGGCCTCTGGCCCTGAGACATCATGCCTGTGGGACAGAGTCAGAGGGGCTGCAGGACTGAGGGCAGTGCCCAGACAGGCCGCCCTGGACCTCCCCGCCCCGACCAGGAGGCAGGGAGCAGAGGAGAAAGGCCCGCAGGCCCTGGCAAGGGTGTCTGGGGCAGCCCCACCCCCGAGCCTGCCGGGACACCCACCCTCCACGTCGTCCTTGAAGAGCTCCTCCGTGCCGAACTTGAGGATGTCGTCCAACTCCTGCTTGGTCATAGAGCCGGACTTGGAGCCGAGGCCGGGCCGCACCACCAGGTGCGTCAGCATCATCTTCCGCTTGGCTACCTGCGTGATGCGCTCCTCCACCGAGGCCCGAGTCACAAAGCGGTAGATCATCACCTTCTTGTTCTGCCCGATGCGGTGGGCACGGCTGAAGGCCTGGGGGCAAGCTGCAGCTCAGGGCTCGGGGCTCAGCCGGGGCTGGGGGTGGGGGGCCGAGCACCCCATGGGGAGAGACGTGCACACGGGTTCATGGGCCTGTTCTACATGCAGCCAGCTGTGTGACCCCATGGAAATGCGCACACATCCGGACGGCTCTGCTGGCTTCCTGACCGTGGGTAGTCTCGAGTGCCTGGGTGCCTGCCCAGGTGCGCAGGGCGGTGTGCAAGGAGCGGTGGGGCCGGTGTGCTGGGCGTGTCGAAGCCAGAGGGGGCTCTGATGGCTGTCGCGGGGGAGGGGTGAGCAGGCGCTGATGGAGCTGCATGGCTGCCTCGGAAGGCGGCGCGGCCGGGAAGCTGCCCAGAGCGGTATGAGGACGTGCGGGGGCTCCGCGCGCTAGGTGTCTGTGTGATGGGACCCTAGTGCGCTCTTACCTATGTGGGTGACTGTGCCTGGGACACACGTGTGCGGGAGACAGGAATGTGCGTGTGTGTCCCTCCCTGCCCCGGGTGGGGTGGCCCGGTGACAACAGCGTGCGTCTCTCCTCCCACAACCCCTTCCCTCCTCAGACCTCCCAACCTTCCTCACTAGCCCCTTTGGCCCCCTCCTTCATCTCTCCTCCCGCAGGCTTCTCCCTGCAACTCAGGTGCTTTCTCCCAGACCGGCTCCCTCTGGGTCCCAGGACTCCCTCCTGCCTCCTTCCGTGGCCTTGGTCCTGAGAGTGATGGTACAGACCAAGGGCTACCAGGCACACAGACCATCCAGTGTCCTCGGACTCGTTACCTGTCCTCTCTGGGCATTTCCTCTTTTGTACAACGAGGAGGCCGGAGGGGTAAGTCCAAGCGTCCCCTGACCCACCCCCGCCCCCCGGGGCCCCTCTTGGGACTGGGACTCCATGCGGCTGGCCCCGCGGGACATGAAAACCTGAGACAGTCTGAGGGGGAGGGATGAAAGGCCACAGAACCCGCAGTGGCCAGGGGCTGCTGAG
Source organism: Spilogale gracilis (assembly GCA_004023965.1). Classification (NCBI taxonomy): domain Eukaryota; kingdom Metazoa; phylum Chordata; class Mammalia; order Carnivora; family Mephitidae; genus Spilogale; species Spilogale gracilis. The sequence goes on from PITA01001161.1 coordinate 27,839, forward strand.
AGGGCTGTGGTGTCAGGGCCGCAGACCTGGATGTCATTGTGTGGATTCCAGTCCGAGTCGTAGATGATGACCGTGTCTGCTGTGGCCAGGTTGATGCCCAGGCCCCCCGCCCGGGTCGAGAGGAGGAAGCAGAACTGCTGCGCCCCAGGGGCTGAGGAAGAGAGGCAAGTGCCCGGTGGGGTCAGAGCGAGGAGGGAGGGGACAGGTGGACGACACAGAGCAGGACGGGAGAGGACACGGGCTGTGGCCTCATCCCGGACAGCAACAGCCCCAGCTGTGTTCAGGGAAGCTGGAGGAGGCGGGGGACCAGGGTGGCACACTCGAGCCCCGACCCCACAGGAGGGAGCCACAGTGAGGAGGAAGTTGATTTTCAAAGCCCAGAAGCGCAAAGAACAAACTACAAAATGCCAGCAAATATAGGCAGATGCTCTAATGAGGATCGGCCTTGAAGAGCTCGGTCCCTTGCGCCCTCCGGGCTCTGTCTCACCCACCAGGCTGTCAGCGTGGCCAGGGCACACTCAGGGTCACAGCTCCAGCGCCCCAGCCACCCTGCTGGGCAGTCCCCACTGTCGCAGGACAGTTGGCGCTCAGGCCCATCTGGGCCCTTCATACGAGATTTGGGACTGCCCTGCGTGCCCACCAGAGCAGCAGACAGGTTCCCGATCCTCCCAGGGCCTCAGCCACGTCCCCTTCCGTCCAGATCCTGAAACCCTGTACTCGCCCTACCTCCAACTCAACTGGACAACGGGCATCGCTCCTTTGGGCATCTGGGCAGCGGGGCCCCACGTGGCGGTGTCCGCCCCGCACCGCTCGTAACTGCTGCTTTACCTGGTGTCCGTAGCCCACGTGCACGGGGGTCAGCCAGGCCCTCGGCGCCAGGATCACTTAGGAACAGAGGTGGTACTCCCTCCCTCCCTGCCTTTCCCCTGTCCAGATCTCAGTTCTGAACACGTAATACCACCTGAGCCCCTCAGCACCTCAGCTGGGCCCCGGAGGTTCCATGGAATTCACTCCTTGTAGCATTTAGAACTAAGGGGCAGCTGTCAGGACCTAAGGACTGGTCTGCTTCCTTCAGCCACTTGAGGGGAAGCTACTCTGAGCCTCAGTTGGGGGCTTGGCTACGATCCTAGCCTGGGAGAAAAGGTAGACACGGGGTCCCCATCAGGAGCCCCTGGGTGAGGCAGGGGTACCGTTGAATCTGTCGATCGCCTCTTGTCGGAGGCCCCCCGTGATGCCACCATCGATCCGCTCGTACTTGTAGCCTTCGTACTCCAGGAAGTCCTCCAGAAGGTCCAGCATCTTGGTCATCTGCAGAGACATGGTATGCCTGAGGGGCGGCCACAGAACAAGGAAGCCCATGGGGCCATGGGCAGGGACCCCATGACAGCTGGGGGAAGACAGAGCCGCCTGCTGAGTGGGGAGACCAGTGGGACCCAGGCGGACCTAACACAGGGATCTCTGGAGGGCAATGCAGCCCCTCAGCCATGTGCCTAAAACGCAGCTCTCAGCACGAGCCCCCCTGCTCTCACAGAAGAGAGTCCCAACTCCTCGCCCTGGCTTTCCAGGCTGGCAGGACTTGGTACCCAGTCTACCTCGGTTTCATTTCTCAGGGCTTCCTTCATACCCCTCAGCCACACCGAATTACCTCGACTCCTCCTGGAATGCCCACCCCCTTACTGCCCAGGGAACTCAGACAGCACCCCTTCTGTGAGGTCTTCCCTGATTTCACCCCTCCTTATAAGAAGAGGAAGGCAGTCCATTCTGGGCTCCCACACCTCTGTGTAGCTCCCTTCATTCCTGGGAGATAGCTCAGCTGGATATAAAACAATCAATTCCCACAGGGACTGGAGATTTTACACTTTTTCTCTGCCCCCTACTGTTGCTGGTGAGATATGTGAGGACAGTCTGATCATCATTCCTCTTAGGTACTGGGTATGAAGTGCTGTGATTTCCCTGAGATATTCCTGGGGATCCGTTTGCTTGGATTTCTTTCTCGCTTGGTTCTCCCGGGTGCGCTTGAGATCTGAGACCACGTGTCTTTCCCCAGGTCGGCAAACTCTCACGGAGACCGGCTTCACCACCGTTTTCTCTACTTCTGTGGCTCATGTCAGAGGATTACGGGAGCTTCCCAAGGCGTCCTCCAGGCAATTTCTCACTTCTAAGCTCCGTCTCTCTCTGCTGCCTTCTGGAGAGATTCCCCCAGGGCTGGCTCCATTCATCATCATTGCCTTCAGCAGGGTTGAGAGTTCATCCAGTCGTTTGAAATGTTTTACTTCTGTTCCAGGCAGATCCTTTTCCTGTCCAATTCTTCTTGATTCGTTTCCTCCTGCTTGTGTTTAACTGATTTCTTCTTGATTCATGGTATTACTGCTTTAATCTTGAAGATCCTACACATGTTTGTTTGAAGTCTTTTCCGGGCTATTATTCCTATCTACCTACTGTTCTGTGGGATGTCTTTTTGTCATGAGTTGGAGGTGGGGTTTGTGGGCTCATTTTGGATGGGAGGGCTCTGTCTCTGGAAGTTTCCCTCTGTGCACATTTCTAGGAGTTGTGCAGTTCCTTCTACTTGGCCCCTTGAGGCCTCAGCCCAGAACCCTGTCTTATGTTGGCAGGGGGGTGGGGAATGTGGATGCAGTCTTTGGGCCAGTCCACAGTCCCGGCTTGGCCAGCCTTCCCCAAATCCCTCAGCCTCCCGAGGGCCCATGATGGGACTGGGGGCTGCAGGCAGGAGCAGCTGTTACCACTTTGGCACACGGAGGAGACACATCCTGCTCCAGGGGCCCGGCCCAGTCCCACCATATGGAAGGAAGCATTTTTACCACCAGACCTGCACAGGAATCCTGCTGTGACTTGCATCACAGAGATGCCCAGAACTAAATAACCCTCCATCCCCCACACTGGACTGCGAGCGTCTCAAGGATAGGGACTGGCCCCGTGCCTAGCACAGAGCCTGACGGAAGACAGACACAACCAGTCGGGTGACAGAACGAGGACACAGACCAGCTGACCCCTTGAGGCTGCACAGCGTGCCTCCGACCACCCAAGAGGCAATGCTCTGAGTGCTGGAGGGGGTCTCCTGGCACTGCCCCCACGTGGGCTCCTCCGCGGGCCCCTCTGTGGGACGCCAGGCTGCAGGGGTGAGAGGCAAGGGCTGTCATGCCAGCCTGGACGCCAAGGCCAGGTCCGCGGCTTCGGGAGGAGCAGGCCAGAAGCAGCAAGTGACGAGAAAGACACGGGCCTTTCCAGCCAATGCGCCCCAAGTGCCCAGAGCTTGGCGCCCGGCCAGTGTTGCTTGGCTATGTCAGGCCAGACCGAGAAGAGTGATATTTGACATGTGGTCCCCTGGGAAGAGCACCAGCCCGGAGGTTGGCGCAGGGCCCACTCACCTGGGAGATGTCGGCCCCCCGGCCCGCTCACCTGGGAGATGTCGGCCCCCCGGCCCGCTCACCTGGGAGAGGTCGGCCCCCGGCCCGCTCACCTGGGAGAAGATGAGCACACGGTGCCCTTCATCCCGTAGCTTCTTCAGCATCTTCTGTAGCAGCATGAGCTTGCCTGAGGACTTGACCAGGGAGCTGCCATCATAGGAGCCATTGGGCAAGACGGGGGCCTCCTGGAGACACAGCAGAGTTGGGGCGCTGGGGGGCTTCCCCTTTCACCTCTGGCTCTGCGCCAGAAAGGCCCACGGGGTCGGACAGGGGCCCAGGGGTGGGCTGAGCACAAAGCCCGGGTCGGGCCAGGCAGGTTGGAGGCAGGCGGGCCCCACAGCTCACGGCCCCTCGCCAGCACGGCGTTCCCAGGCAGAGCGTGGACTGGCCCGCCCGCCCCCCGCGTCCCCCTGCTGGCATGCCACCAAGACACCAGGGACATCAGCAAACAGGCTGATGACAGAGTCTTAAGCTAAGCCAGCCTTCCCAGAGGAATTACACCTCATGTCTACGGTCACCGCAGGGCACACCAGGCCCGGCCAGCCCTGAACCCCAGCTGGGCAGGACGTCAGTTCTGAGGCGCCTGCCATGCCACAGTGGGGAGAGCCATCCGGGCAGGCGTCAAGTGCAGATCTCCCACAACACAGCCCCCCACGCCTCACTCTGCTGTTTGGGGGACTGGGGGGAACATGGGTTCAGTGAGAACCAGGACAGTCATGGGGGGCGGTGACAGGGAAGCCACCACAGGCTCTCCGTGAGGGCCCACCTCACATGCACTTCTGCACCTGGTCCTTGCCCTCCCAGGTGGATACTACTGTCCCATTTTAGATAAGAAAAGGCTGAGGCTCAGAGAAGGACCACTGGCTTTCCTGAGACCACAGGGCCAGAGCTGGTGTCCGAGCCAGGGCTAGCCTCCCACCCAGGACTGCCCATCACAGTCACCACTCAGGCCTTCCTGATCCCCACGGCGACTGAGGGCAACCAGATCAGCCTGGGGTCCCCTGCTGCCGAGGCTGGAGGGGGCCTCGGGGTGCCCCACTGCCCCCCACTCCTTTATGGCCACGAGGAGGGGCCAAGGGAAGGAGAGAACCTGCCCGAGCAGCGGGAGGAAGTAGGTTTTTAGAAACCTGGCATAAAGGGGACCCACCTCCAAGTCCTTGTACTCGGGGAGGGCTGAGCACCTGCCACCACAGCCAGGGGCCGCGGGGCAGCCCACACACTCACCGTGGTGGGCAAAGGGGACTACGGCGGCAGCCCCGCGCCCTGACCGTGGTGGTCGCGGCACCCCCTCCAGCGGCCCAGGGCGGCCACGGGGACCTACCACAGCGGCCACGGGGAAGAGGTAGGGGTGGTTGCAGCACTTTTTCAGGTCCATCATGATGTTGAGCAGTGACACCTGGTTCCCACCGCCCTTGGAGTTGAGGGCCTCGAAGTTCCGCGTGAGGATGAACTTGTAGTACTTCCTGCAGCACAGCAAGGAGGAAAGGCAGGCTGGAGGCCAGGGCCACCGCGGCCTCCGAGAGCATAGTGTCCGCTCTGCGGGGAGGCCAGGGGCCACCGGCCCAGCACCACTCACAGGGAGACCAGGGGAGACCTGGCGGGGAAGCCCAGAGTCACCTGGCGAGTTACTGGGGACACTGCAAAGACTCGGGCAGCCCCGAGCCCCAACAGGTCAAAGGAGGAAGTGTGGGCAAAAGGTGAGTCAAGGCCTCGGTGAGGCCGGAGAGCCTCCCCCCTCCCCCGGGAAGCAGTGCCAGAAGGCTGGGTCAGAACTTTGGGGAGGAGACAAGCCCAGGGGACATGAGGCACGCTGCTGTGTGGCTGGTCCCCAATGGGCAGGGTGCACCCTCACTTCTGCATCTGGCTCAGCTCCACACGGACAATCAGCTCAGTCTTGGCCGGCATGTTCTTGAACACATCAGCCTTGAGCCGCCTCAGCATGTGTGGCCCCAGCAGGTCATGGAGTTTCTTGATCTGGTCTTCCTTGGAGATATCGGCAAATTCCTCCAGGAAGCCCTCCAGATTGCTACAAGAAAGAACTGGGATGAGAACCAGGAGCAGGGGACGGAAGCATGCCAAAGCCCTCTGCAGAGGGAGCCAGGATTGGGGTGGGGGAGACCAGAGGGTCACAGGGAAAACCCGGCTGGTGGGCCTGGGACCCTTATCCCTGCCCTAGGTGTCCATCTGAGCCCATGCCCCCACCCCAACCTCCCAGCATAGCTCTCTAAGTCACATAGGATACCTTCCTCTCCTCAAAGATGTCCTGGGCACAAAGTCTCTAGAACTCTTTACCCATATTACAGAAAAGGAAACAGGCTGATGGGTGCCCAGCCTGCCCTCCAATCTCTATTTCCCAGCTCCACAGTCAGCACTGTCCACCCTGAACCCCCCATTCGGAGCTGGAAAATGGGGTAGGTGAAGACAAGGAGTCCAGGGAAGGAGACCCAGGACTCCCACTGGCCGGGGCTCCACACTTGCCCCCACATCCACCACCACCCTGTCATCTGCCCCCATCACTGTCACCCATGTGGTCACTTGGGTTTCTATGGAAGGGAAGGAACAAGCCAGGGCATGGGGACAAGGACTGGACCTCCAGAGGACCCCCGGGGTTCTCCTGGGGAGGAGCCAAAGAACAGTCGCCATATTTGGGGACGCCGATGTCCCTTGAGCCCTCTACACGCTCAGCCCCATGGACCCTCCCGCGCAGGTCCCTTAGGTGGGTGTTACTCAGTCTACTGATGAGGAAGCCAAGTTCCTACAGGCAGTCCGACACCGGCCTCAGAGCCTTGAAGTTTCTCCCCCGGCTGCCTGCCCGCCCCGGCCAGGCCCCCTGACTCACTTGAACCTCTCTGGAGTCAGGAAGTTGAGGAGGTGGAAAAGCTCCTCCAGGTTGTTCTGAAGGGGGGTCCCTGTCAGCAGCAGCTTGTAATCGATCTTGTAGCTGTTCAGGACCCTGAAAAACTTTGGTGGGGAGAAGGCCCGTCAGGGGGAGCGCGGCGGCCAGCCAACCCCCAGCCCTGCCCTGGGACAGCTCCGGGGCCAGCAGCCGGCACCGCCTACCTTGGACTGGTTGTTCTTGAGCCGGTGGGCCTCGTCTACCACCAGGCAGGCCCACTCGATGGAGCCCAGGATGGCCTGGTCAATGGTGATGAGCTCATAGGAGGTGAGCAGGACATGGAATTTGATCTGTACTTCTTTCTGCAGGGGGAGAGGAGCTTCTGGGAGGGAAGCCCATAGGGTGTCCGTAGACAAGGAGGTGTGCAGGAGGGGTGGACAGGACTCCCGAGAGCCCAGGGAGGCCCTGGGCCTGAGAGGAAGGGCAGAGGGGTCAGCTGAGGCCCAGAACATCGCACCACCGTTGACGGACAGCCTTTGGGGACAAGCCCCCGCTGAGCTGCTCACGCCCGCTCGTCCTCACAGGCCACTCCCATGATGCCATCCCTGTTCCCATTTACAGCTCGCGGGGTCTCAGGCTGGGGAGGATCCCCCAGGTCTCCGTGGCCAATGGGTCACTGAGCGAGGATTGGAACAGAGAAGTGGTCCCCGCACTTGGGGTTAAATGCTCTTTCAAATGACTTGAAATTCTTTGTCATTATACCATTGAATTTGTGTTTTATAAGAGGAGGCCTGTGGGATGGGTTAGGGGTAGCGGAGCCTCCGCTGCCCTGCCCAGCAGCCCGTTGGGACACCTCACAGCCTCATGGGGGCCAGGCCCAGGCGTAAGGGACATTCACCCTGAGAGCAGCCTCATGCTGAGGGAACATGACATCGAATAGCCCAAAAAAACCACCATCACGGAGAGACAAGGAGCACAGATATTCCCACACTTGAACCAGGGGCCCTGCACCTTCATCCTTCTCTGGGCCCCACAAAAGAGGGAGCCCATCTTGGCCCAACCAAGCCTGGTTCCCCCGACGTCCGGCGTCCCTGTGGGAAGGGACCTGAGAAGGCCAGAGGGGCGTCTCTGGGTCCACACCAGGCCCTGTCCTTTGGAGCTAGACCTCCATCAAGTTAAATGACCTCCTGAGCCTCAGTCTCCCTTCTGGTAAAAAGGGCGCAATCCTGTCTACGTGAGGAATGCCACAAGACCCCAAAGAGCACAGGCTGTTCCCACAAAATGACACATGGAGTCCCCCCAGGCTCCAACACTGCCCCTTCCGGGTCTAGACCCAAAAGGCCCCAAGGAAGCAGAAGCAGGGATTTGAACAAATGTTGGCGCGTTCATGATGACAGCATTTTCACAAGAGGCAAAGTGCCGGGAACAACCCCTACATCTGTGAACAGACGAATGCACACCGATTTCGAAAGGCAGTCTTCTCACACAGTGGGACATTACTCAGCTTTAAGAAGGGAGGGCGTTCGGACCCCGTGTTCCCACAGGGATGAGACCGACAACATTATGTTCAGCAAGGGAACTGGGCACAAAAAAGCATATGGTGAGCCTTCCCCCCGAATGAGGTGCCGCAAGTGGTCGAAATCACAGAGGGAGAGAGAGCTGGGTGGGTGCCAGGGGCGGGGCAGGGGAGCGGGAGGTCCTGCGTGCTGGGGACTGAGTTTGGGTTTTGCGAACAGGGTTCTAATGGTGGAGGATGGTGACGGTTGCCCGGAGAAGTGAAAGTGCTTAGTGCCCCCGAGCGGCGCACTTCAAAACGGTTACTTGGTAAATTACCACAATTTTTTATTATTTTTATTGTTTGGGGGTTTTTTTTAGATTTTTTTTTTTAATTTGACAGAGAGAAAACCAGCTAGAGAGGGAACAGAAGCAGGGGGAGTGAGAGACGGAGAAGCAGGCTTCCCGCCGAGCAGGGAGCCCGATGTGGGACTCGATCCCAGGTCTCCAGGATCATGACCTGAGCCGAAGGCAGTCGCTTAACGACTGAGCCACCCAGGCACCCCTTTAATGCGTGTTTTTAAGATTGATTTATTTGTTTTAGAGAGAGAGCACGCAGTGGGGAGGGGTGGGAGAGGGGGAGGAACCCAGGCGGACACCACACTGAGCACAGAGCCCGACGCGGGGCTCGATCTCACAATTCTGAGATCAGACCTGAGCTGAAACCAAGAGCTGGACGCTTGACTGAGCCACCCCGGCACCCCTATTTTACCACAGTTGTTAAAAATAAGAGATGAGTCTGCAGAGTGCCCAGCATGTCCCAGGAACCCAGCGTGAGCTCAGGAGAAGTTTTCTGTGACTAGCTGGCCCACAGGACCATCATCTGACCCCTCTGGGGTCACTGAGTCATCCCCTCATTCAACAAATAGCTGCCAGCATCCCCTGGAGCCACAGCTGTTCCAAGATGTGGGAGCAGCCTGGGGTAAGAACCCCCTGGGGCTCCTGGGAGGTGACCGCCCTCACAGAGCCACAGCTGACGTAAGTGCTAAGATGAGCTGAGGGCCTAGCACGTGCAGCCCCGAGTGGTCCTCGACTACAGTCTGAGGACCAGAAGCATGCACATCTCCAGGGACTTCCTCACAAACGCAGAGTCTCAGCTGCTGGATCTGAATGAGGCCCTTCAGCAAGAGCCCCGGTGAGCCGTGGACACAGCTAAGACTGAGAGGCCTGCCCAGCTCGCTCGACCCTCCACAACCCTGTGGCCTGGGTCTGTTAGCTCGCTTGGCTGAGAAGGATGTGAGGCCCAGAGAGGTCACAGAGCCAGCCTACGGGGTGGACTCGTGCCCCGCCCCCACATCCACATCCACCCAGTACCGCGGGGTGTGGCCCTTTCAGGAGCAATGGTCTTTGCAGGGATAATCAGTTTCGATGAGGTCATCTGGATCAGGGTGGGTCCTGGATCCAGTAGCGACGGTGTCTTTATTAGACACACTGATATAGAGGGGAACAGCCAGTGCCTGGAGGCAGACATGGGAGGGAGGCGGCCACGAGCCCAAGGATGCCAGCAGCCACCGGAAGCCCGAGGAGGCAGACAGATCCTCCCCCAGAGCCTCAGAGGAGTGTGGCCCCACCAACACCTTGATTTCAGATTTCTAGCCTCCAGAACCAGAAAATAGTGTCTGTTGTTTCCAGGCCTCTGGTTCGTGGTCCTCTGTTACATCAGCCCCAGGATCCAGATACAGCTGGTCACTGTCTCCGGAGAGAAGCCCTTGGCCAGCCCCAGGGCCTTTGTGGCCCCAGGCCAAGAACCTTTCTGGGGCCCCCCTAGGCTGAGGGGCACTCACCTTCATGCGGAACACCTTCTTCCCACTCCGAATGGCATTGTCCTCAAAGGAAAACTCATTCTCCCGGATCACAGAGCGGCTCTCCTTGTCCCCCGTGTAGGTGACCACATAGAAGTCAGGTGCCCACATCTCAAACTCCCGCTCCCAGTTGATGATGGTGGACAGGGGCGCACTAACCAGGTAGGGCCCCTTGGAGTGCCCCTGGAGACAGAGGCAGACAGATGTGGTGAGGCTGCCTGCCCGCGGCCAGTCCTGGCTACCCTTCTGGGACCTCTGCCCCGGCCCACACACCTCCTTGTACAGGGAGTAGAGGAAGACGATGGTCTGCACGGTCTTGCCCAGGCCCATCTCGTCGGCCAGGATGGTGTCTGTGCCCTGGGCCCAGGAGAAGCGCAGCCAGTTGAGGCCCTCCAGCTGGTAGGGGTGCAGCGTGCCGCCCGTAGCGTCGATGTACCAAGGCTGCTTGTCAAACTTGACTGTGGGCTAGAGAAGGCAGACATCCAGACACGCCTTCAGTCCTGGGCCCTGGAGCCCACCCCCAGGGCTTGGCACACACTATTCCTTCTGCCTGGAATACTATTCTCACTCCTCTCATCCCTGCCAACTTATTCATCCTTCAGGTCTTGGCTGGAACACCTCTTCCTTCAGGAAGCCCTCCCTGACTCCCCGTCTGGCTTAGGTGTTGTGTCCTCCTGGGGCAGCCCTGTACATTTCCAACAGGGTCACTTCCTAATCGTTGAATTCTCTGACTTGGAGCCCAGGTTGTGGTCATAGGACTCGTCCTGCTCACCACTGCCTCCTCTGAGCCCCACATGGTCCCTGGGACACGGTGGGCACTTGGTCAACATTTGTTTGGTCTGTGCCTGCGATGCTTCCTCCCCTTGAACCCTAAACATCTCCCTCTGTCTCCTTTATAGCCTATAGCTCAAGGATGCCTCCCCCCCAAAGTCCTCCAGATGTTCCAGGCGCATTTGCCTTTCCCTGGCATCCCCCAATTCCAGGCTGAACCCCCATGCTCTGTGTGTACCCACTATGGACCCTGGGGGAGATGGGCACTTCCTGGAATGGGACCAGAGTCCTTGTTCCAACAGGTGGCAGACACCCCAGAGAAGTTGGCTAAATGAATGAAGGCCAACCTTCCACACCCTGACGGGCTCACGGCTTGGGGTGCGATGAGTTAGGGGACGTATCCTGTAGGCTGAGCAGAGATACGTGCTCCCCAGTTTGTGCACAGGTAACTCACAGTTCAATCTCACAGGAGGCCAAGGCCTCTGTCCCCAAGGAGCTGTCCCTCCGCATTAGGCTGGGGGACCCAGACCCCGGGGTTGAGCTCTCCCCAGCAGGGAGGGCCTAGGCCTTCGTCACCTGGTCCCATCAGATGCCTGGCTGAAGTGAACGGAACCAGAGGGGCCCTGGCACACAGCTCCTGCGGGACACGCCATCCTCCAGGGCCAAGCCTGGGGCGGCAGGACCCGGCAGCCCCCATCCCCCCGCCCTGCTCACATCCACAATGGGTCTGTCTGGTGGCTTCTCCTGTTTATCGTCCTTCAGCTTCTTGCCCTTCTTGACCAGCCTCTTGGGGAGCCTGGCATCCTCACCCAGCATCAGCTCCCTGGGGAAGAGTGAGGAAAAATGAGCAAAGCTCAGGCAACAGGAGGCAGCAGGCTGGGGACAGCCCTGAGGACAGCCCTGCGGCCCGCGCACCTGTGGCCCCAGTAGGCCTGCTTCAGGTTGTCGTAGTAGGGGATGTCGATGTCGTCAATCTCCCAGGTGCACTGGTCGTAGGGCAGGTCTTTCCACTTGATCAGGTAGTGCACATCCCCCTTCTTGTCGAAGCTGCAACACAGCGCATGGGTGGTGGGGGAGGGGCGGGCCTCTGGGCCAGGGGCTGGGGGGGGGTCCAGGGGAGGGCAGCAGAGCCGGAGAGGGACAGGTGAGAGGCCACGTTCATAGAGGAGCGAAAAGCCAGCGACGTTCCCATCCTCCAAAACAGTGATGAGTCCCATCCGGGCAGGGGATCTGAGGGACACCAGGATTCTGCATTTCTGAGTTGGACAGTCCTCTCCCCAGACCCTAGGCCTTTGTATTTTCACTTAAAAATTTCAAAGGCCCAGAGCCATGCCCATCCTGGTCCCACCCCTGCAAAGCAAATTAGGACAGAGTCCCACACGTGCAGGTGGGACGACCTCTTCTGGAGACCCCTGGGGACATGGGCACTTGTGCTAGCAGCACAGAAGGGATGCTCCAGGGAAGCAGCTTGCCCTCCACCTTGATCCCAGCCCCTGGGAGGGTCCTCGAAACCTCCCACCCACCCTGAGCTGATTAAGCAACCAAGCCCAGCAGTGGGGTCCGTGGCTGCAGCTCGCCTGGGGAGGGTTAAGACCAACCCCCAACACCAAGGAAACTGAGAGGTTTTTTTAAAATAAATAGTCATTACTTAGACTTGGGGTAATAAATGTGGGGGAAATGCACCTGGCCTGCCTTGAAGGCAGGGAGGAAGACTGCCATGCACGTTTTTAAAATGCAATAAAGGTAAAAAAAAAAAAAAAAAAAAAAAAAAGTGGGTCAATTCAGTGGGGGAGGGGAACTCAGGTTTGCATATGATCTAATCCTGTTTTCTTTTTTTTTTAAGATTTTATTTATTTATTTGACAGAGAGATCACAAGTAGGCAGAGAGAGAGGAGGAAGCAGGCTCCCTGCTGAGCAGAGAGCCCAATATGGCCTTGATCCCAGGACCCTGAGATCATGACCTGAGCCGAAGGCAGAGGCTTTAATCCACAGAGCCACCCAGGCGCCCTAACCCTGTTTTCAAGAGTTGTTCTCAGGGGCGCCTGGGTAGCTCAGTCAGTTAAGATCACGACCAGACCGTCAGCTCAGGTCATGAACTCAGGGTCCTGGGACCAAGCCCTGGGTTGAGCCCCGTGTGTCCCTTGTGTGTTGGGCTCCCTGTTCAGCGGGGAGTCTGCTTCTCCCTCTCCTTCTGCCCCTCCCCTACACTTCCGTGCATGGGCGCACGCACTCTCGCTCTCAAATAAATAAAATATTAAAAAAAATAAAGGGGCGCCTAGGTGGCTCAGTTAAGTATCTGCCTTCCGCTCAGGTCATGGTCCCGGAGTCCTGGGATTGAGCTCTGCATCAGGCTCCCTGCTCAGTGGGAAGCCTGCTTCTCCCTCTCTCACTCTCCCTGCCTGCGTTTCCTCTCTTGCTGTGTCTCTGTCAAAGAAATAAATAAAATCTCAATAAATACATAAAAAGAATTGTTCTCAGAGAGGGCCGGGGACAGGCAGGGGCAGGCAGCTTTCCCAGGCACTGGTGCCCACCTCTCGCTGAAGCCGGCTCTAGTGGGTGCTGGCATGCTCCCTCAGCCCTCGCCCTCACCACAGCCCTGCGGGGTACTCTGGTGATCCCACTTCACACGAGAAACACAGAGGTACAAAGCCCAGAAAACGGGGAGCCAGGGTTAGAATCTGGGTCTGGCTCCGGTTCTGAACCACAGCACTACCCAACTCCAACCACACAGCCACTCAGCTCACCTGTGATTGGCTGGGCCCTAAGCCCCTCCCAGGCAGAGCCCATCAGGCAGAGACCCGGAGGCAAGTGAAGGCTCTGAGCTGCACCCGGTGCCAACCTGGCGCCAACCCATCGGCCGCTGCTGGTTCTCAAGCACCTGAGCTCAAAAATCATCAAGAGCTCCCACTGCTCCCAAAACTAAAGCCAAACTCCAGGGGTCCACAGGCTTTCTGCAGCCTCTGGTCGCTGTCCCCAGGAGCAACCAGTAGTTGTCTCGGGGCACAGGGCTTGGGATAGTGGCCAAGAAAGCAGGTCCTACCACCCTCGATTCAAATCCCAGCTCTACCACCTCTTGGCTGTGTGACCCTGCGGCACCTGTTTGCACATCCATAAAAGAGGCAGAAATGAAACGTGTACCTGTCAAGGTAGATAGTGCTCGGGTAGCGTTAGCTGTTGTTCTAAAGGAGGATGAAATGTGTACACACCCCACACCTCAGGCCACTTTGGTCCTCAGGACCCTCCCGCAGGTATCAGGCCATGGCCAAAACCAGGAACACAAGCCTGAACCCCTGATGGTTCCACTCGGTGCAAGTATCCCCAGCTGCGTATCAAGCTGTCCCTTTACACATATGACTCTGGAACTGTACTCCCACCACGAGTGAGAACACATGTGTGTGCACGAGCCTGTGTGCCTCAGACGACCGCCTCCAGTGGGGCAGTCCAATCGCCGGCAGTGGGGGCTTTCCATCTCTTCTTCCTGCCCTCACTGCACCCATGCGCGGTCCTGTGCCCATTCCACGGCGTGTGTCCCCGAACCGCGGCCACCGCACCAGGCCCCCACTGGCCCCCACCTGTGGTTCAGGATGCGGTGAATCATCATCCACTCGGGCTTGATGCCATAGCGGTAGAAGCGCTCCTCCATCTTGGCATAGAGAGGGTCCTTGTTCTTCCTTTTCTCACTCTTGCCATCCTCATCGCCAGAGCCGTAGTCAAAGGGTGGCGGCTCGTCCATGTCATTCTTTCTTTGGTAGTTGCGATACATCACCGTGTGGTAAAGCTCCAGCTGCTTGCACAGCGGCAGAGGTTATGGGGGCAGAGGGCCGTGGCTCCCAGTGTCCCCGACCTGGCTCCCCCAGCCTGGGTCCTGGGCAGGACAACCTCACCTGCAGTCCTTCTGCCCCCCCCCCACTCCCCACTTCCCAACAAGGGCTGGCACTCGGAGCTAGCCAGCTCGTCCTTCAGGACCAGAGTCCTGGCAGAGCCGTACCTGCCCGGTCCCGGGGGCCTCACCTGCAGCTCCTTCACCCAGGAGCAGTGCCAGTAGGAGAGCCCAGCCCACTTGACAAAGAACTCTCTCTCCGGAATGCCCTCCAAGGGCTTGGGTGGGGGGACACCAGGCTCCACGTCGGGCCCAGGCAACCCCACCATGAAGGGGGCTGGGGGCTCCGTCCATCTCCAATGTAGGATCCGCTGGACTTTGCCCTTCAGAGGGGGGCACTGTGAACACAGGAAGGTCCCCAAGTTCAGGGCTTAGTCGCAGGGCCCCCCCACCGAGGCCCCAGGGACATCAGGCTGTCACAAGGCTCTCTCCAACAGGCCACCTGCTCCCCAGGTCAGCACCACCATGACTGGTATGTATTCCACAATACTGCCCTGTCCTCAGGAGCCCGCACGCACACACACATGCACAAACACACACACCAGAAGCCCAGATGCACACTGGAGAACTGGAGCTCGCCACCACACAGCCCAGGATCCAGAGGGTGGGCAATCCAGCACTGGGAGTGGGCCTCAGGCACAAGTCAGAGCGGGGGGGCCTTCAAATGCACACAGCCACTGGGGGAGGGGGGCGGGGCACTCTCCTCTCCCTGCCTCCTGCCCTCTCACCACTCCCAGCCCTGGGACAGAAGGCAGGTCTGGGGAGGGGCTGAATGGGCAGTTCTGTCGCTCTGCGGCTCAAGAGGGTCACTTTACCTCCCTGAGCCTCAGTTTTGTCATCTAAAAATGGGAATAACAAAGTCCTGTACTTGGAAACTTGGAAAGCAGTAAAGGGATGCCCAACGAACAGTGGCTGTGTGGGTAGTGGGAGGGTCACCACCACCTGCTTCTTCATTATGGCTCGGCTCCGGGGGGCGGGGGGGACAGGACTGCATCTGGGTCTCATTTGGGTCCAGTCGCAGAGAGGGTCTTAGTGAGGCAGGCGGCCGGACTCAGGGGGTGGTTGGGGGCACTGCGGAGCGGGCCCCACAAGGAGCGCAGCCTTGGCGAGTGAGCCCAGAACATCGCGGGTGCCGCCTGGGCCCCCGCAAACACTGGGCCCTGGGCCCTTGGTGGGCAGGGCTTTTGCGGGTGAGCGGAGCCTTGCCCTATCCAGGCGGAGCCTTTGGTGGACCGGGCTGCGCTGGTGGGCGTGGTCTGGAACGCCCGGGGCCGGTCTTATGGGTGGGCGTGGCCCGGCCGGTGGAAGCCAGGGCTCGGTGGGCGGGGCCCTGCCTGCCGGGGGCGGGGCCTGGGGCGGGGCGGCGCGGGAGGCGCGGGGCGGCCGTAACACTCACAGTACAGCGCGGGCAGAGCCATTCACCGTTTGGGATCTCGGGCAGCGGCGGGTTGAGGCAGTGCAGGTGGTAGGAGGAGGGGCACGCGTCGCAGCAGAGCAGTTCGCCGCCGTCCTTGCACACGCGGCAGAACTCCATGTGGTCGTCCTCCTCCTCCTCGCAGCCGCCCTCCTCCTCGTCGTCGTCGTCGTCCTTTGGCTCCCACTGGATCCCTTCCTTCTCCTGGAGGGGAGAATCAGGGTGGAGGCACCTCGGGCCAGGCCCCCCCCTCCAGCACGGTACAACTCCCTCCCTCCTGCGCACCTCTCCCCATTCTACACCTCCCCGGGAGCCAGGCATGGGCCGCGCCCCTGTCCCGGGCCTCTGCTTGGGGCTTACACAGTGGGGACAGCTCCACTTGCCCTCAGGAGCCTTCTCCAGCTCTGGGTCAAGGCAGACGAGGTGGTAGGCCCGCGGGCAGGTGTCACACAGGATGATCTCCCCACCCTGCTGGCACACCTCACAGTAGTCCTGGTGGTCCGTCTCGTAGCCATCACCATCGTCAACTGGGAAAGGACAAAGGCTGCCGTGGAGGGCCTGCTCCCCGCTCCCAATGCCCAACCAATCTCCACCCCGGGCTGGTGTTTATAGATGTTGGATGAATGGATGGTGGGTGGACAGGCAGGATGGACAGATGTCAGAGGAAAGGCTGAGGGAGTAACGGGGTGGAGAGAGAGTTGGAAGTAAAAGGGAGGGAGAGAGGGAGGAAGGGGAAAAGAGGATGCGGGTCCTGGGAGAGAGGGGATAATGGGTAGAGGGTAGAGGGTGCAGGAGGGTAAGAGCACCTCCTCCTCCACTGCCCCCTTTGCTAGTGCACATGCCCCAGGGGACCTACAGCAAAGGCCCTAATTTAGCCTCACTGGGACAAGACCCCTCCCCTGACCACAGAGACCAACAGGGTGAGGAAGCACAGGTGAACTGACTGGCCGAGGCCAGGAAAGGCTGAGGCATGAGGAGGTCCCCTCCTGCTAACCACGGGGGGCTCTGCACCCCACCCCTTCTACCAGGACAGCAATGAAACCCCAGGAAGTCCTACTCCTCTTCTTCTTGCGCCGCCTCTTGCTCTTTTTCCCCAGGGCTGCAGAGCCCTCAGAGCGCACGGAGGAGCTGTGGATGCTGGCGCTGTCAAAGTCCGACTCCTCCCGCTCATCTTCTTCGCTCTGCGGTGGGGGAGGGGGGGGAAGAGGAGTGCTGGTGAGCCTAGAGCCTTCAGGGGTTCTGGGGGGGCTCATCCCAAGGGCTTCACTGGCCTGGGCAGCGGACTGGGTAAGGCAGGGCATGGTGGAGGCTCCAGGTTCTCTGTAGTTCATCTCCTCTTCACCTCGCTTGAAACCCCAAAGCGTCCCCCCCACTGGTCTAGTCTGATGTCCTACCACCTTCCCCAAGCCCTGCTTTCCAGCCCTCAGACACTACTCACATTTTCCATACCTCTCCCCCAGACCCTGCTCTCCACCCTGCCAAACTCCTATACCTCCCTCAAGGGAAAGCCCTAAGGACACCTCCCCCAAGGAGCCTTCCCAGATCTCTCCTTGACTGGACCTGTTGCAAAGCCTATGTGCCAGGTCTGGTCTGTCCCATCTGCCTGTCGTTAGCTCTCTCCCAGTGTATCTCCCAGACACCCTCCAGACAGTGAACGCCGCCCCGAGCAGGGCTCACCGTGGCTGAGCCGAGAGACTGGCACAAGAAAATGTGTTCAACAAATATTTGCTGAGCTCAGCTGGAGCGCCAGCTCCAGGCTGGGTCACACGTGCTTCTCCCTCCTCCCCTCTAGAGCAGCTAAACTCAAATCCTGTCATTTGCCTCTACCAAGGGACAGAGAAATGGCTTCCAACTCTGCCCCTCTACAGGGGTGGGGCAAGGTGTGGGAAACAGGTACCCTGTGGGGGTGGGGAAGGTGAGAATGCTCCCCCCACATAGAGAAGGGAGTGCCAAAGGCTCAGACAGGGACTTAGGGTCAGTCTGAACCTGTGCCAGAGCTGGCCCGGAAGGACAAGGGAGGGTCAGAGCTCCAGCCCAGCTTGACCCTGCCTACGAGCCACCTTCCTGGGGCCCAGCGTCCCAGCAGCCCTGGACACGCGGGCCGCATCAGGACTCTTAGGGGCCAGCTGACTCTCCCACCCTCCGCCCAGATTCAGCTGAGCCAGAACTGAGCGCCCAGCCCCGCAGGGTAGACAGGGGAGCTGGGGGCCCGGAGCCCTGATCCAGGACAGCGGGCTCCCAGCCCTGCATTCCAGTCACCCTGCCTTTGCAGAGCACACACGTGCACACACACTCACACACACGCGGAATGCCTCTGAAGGCTGCCCACACACCCGCGCACATGGCCAAGCACATGCGGTCTCTCTGTCTCCCACACTCACACATCCCAGTCCACCCCATCACACACTCACATTTACATACTCACATGCTAATGCGCACAAATACATTGTCCCATTCACACTCGTGCTCGCACACATTCCTGTCCACTCACACATCTGCACACGTGCTCGTGTTCACAGATACACTCCCACATACTCGTGCTCGCACACATTCCTGTCCGCTCACACATCTGCACACGTGCTCATGTTCACAGATACACTCCCACACACTCGTGCTCGCACACATTCCTGTCCGCTCACACATGTACACACGTGCTCGTGTTCACAGATACACTCCCACACACTCGTGCTCGCACACATTCCTGTCCGCTCACACACTTTCGCAAGCACACACTCATGCTCACAAATCCGCATTCCCGTTCACACTCGCACACATTCCAGTCCGCCTTCTCACACACGCACTCACCGAGGAGCCTTTCTTCCTCTTGTTGCTGACCCCTCCAAAGCGGAACTTGAGCCCGGCCATCTTTCTCCCCTTGCCCTTTTTCTTCGCATCCTTGGAGCCTTTTATCTTCTTCCTCACTCCTGGCCCTGCAGAGTGACAGTGAGCAATCCACACTTGCCGCAGCTCGCTCACCCGGCGCAGTGATGTCATTCAGCACCCCCCGCCCCCCATCCCATAAGGGAAGGCCCGCTCTGCCGCCGCCGCAGAATTGCCGGCCGTCTGGGGAACAACCCTGTCCTGTCCCTTCTCCCCACAAAGGAGCCATCCCCAAGGAAGCCATAGGCCCCCTGGCCAGCAAGGTCACCAAGGGCACACCCACCCCCCTGTGATCCAAACCTGGGCCCTGGGAGGCAAGAAGGAAAGAAGCCCTTTCCCCAGCCACCAGCCTCCAGGTGACCCCAGGCCCGGGCCCCACCTGTGCCCAATCACCCACGGCGAGCACCAGCTCCCAGGCGGCCAGGAGGGTGAAGGCTGTTTTTATGGGGCTGGGCACAGGCCAATTAGCCACCTGGGGAGTAATGCCCCCTCAGCAGCCTCTCCCACTAGGCTGAGCGGAGAATGAGGCCCTGGCAGCAGGTGGCCTTGCCCCGGGCCTCCTCCAGCCGCATCACACACAGATGGGGCTAGGAGCCCAGCTGTAAGCTCTGCGGTGCCACAGAAAATCTATTTCAATTTCTCAGGCTCTGAATGGGCAGCTCTGGGAATCAATAGCTTGGTGGCTGGAGCCCGGGAAGAAATGAGAAAGGGAAGCAGGCTGGGGAGGCCCAGAACAGAGGCCAGCGGGATAGGAGAGCAGGGACAGGCCCTAAGCGCCATGTCACTCTGCCCACCGAGCCCCTGCAGAGATCTGGAAAAGGGGTTCATCATCCCAGAAACCAGAGCTCCTTGGGGCTGAAACAACAGGTCCCAGAACCCCCTTAGCTCCCCATCAAAATCCAATCAGAGTACCCAGAAAGGTTGAGCTTCCGGCCACCCCACCTTTGAGCGCCCTGGGGAGATGCAGGTCTCTACCCCAATGGGACCAGAAATCCTCCACCTGGGGAGGTCCCTCTTGAAGTCGCAGAGAGCCTCTACTGTCCCTCTTCTCCCCAGACACCAGATACCCGCCACTGAGTCCGATTTTCTATCCACCTGCCTCCAGGCCTCCTGGGGAAGACAGCCGGACTGCAACCACACTCATGCACATCCATTACCCCAAGCGCTGGGTACTCAGACAAGAGGGGTCAGCGGGCTAACCTTGGGACACCTTCTCCTGAAACTCAAGAGCCCCCTAACTCCCAGCAGCATGGGTGCCCCCTTCCTCCACGCCAAGTTGGAGGGGGCCAGTTGCAAAAGTCCCGAAGCCACCATACAGCTGAGAAGGGGCGAGTGGATCCAAGGTCAATCAAGGGACTGAGCCCTGGCAAAGCCTGCCTCGGGTGCCCCAGCTGCCTGGGGCTATGGGGTCTAGGGTGGGAGTCTGCCCGCAGGGCTGGGTGCCCACGCCCTACACAGACTTACCCTTGCCCTCCTTGGTCTTGGCCTTGCGGATAGGTGCAGGCTGGGGTGCCTGCTGGGGACTGACAGCCAGCGGAGGGGCGATGGTGACGGTCTCCACGGCTGCGGCCACGGCCGCCGCAGCAGCCGCTGCCGAGCTCCCCTTGAAAGGGTTGTTGGCGCTGAACTCCCGCCACTTGGCTCCCAGAACGGTCATCATTTTGGACATGGGGATCTTCGGGTTCTTCTTGGCGATGAGCGGCCTGTGGGGCAAAAGCACCACCGTGGAGGGGATGAGACCCCCCCGATGACCCCGGCACCCCCTTCTTCTCCCACACCTGGGCAAGGGCCCCATGTTCGAGCAGAAAGCAAGGCAGGGCACCAGGGGGAGGACACAGCCTGAGACTCCACTGCACCCCCAAACACTCCTGATTCCCGATGTATGTGGTTGGCTGGTGATCTTCTAACTGGGTTTCCAGGCCCTGTACCACCTGAAGGACCAGAGAGGGGAGCTTTCCGTGGGCCACTGGGTGTCCAGCCTCATTTCTTCCAGAGCTGAGAGAGGCCATGAGGGCTTAACTGGGGATTGACGAGGACCACCATCCCCGGGGCTCAGGGCAGGAGAAGGCGGGGCCATCCGTTAAAATGAGAGGGGTTCTGCCCAGGGTCAGTGTCAGCCTGACGCCCCATGCACCCCAGCGGCCTGGGGCTCTGTCCCCCAACCCGCAGTTGCCATGGACGCCCAGCCACGGTGGCTGGCGGTGCGGCCCACCTGAGGAACTGGCTGAAGGCCTTGTAGTTGGTCAGCGTGTGGTAGTCAGCCTCGGAGAACAAGTACTCCACATCATCCAGGCCCCACTCGGCCATCAGCTGCCCCGAGGACTTGGGCTCCTAGGGACACCCAGGCGGGAGGTGCGATCAGAGCAGGGGCCTTCAGACCTACACCCCCACCTCCGGAGCCCCCACCCAGGAGGTCTCAGCATGGATGGGGATGCTGTGTCTACACTCTGACCCACTGTCCCCCTCCCAGCCCACCGGCCCCTTGACCAGTGGGAACGGCTCCGGCACAAACTCGGGAGGGATTCAGGTCCACTCCTTGGGGTTTAGTGGAAGGGTTCGGAGGCAGGGGAGGCCCTGTGCACATCCGGGGCAGAAACGGTAAGAGAACTCATTCGCTGGGAAGAGTGTGTTCCGGAAATTTGAGCACCAGGCCAAGAGCAGCCTCCAGGGCTGGCCCAAAGGCCAGCTGTCCCTGGGGAGGCAGCAAGGCTGAAGGGCTGCCTGAGGCATGCGGGGGAGAAATGGGGTGGCCTCAGGATGTCCGCCACAGAATCACACATGGTCCCCATGAAATGACAGACTGCTGCTGCCCAGCTTCTGGGGCCAGGGTGGGGGCATGGGACAAGGGCCCCACTGCAGGCAGACACGCGAGAGGGCCCCTTGGCTACTGCTTCACTTTCTAGGTGTGGCACGAGGCCCATGGAGGCGTGTGACTCCCCAAGGGCACGCAGTGAGCTCTCCAGACAGCTGGGCCCGCTGGGCTTGGTGGGGGCAGGGGCGCCGGCTCTGAGCTTGGGCTCTAGAGCCAGACAGACCCTGGTTCTACCCCACACGGGCACCACTCTATGCCTGTCTGTAAAGGGGGATAGCAGCGCCTCCCTCCCAGGAGGCAGCAAGTAAGCACAAGTGCTTGGAACAGGGCCACCCCTGCCCCTTTTGCCCTGGTTCCTGCTCAGCCCCACACGCTGACCCATTCAGCCAGTCAGCCCTGGCCACACCCAGGGGCGCTCACTGGCCCAGGTGGGAGTGCAGTGCCAGATGCCCCTCGGTCTCCCGTGTGAACAATGTACGAGGACTCAGGCCTGCCTTCCCAGCTACTGAAGGGCGCCATGGGTGGCCAGGAAGCCCAGAGCTGCAGTGATACCCATTCTCAGCCGGGAGCTGACCCCCACAGGGACAGGGTGAAAATGTGAAGACAGGCCCTGGGTAACACCACAGTTTGAAAGTCCCCTGGCCTCTTGACTCCTGGGCCACCGATCCAGCAAACCCCATCACTGCCTGAGCCCCCTCAGAGCTGGGCTGTCTGCCCCCGTAGCAGACCACTGGGCAGGTGCACCCAGCCCCCCTTGGTCCCAGGAGCTGAGAACCAGGCCTGCCCGGCGCTGCCCGGCCTCCCGCTCTTTGGGCCCGTTCAGCAGGGCTCCCCTGTGGGACGTCCTCCCATGACCCACCTGCCCCGCGACACACAGCCATTCCTGGAGGGCCCTCAGACCTTGTTCCCAGCAGGAATCGGAGTGGCCTGAGCTTGAAGGGGTGACAGTGCCGCGGGGGAACCCCGGGTTGGGCCCACAAGTGCATCTTGCAAGCTGTTAGCCCTCAACTATGATCAGTCGCAGATGACTTACAGCACACATGCTGGCTAACGAAACCCCTCTGGGTGTCGGCACACCACGGTGCTTCCCCACTACAGCCGCTGCTGGCCACCGTTTCTGCCTCACCCAGCAGAACCAATAGATACGCAGCCCTTACCTTTAAATCCACCGCTAGCCCTACGGGAGCCTGGGGGCCGTGCCGACTCGCTGACGTCTGCCACTGCCCAAGAGCTGGGTCCAGGGCCCGTCCCCTCCCCAGGGAGTCCTGCAGTGGCCCTGAGACCCGAGGGGCCTCGACCTGCTCCACATCAGGCCATAGACACAACAGGCCATAGACACACCAAGAAGCCGCTTTCCCCGGGCGGGGGGGGGGGGGGGGGGGGGGGGGGGGGGGGGGGGGGGGGGTGCGGCGCAGACCCGTGCTCCTGGGTCACCCTCTCGGATGCCCACGTGGTCAGGAATTCAGAATACACACAGAGCAACAAAGTTCCTTCCACCAGAAGCAGGGCTGTCCGGCCGCTTCTTGCTGCCAGAGGCTTCACTGGCTGGTTTATTTTCCCAGAGTGCTCCAAGGGACAGGCTCCCAGACCACAACCTGAGCCAGAGCTCCACTCTCCTCAGACAGGGCTATGCCCTCCAGCAGACAGAGCAGCAGAGACTACGTCAGCAAGAGGCCGCTCCACGTCCCCCCCAAACTCCCAAGTGTCACTCATCGTTATTTCAAATACGTCTCCAGGACTTAGGCACGGTGCTCCTCATAACCTGCGTCCACACTCATGCCCACAGGCCTGCCTGCCCCCGGAAGTCTCACTCACACACACACGCACACACACACGCACTGGGGGGCAAGGATGCTCTGGCCCTTTGCTCGCAGGGGCTCCCAGGCCAGAAAGCAGAGAACCAGCCTGAAGCCTCAGCCCATCCAAGCCCTGGGCGTCTTGCTGGAGCCCAGGTCCCTCCGGCCAGGCCTCACGGCTTACCTTTACACATCCGTCATCATTATCATCCTCGTCATCATCCTTCCTTTTCCGCTTGGCTTTTTTCTCCTTCTTGTCCTTGAGCTTTTTCTTCTTTTTTTTATTAGGGGAGTAGTCACTGCCCTCACTCTCTGACTTCTCTTCCAGATCCTCTTCATTTTCCGACAGCTCATCATTGCTCCCCTGGAAGAGAAAGGAGGGTGGTGAGGGGAACCAGGGCCTGAAGAAAACCCAGAGACCTGGGCGGCAGGACTGCCCTCCACAGTGGGTCCCCTGGCACCGCTGCTCAGTCCACGCTTTCCGGATTGTTCCGCATTCGGCTGCTCACAGCCCAGCAGAAGCCCAGTCCAAAGGCCTGCGCCGAGCCACCACTGGGCCAGGGCCCTGTCCCCGGTGCTTGGGCCCCCGTTTCGGTGCAGCCGGCCCGGACGTCCCAGGGTAGGGTTCAGGCTCTGCTTCCGTCAAAATCAGGTTTCTACAGACTTGAGGATTTTACCCAGTGTGACGGGACAGCGTTGGGCCCCAGGAATTTGTGCAGGACGTGATGTCCCAAGCCAAAAATCAAAGTGCAAGGGCAAAAGCCCAGGCAAACAAGTGGGCAAAGTGCAGAGGTTGTGAGTCAGCACCAGACCTCCCTGCAGGCACGGTCACCCCCGTGGAGCCACACCTGTCGAGCAAAACCTGTAATTACCGTAGACCACAGGTCCCTGTTTCCATCTGTCTGTGGGCCCTCCAGAAGCTACAAGCCCACCTTGTCCACCTCCCCCACCCCACTGCCTCGTCTGGAGAGGAGACAAGATAATTTAGGCAGCTCTTAAGCTTGGCTTCCTTGATTTAGCTTCCTGTCCGTACAGGCAGCAAATGGCCCATTTATATGGAGATGAGGGCGTTCACTGCCAGATCACCCCCACTAGAAAGGCACTGCCCCTCCTAGGAGGCTGTTTGTTTACTCCCCGCCTCTCCAGATGCAAGTGGACTGGCAGAGCCCTTCCCAGCCCCCTCCCGGCCTGGGTCTGCGGGAGAGGCTGGGCTCGGAGGTTCCAATTACCAGCGCCGGGCTTGGCATTTTCAATGTGGCTGTTGACTGTTTTCAAGGTGAGCAAAAGAGACACATGCAAATGACAGAGAACTGGAGAGGTGGAAAATGAGCTTAGGAAACAGCACTGGGGGGAGAAGGCTGCAGACGAGATGGGGAAAGAGGCAGGATGGGGGAGGGGGAGAGAAGAGCAGGTAGGAGAAGGGAAGGGGAAAGCAAGGGCAGGGGCTCTTGGGAGAGCCCCCACTGGATCTTTGCTCTTTCCAGGCACACTGTAAAGAGGTGAGAGTCTTTCCCCAGGAGGGAGGCTCTTCCCAAGATACTGCTGGGAAAGGACTCCCCCACAGGCGCCCTGCACTTCCCGACTGTCTCCCACTGGGCTCTTTGCTCCCAAACCTTTTATGCTCATTAAGCCGCTGAGTCAGTGTGCTGGCTGGCCGTCGGCAGACCGCAGGGCCTCTGCGCCTTCCCGGAACTGGGTGTTTCCCGGAATACTGACTTGCTGTGCGGGGCCCCAGGGGCGAAGCTGGTCCTGGCTGCTGCTGGAACCTGCCTGGGGCAGGACAGCCTAGCAAGGGCTCCTACTCCCCCGGCGGACGGTAATGCAGAGCCCTGGGGCCACAGCTCCCAGCTTTGCCACAGTCCTCTGGGGAAGGAGGGGTCAGACAGGGACATCTATTTTCCCTGAGGGTGTAGAGTCCGGCCAGTTTCCAGAAACCGCCCTTGAAGAGAGCTGAGACAGGCTTTACCCCAGCCCTCACCCCAGCAAAGGTAAGGATGGGAGGAGGCCGTCATGAATTTCAGCACCTCGGACAGAGGCTGCGGGGCGGCGGAGGGAGGGGCATGGGCTGGCCGAGCGGGGGCCCTCAGGTGGACCCCACACACCAAACCGGAAATGAGGCAGGATGACCCACGCCTGCTTGCCACTCGGCTGAGACTTGAGAGGCCTGGCTGTGGGTCCTGGAGCTACCCAGGAAGTCTGCAGGACACAGAATGGCCTAGAAGCTCTGTCCCCTGCTAGCCTGGAACCAGGCTAGTCCCTAGGGCCTGACCTCAGCCTCCTCATCTGTGAAACGGGAATACGACAAAGGGTGGCAGGAGGCGCAGGGGAGATGGGGTGAGAGGAGGCTGCACACATGGGAGACACCCAAGCACCCGTGACCCCAACTCTGCTTGGAAGACAGATGCAGGCCAGATGACAGACTTAGGGACAACACCAGCCTCACCGTTTTCATTTCTGCAAGTCAGGAGCAGGCTAAGCCAACTGCAGAGCCCGTCCCACAGCTGGTGACACCTACAGGGGAGCTGGGCAAACCCAAGGCTGACAGAAGAGGCCGTTGTGGCCACAGCGGAGGGAGGACTGACCTGATCGTCTGATGGGAAGTGGGCATTGCCCCGTCCCAAGCGCAGGAGAGAAGAGGAGCAGCTGGCACAGCTCCGCCTGCAGGGCCCAGAGAGAGCTGGAGGGAGGGAGGGAGGGGTGGGCATCTCCAGCAGCTCTCACTGTGTGTGCAGCCTGGATGCCAGACCTGGAGAAAGGCCCCAAGCTGAGCCTGCCAGAGGGCTGGCCCAGCGTCCACTCCACGGCTAAGTGGCAGAGCAGGGGGACCAAGATCCTCCTCGAGGAATGAGTGAGAGCTACCGCAGCGCCCATGTGCCACTCACCGGTGCCCCAGTGGCCCCTGGATGATGGCAGTGGTGGCAACCCCTCATTTTAGGGACCGGGGAGACTTCTCCCTCCACTGGCTGCCTGCACCAGGGAAAGCCTTGTCAGAAAGAAAGCTCTGATTCCCCACTTCTCCCAACTCACCACCTGTTCCTTGATCCTCTCCAGCAGTGCCTTCTCCCCCCTCCACCAAATGAAGTTCACACTGCCTGGGCCCACCCCCACCAACACCCCGATCTCATCCAAGCCCTCCTGATTGTGCAGGGCGGGGTGGGCGTGCAGGACAGGTCTCTGGAGATTGGTTCCCACTGGCATCGTAAGCCTATATCCACAGCACATCTCTGCGTCCAGCTGTTTGGACCCTTCAAGACCCGGGCCTCCGTATCCCCCCAAAGAAAAAAACCTCTCCTTGCAGAGCAAAGGGTGAGGGGAAGGGCAGCAAGTGGTTCTAAAAGCAACGTGAAGAGGAGTGACCCAGGAGCATGACCTGGAGGGATGCAGCAGCAGCCAGTGCGAGAAGGAAAGAATGATCCAGAACCAGCAGTAGACCAGCCGGTTCAGTACCTTGGAAGTTGCAAAAGGGGTTTGGGGCCAAGCCATGTTCAGGGGAGGACACACAGACACAGAGCAATACCGTCCTAGTAAAGCCCTGAACCACCGTCAGCCCCAAGCCACAACACGGGCTGTGAACATGGCCGGGGCTTTGGCCTTGATGCTGTCCTCTGGGCTGTGGTCACCCCAGGCGTGATTGCAGGGGAGGCACCTCGTGGTGGAAGAGTCTTGGTGGACTCCAGGCCCAACCGAATCCATCTGCTGCCTCCAACACCAGGGCCAAGGCTGCGTGTGTGGAGCTGGGGGTAAGCGGGAGGGCGCCCTGCCCCGACCCCCGGCCCCCTGAGGCCACAGCATGCTCGCAACTCAGGCTCCAGGGACCCCAAGTGGACCGTCCCTGCCCGCCCTTCCTCCTCCCCAGCTCTGCGGATGCCTTTTATCCGGGCCTCCCCTCTCCCTCCCCTCTGCACCCAACGGCTCAACGCGCACCATGTCTCCGGATCATGTCTCCCAATAAAGGAGGCATTTACACTCAAAAGGGAGGATTCAGGGAGTTGGTCATTCTCAATTTGGGGTCCTTCAGGATTGAGAGGGAAAAAGAAAGAATGAAATATGAGCCTTCCCATTCACGAGTGTTATAAACAGTTATAATTTAGCACTGAATAATTGGTTGCTATGGTAACCGCTGCAGTACAGGTTGAAATCATTTCTCCCTCCTGCGCTGGGCCCGACAAGGAGCTTCATCTACATATGCTCAGGTTCTGGCCGAGGCCCGGTTGTTTTATGTAAATCACGATCCGAGACTTGCTGCCGGTCCCCACCCCCATCCCTCACACCCCCCACCCTGCCAAAAAAAAAAAAAAATCCGAGGCGGCCCCTCTTATGCCTGCACCCATCACCTTATCTTGGGGTCACCTGGTTGGAGATATTGGGGAGCACAGGGTGAAACCTCCCCACACATCCTGGGGACCCAGGCAGGCGGGCGGATGGGTGAGGGGCAGGGGGCCGAGATGACGCTCTCAGGCTACAGCCCGCTGTAGACTCTCTAAGGTCCAACAGCTGGTGAAGCCTGGCTCTCCGGAATATGGGGGGGCAGCAATGACCTAAGGGTCACCTTGGGGTCTGCCAGGCGGCACCCAGTCACTGGAAGGCCTTCCATCCATCCAGCCCTCCACCCTAGTGAGAAGCAGAAGGAAGGAGAGAGGGCAAGCAAGTCAGGGGAGGGAGGTGGGGGGGGGGCTGGAAATGAGGCTGGAGGGGAAGGAGACACGGAGAGGAGGAGGGGAGAGAGTGAGCGAGCAAGAGAGGCTGAGCCCAGGCTCTGGCCAAAACAGCAGGGGGAGACAGAGAGGGGCCACACATCATCAGGTAGGTCCTGAGGAAGAAGGGGGGGTGAGACCTGCGTGAACCCGGCACTGGATAAAGGATGTCAAGCTCCCGCCCTCCCAGGCTCTGAACACCACTGGCTCTCCCAGCCGCCGAACACCCCCCTCCCACCCCGCCTCACCCCTAGCCTCCTGCCTGGCCAGGCAGGGTGGGCAGGGGAGGGTGCTGCTGCACTCTGAGCCCAGGAAGGAAAGGGAAAATTCAACCCTGCTGGGGCACCCCTGGTGGTCCTTCATCTGCATTTGGGAACTGGGCTGACGCTGCCTGAAAGCCTGAGACCAAGGGAGGGAGAGCACTGGGTGTCTACACCAGGACCGCCTGTGAAAGCAGTTGCCAGAGAGGAAACACTGAGGAGGAGCTGGGCGGGGGGGCTGTGCAGGGAGCTCCTGCCCTCGGCACAGGGTATAGCATGGGGCCTCAGGATCCTAGACTCCACGTCCCCCCACAAGGTGCACAAGGCCTCAACCAGGAGGTCTGTCCAGCATGGCAGGGTCCTGCCTGCCCAGAGCCATCTATGCCCCGTAGCACAAAGAGAAATGACCCTGGAATGTCCCACTTAGGAGGACAGGGCATTTCCGAACCAACCCTCCAGGGTCACATACGTGCTGATTTTGGCGTGTCGCACTTGAACCCAGCTCTCAGGACACCCCCCCCCCCCGCGTGGGCAGCTCAGGCAGGGCAGCCAAGACCCCCTGGGGCCTCATCCCCCCACCCTCGCTGGCCCGACCCCAGCACGAGCCCGCCATGCACCTCTTTCTTCTTCCGCTTCCCTTTGGACCGGTTCTCCTTGAGCTTCTTGGATTTCTTCTTCTTAGGAAGGCCCACGGGCTCCTCAGGGAAATAGTCATCAAAGCCTCCAAGGCCACCATCTTCTTCTTCTGCAGGAGGCAGAAGTGGGGGTGGGGGATGACTGCGGCTTCCCTCAGGGACGCCCCCAGTGGGACAGCCAGCCGCGGGCCTCCACCTGCCGCCCGCTTCTTCCCTGCACGCGGTGCCCCGGCCTCCCCCCGAGCCCTCAGAGCCACCGGCCCAGACCCACTGAGTGGAGTCCCAGCTCAGGCGGGCTGGGTCCCAGGCCCTCCCTTCTCTGGACCTTTCCTTCCCTCCCCATAATTCCGTACTCCAATAGGACCATGTTCGGAAACGATGTTCTGAGCTGACATGAGCGGCTAATGAAGAGTCCTCATGGACCTGTCTCCCTCAGCAGGGAAGCAGCCCCATGGGACCATGCAGCCATCTCGGGCTGGCCCCAGGGAGGCGTCGGGGCCTATTTCCGCCCTCTAGAGGCCCACTGTGTGGCCGGGAGGTGGCCCGTGAATGCAGGCAGAGGAGAACTCAAGGCTCACATCACCCAGGGCCACCCAGAGCCACACAGGGGGAGGGGGAGCTGGACGAAGACCAACAAGGAGGGTACCAGGCTCCCCCCTCACTGGGGATCAAAGACCACATCGCCCCTCCCACTCGAACCCGCACACAACCCCACACGGTACCCCCGTCCCCCACACAGTATGCCAAGCCCATTCCCCTGGGCACCCGGGAAGATGTGAAATTCCACGGAGAGGTGCCGCACCCGCCACATGTGGCTTTCCAAAAGCAGCCTTGAGTCCGAGCTCCCCTCCCTCCTTCGTGAATTGAAAAGGCCAAGAGGGGAGCAGGACAGGTGTGAGTGTGCAGCGGGCTTATCCTTGGAGAAACAGCTGGCCTAGAGCTTCATGCCACCAGCACCCCAACAAGGAGAGGGCCGAACATGTGGTCCCGGGGACTCACTCCCACCCGGGAAACAGGGGAGAAAGGCCAGCGAGCCCTGAATTCCTGGAGGGCAGGGGGGGTAGTGTTAGAGTGGGAAGAAGGGGAGGGTGGAGAGGGCCCTCTTGGGGGGCAAACAGCAGCAAGAAACAAACCCCCCAGAGTAGAGATGTGGCCAGAAGGAAGCCACCAGGGGCCCACCAGAGCACGAGCGCTCCACCCCAGCCAGGGGGGCAGAGCACCCCCCGCCAGGCTGTCCTACCCCATCTCCCCATGTGGGGGGAGCAGAGAGAAGAGCTAACTGGGGTTCCACACCCCATGGGGGCTGGGGGGGACACACAACAGGGAATCTCAGCCTGAGTTGGTCTGCCATCCCGTGACCCTGAGGAGGGCGCGCAGGAGAGTTTCATCAGGGAAGGCGGCAGCAAGTCCCTGCTGAATCAAGTTCAAGGAAACAGAGCTCACCCCACCCGCCCCGGAAGCCCACCACCACTCACAGCTGGACAGAGCCACCACCACCACGTCGGCTGGACAGAGCACAGTGTGGGGCTGCTCAGACTCGCAAGTGCACACCCAGGACCCACCAACATCTGGCCTCCTGTCCTCCACAGAGGTCCCCCTCATGCCCCGGCCTCGGGCCCTGTCCCCTAGAGTCCCCAGGGTCCTGTGGTTCCCATCGCCACACTGTGGGTGCAGCTAGAGGGCTCTGGTGACTCCGGTGGCCAAGTGGCTGTCCTCCCTTCCACCCCGGAGCCCTACAGGGCTTGTTCCCACCAGGGGCACCACCGTCTGGGCCGCTCTCTGCCCCAAGGCCTCCCTGGGGAGGGCATTATACAAGCCCCCCCCCCAGGAGTCCGTGGAGTCCCAGTCCCCTCCCCATCCTGCTGGACAAACACAGGTACAGAGAGAGACTCATGGCAGAACTGGGAGCTGCGGCCAAAGTGGCAGGCTCCGTGGTCCTGGCTGGCACGTGTGGGGGGAGGGGCCCGCAGCGGCCAGGCCTCGGGCTGTGGCACTCAGAGCCCAGCAGGGAGGAGGTCAGCCCAAACTGGGCTTGCTGAGGACCAGGACTTGAGCAGAGGCAGGCTGAGCCGACCCGCTCCTGTCCTGTCCTTCTTTGCCCCGGCACGGGAGGGGCAGGGATCTTTTAGACCAGCTGAAAACCCACACAGGGACCCCCCCAGAATCATCCTGGAGTGGTGCGGTCCAGAGGTCAGATAGAGATGTCCAGCCACACCCTCTGCCTCCACCTCCCCCGGAGCCACAGGGAGACTGCCTGGGAGAGCCACCCCTGCACCCTGGCAATGCCCAGCACCGGTTATATAAGACGCTCGGGCTGATGCAATCGGGAGGGGCCCTCCCCCTCCTGCCACCTCCCCAAGTCCCCTGTTTCTCCAACGGGGCAGCCCCCCAGATTGGTCACTGATGGACCAACTTCACAAGCGGAAGAGCAGGTCTCTGTGGGAGGTCATCTGCCTGGGAGGGCAAGGGGTCCGGGGGATGCCCACACTCTAGCCTGAAGCCACACCCAGAAGGAACCTCAGAGGATAAAGCCCCAGGCCTTCTGTCCTTGGACAGAGCCCCTTATCCATTCCCGGAAGACCTCCTGGCCCAGGGCCCCCTGCCTGATTAAATCCCTCCTCCAGGAAGGTTCCAGAGCTGGCACACTAGGAAAGGGACCCCACTCTGCCCACTCCCCATCTCTGACAGACCCTTCTGAAAACACCCCAGGGCCCAGCTCTGTGACACTCCCAACCCCTCGGGATTCCCCTGCCAGCCCCACCCTCGCCATCTTCACCTGGCCCCTTCTCCCCCTCCTACCTCTTCTGCAACAGCCTCTGAGCTTTTTTAAACCGGACCTGGGGAATCACAGCCAAGTAACCCTGCCAGGGGCCCCTCACTGGTTCCCCAAGCCCCCAGCCCTGTGCCCTCCTCCTTCGGGCACACAATCACGGGTAAGGTGGGATCCCTCTCACCCTGGGGAGAGGGTCCCAGGAAAGAGCAGCCCCAGGACTCCCTGCCCCCCCCCCAGCTCCCTTCTGGCCTTCCCACAGCCCCCTAGTCTACCCAGCAGTGCCCTCCCGCACCAGCCCTGCCCCTCCAGGGCCTGAGGCTCCATCGATCCAACTTGGGCTATAATTAGGACCCATTAGCCTTGTTATCTCTGCTACCTCCTCGGCTTCCGGGTGGAGAGCAGGCCAAGGGAGGGAGCAGGGGAAGCTGCTCCAGAGACAGAGAGGTGGGGGGGGGGGGACAGAGGGGTGGAGACAGAAGGGCAAGGAGAGATACCTCCTCAGCTTCTTTCTATGGTCACCCACAGCCCTGTCCCGGGGAGGCCCCGGCTCCACCCTGGGGGATCCCCAGGCTGGTCTCCTGGAGCCACTGAAAGCAGCAGCCCCGATGAGCTGGGCGGGCCTCTCTCGGGGCAGCACACTGGAATGGCACCAGGACCCACGGGTCACCTGCGCTGCACTCCGAGAAGCAGGTAGTGGATGGTAACTTGTATTAATACATCCACTCCACTCGGGAGCCCTGAGAGGTGGTACCCTGTCTGCAGAGGAAGGCTCCTGACTTACCCATGTAGGAGAGGTGGTCCTTCCCCCTGCCCCTCTCCAGGCACCCGAGCTCCCCGCAGGATGCAAACTTCCTCTCCATTTACCTAGCAGGCACTTCAATAGCACGGCCTCACCCTGGGACACCGAGGTGACTCAGGCCGGCCCTTGGTCTGGACAGTCCCACAGGGTCCCTCCGGGCATGAGGGCTAGTCCACCCTGAGCTCTGCCCAGCTCCTGCCCCCTCCTCCAGGCAAGAACGCAGCCCCTTGGGGAGCTTTGCGGCTGCAAGGTGACCAGAGCAAACGGAAAGCATGCGATTGTGGAAGAAGTTAGGTCCTCTGATCTGATTTGGGGGCCCAAGCCTGGTGCAGGGACAAGAGCTCCACGGCCAGCGTCCAGAAAGGCAGGCCAATCTTCCAGCAATGGGAACCCAGCTTAACTCCCATCACCTTCTCTGGGGCTTGGGGAGGAGGCTCCTTCTGTCCTCCACCTCCAACCCACCACCTAGCAGGGGACAAGAACACCTGGCGGCTAGGAGGAGGGAGGGGGAGGGGAGTGCAGCCCTCAAACCACCACCCCTTCCTGGCCTGTTGCCCCCCATCCCTTCCCTGCTGAGCCCACCCCTTCATCCTTAATGGGCCTCACCGTGCCCGGCTCACAAGTCGATGGAGAATTAGAAGCCGTGAAATGCACGGTAAGAACTCCGGGATGGCGGGTATAGCCCAGGACCCCCAGAGTGGTGGCAGA
The DNA here is from genome assembly GCA_004023965.1 of Spilogale gracilis. Classification (NCBI taxonomy): domain Eukaryota; kingdom Metazoa; phylum Chordata; class Mammalia; order Carnivora; family Mephitidae; genus Spilogale; species Spilogale gracilis. The sequence goes on from PITA01001161.1 coordinate 60,878, forward strand.
GGGTGGGGGTCTCCAATTGCACACTGCTGAGCCAGGGGTTCCCAAGGTCTCTCGAGGGCTGCCCAGGGGGGCACCAAGACGAAGGTTCCCATCAGTCTTTGGACCACCCCTAACCCACAGGCCCTCTGATGATAATGGGGGGTAGTACTCCTGCCCAAGAGAGGATTAGTAATTTATTTATGACATTTAACAAAACCCAGACATCACCTCATTGGTGTCTCATCAAAGAAAGCATCAGTTCTGAGCACTCTGGGCAGGCAAGGGGGGTGGCAAGGGTAGAGGCTTTTACCCTAAGGGACTGAGGCAGGGGAGAGAGTGGGGATGAGGAGGACAGGGACCCAGGACAAGCAGGGACAGGCCCCCCTGCAGACCCAGAGCAGAGGCAGGGCTGAGGAAAGAGAAGCAAGGAGAGGGAGGATGGGCTAAGGGTCAGGGAGAGACAGAGGCAAAAGAGGGAAAGCAAGGGACAGCCAAAGAGAGAGAGAGAAGCAGAGGCGAGAACTCAGGGAAGACAGACTTGGAAAGAGACAGACGGAGGGACAGACATGGGGGCAGAGTGAGAAAAAGAGACAGGGAGAGAGAAATAAGGACAGAGCCAAAAAGAAGGGAGAAAGCCTCAAAAGTTTAACCTGCAAAAGCCCCAGAAAGTTCGAGACCACACACTGTGTTCTGAACGTGGTCTGGAGAAGATACTGGACATCTGTGTTGGGGAGGGGGTGGATGTGTGGATGAGGGATGGAGAGTGGGGAGGATGGCTGGCTGGTGAATGGGGTACGTGGTTGGATGGTTGGTTGCATGGTTGGATGAAGAGATGTTTGGTGAGAGGGTAGATACACGGGTTCATGGATTCATTGGTGAGTCCGTGAACTGATGAAGTGATAGATCATTCTGGAATGAAGTGAATGGCCCACAAGCCAAAGCACTGCACAATGCATGGTGGTCCCTTTGCCTCCCTCCTCCCAGCAAATGGTATTGAATACAGGCTCCCTAGGACCCCCAAAATCCACATCTCCCCACAGGGGTGAGGTTAGCTAAGAAGGCATGGACCATAGGAATCATGACTATTACTCCCTCCTGGCCCCTGGGCTGCAGGAAACCTAAAATGCTTGCCTGACTGGAGCCATTCCTATGGGCACAGGGGGGCACAGGGGGACACGGGCCAGCCAAGTACTCTGGGGCCAAAGTGGTCACACTGCCTGGCCAGCCGAGAGGCTGGGCTCACCAGCTCTAGAAAACCCAGGTCTCTGGCTGTAAGTGACAGACTGGGGTGCACCAGCCTGGAAATTTAAGGAAAAGGCACAGGGCACTGAGCCACTCCTTCTCTCCCTCCAGCCCCACCACGAGGGTCACACTCCCAGCCCTCCTCCAGCCCAGGCTCCCATGCCCCCCAGCTTACGAGATAAGGGCACCAGTCTCAGAAGCATTTCTTCGGGGAAGGCAGGTCACCTGCCCCCCTGGTTGGTGCTAATTACAGTAGTCACACCTGTTATGCACCGGGCACTGTGACCTAAATGTTCCACGTGCCCTGTCTCACCAGTCCTCACAATTACCCTCTGTGAGGTAGCGAGAGCTATATCCCCATTCCACAAGTGGGGACACTGAGGCAGAGGGGCTGGGGAAGCGTGCCTGGGGTCAGTCGGCCAACAAGCGGCAGAGCCAGAGCCTAGAGCCTAGAGCCTCCTCCTGCCCCCGCCCCCCACTCCTGGCAGGGTTTGGCCGCTGCCCGGGCCGAGGGGGGCACCCACTCCTCAGGGCCACAGCCCTGTGTGCGAAAGGACAGCACTGCTGAGGGGGAGGGGAGGATGGGGCACAGTGGAAAGAAAGATTTGACAAGATGAGCCCCAGCTGCTGCAGATTTAAAACTTAGCGTGAGCCCTCCCAACACGCCAGCTCCTCCGGTGGCAGCCCGCGCTGTTCTGGAACAAGCCGGCCCCAGGTCCGAGGGGGTGAGGCCACAGGCTCAGGCCGAGGGCTGCCCAGCACTTGGGGAGACACACGAGGCCTGGGCTGAGGCTGTCACAGTGTGCAGGGGCTGGGGTGAGGTAGGGAGTCCCCGCCTTCAGACACAGAGACCACAAGCACCTCTTGAGAGCCTACGGGGTGGGGTGCCAGGCATAGGAGGTGATCAAAGGAATCACACTGGAGGGGGGGAGCCCAGAGACACAGAAGTAAGCTAGCGATAATATTCCGGGGGGTAGGAAGTGCAGCTAAGAAAATAAAGCATGAAAATGGCCCTGCAGGCGTGGGGCCACACGTGGGCCAGGGGTTCCAGGGGGGCTGCCCCATGAAGACGTGGGCTTGGGCCTACGGGATGGCAAGGAGGCAGCCATGAGCAGAGAAAAGAGTGGGTCAGACAGAGGTCACAGGCAGCGCTCAAGTGCAGGATGCAGTTTGGAGTTTGGGGGGAGGGGGTTCCCAAAGCATGAAGGAGGCCCCTGTGGTCGCAGTTCAGGAACAAGCCGGGGGGTAGATGTGAGTGGAGTATACTGGGAGTTCATCCATCCATCCATCCAAGCACTGGGAGCCTGGGCCCGACTTGTGTTGACAAAAGTGACCCTGGCTACTGGGTGGAGGGTGGCCAGCGAGGTCTAGTTAGGAGGCTATGAAGTGGACCAGAGGCAGAGGACAGAGCCCTGGGCCAGGGACACAGAGAGGGAGCCGGGAGCTTGGGAAGGCTCGGGACATGGAGCCTTGCCGAAGGATGAGGCTTCAATCCCCAGGCCAGAAGGGCTGGAGCCGGACCACTTCTCTGCAGGGCTTTGGGGTTGCCCCCCAAGGCCCTGGGGACCTTACCCCTCTTCCCCACCCTGCCCTGGGACAACGAGTACAAGCAGGAAGAATAGATAGTGAGCAGATGACTTTGACAGAGACCCAACTCCTCCGGCCCAAGTAGAGTGAGACAGGTGCCCATCAACCCTCCTCATGCTCTGAGCCCCAACAGAGCCTGGAAGAGCTGGCGTATGTGGGGAAAATGGACAGGGGACCCCATCAGGGGTTCAGAGAAGACCCAGAAATAAGCCTGCTAATGCATGTTCTGCAGTCCCCTGCCCCATCAGTGCCACAAAGAGGCCACGCCCCAAGCACCACTGGGAATTACTGAGTGGGCCAGAGAACAGCTTACGGAGGAGCTGGCCTGGGTGGAACACAGCCATGGGTTTCAGTGCCTCTACTGGGCCTCTGTGCTCCCGCCCAGGAAATGGGCCTAATTCCTTGCCCCTGGGATATAGCAGTCAGCTATGGTCCAAGTAATGCCTCCGGTGAGAGACCACCTCGGCCATACTCCCTTAACTGGAGTAGGCTGTTCGCAAACTTGGCCAGACTGAAGAGCAGAGGGAGGCCAGCCTCTGGAGGAGTCCTAGTCACAGTGTAAAGCAAACAAACAAGTGGGGAGTGGGGAGGAGCCCCCCCCCCGTGGGCGGGGCCACCTGGTGGGAATCCCCTCTCCAGGAAGACTCAGAGCAGCCCAGGGAGCTGCTGCCCGCAGGGTCCTCCCCATCAAACCCCTTGCACAGAGGAGTTGGCGGTGCCAATTTGCAGAATGTCCCATCCGTGCTCTCTCCAAGGACTCCTGGGGCCCGACAGCACACTCTTGGGTTCCGGAGGGCCCCCGGCCCCCCCATAAGTCTCTCAGGAGCCCAGAAGGGGCCATAGATTGGTGCCAGGAAGCTGAGAAGAGTTCCCCAGAAGGGAAGGAGGGAAGGAGGCTGGTTGACAGGGTGAGGCCCTGCCCTCCCGTGCCAGGAGGAGGACCGTCCCAAACAAATGGTGAGCGGTTAACTAAAAAATGATCCTGCGAGGTTACCCCTGATGCACAGCCCTGTGTATGCTGAATTCTGAGAGGGACAGCAAGGGCTGGGGCGGCGGCCCTGGGCGTCAGGCCCGTGGCCAAAGCTGGATGGGCCGGGAGCGCCACTACCCGCGCGATCTCGGGCTGGAGGAGCCGGCGGCCCCGGCGAAGTGTTTGGGATCGGCAGCCCCAGCACCCCGTGGCCGCGGTCCCGCGCGCCCCGGAGCCCTCGCGGGCCCGGAGGGAAACCGCCCCAGCCAGGGCGCTCGCGGGGTCCCCCAGCACCGCCAGTCCTCGAGCCGCCCCGAGCCCCACCCAGCGCGCCCCGGGGCCAAGACGGGCGGGGGCCGGGTCCCGCCTGCCCCCCCCCCCCCAGACCAGGGGCGCGCGGCGCGGGTCCACAGCGCGGGGTGCGCGGCGCCGGGAGCCGAGCGCGATTCCCGCCCCCTTCAAGGGCACGCGGGGCTGGGCCGGCCGCGCCGCGCCCCCTCCCCGACCCCGGCGCCGGGCGCAGCCCCCCGCGCTCCTCCGCGGGCGCCTTGTCCGCGCCGCGGCCCGGGGAGCCCCGACCGCACCCCGCCCTTGGCCGCCCGCGCGCTGCGCCCCGGCGTTCGTCCGGCCCCGCGCCCTTGGCCGCGCGGCGCCAGCGGGGCGGGAGCGCAGCCCCGCGGCCCGGGCGTCCCTCCTGCGCGTCTCCGGGCCGGCCCCGGGCCCCGCCGCCCCGAGCCCCCCGCCGCCCAGCCCCGCGCGCAGCCGGCGCCCAGCTCACCTGACATCTCGTCCTCGTTCTCCATGTCGTCCGCGAACAGCCGCGGCAGCTCCTCCTCGGTGCCCAGCGGGCCCCGCATGCCCGGCGCGGGGGGGAGGGGAGGTGGGCGCCCCCCCTCCCGCCGGGCGCGGTGCCAGCCTTAACCCGTGCGCGGCCGGACGGGCGCGCGCGGCGGGCGAGGCGGCCTCGGCGAGAAGATGGCGGCCGCCTGCCCCCCCACCCCCCCAAACCTCCAGCCCCCCGTCTCGACCCCCTTCCTCTCGGCCGCCTTCGCCCCGCTCCCCGCAAAGCCCGGGCCGCTCCGCCCACCGCGCCCCGCAGCCCGAGTCCCGCAGCCGGCCGAGGGTGGCGGCGGCAGCGCCCGCGGCACGGCGGCACGGCGGGGGGGCGGCACACATGCCCGGATTGTGACGTCCAGTCTGTTGCTGTGGCAACCCCATCCCATCGTTCCGGGAGCGCGACTAGTTAACTGCGGAGAACAAGTTGGGGGGACTAGTCCTGAGCCCCGGGTGCAGGGGGGCGCACCCAGCGCTCCGGCAGGGGGAGCCGTCGAGGCGCCCGCGCGCCCAGGGACCCGACGGCCTAGCGGGCAGCGGGGACTCGAGCGAGCCCGGCCCAGTGGGAGGCGGGCAACGCGCCCCCGCGCACCCTCGGCAGGACGCGGCGCCGCCGGCCGGGAAGGCGCCCAGCTCCGGGGTCCCCACGGGCGCAGGGGCGGGGTCCCACGAGCGGCGAGCTCCCGCACTCCGCTCACATGCACGGAGAAGCTGGTGCACGGAGAATCCCGCACCGGGCTCGGCCCTTTAGAAGGAAGATTAGAAGAAAAATGTGTTCTGCACTTGGGGAAGGGTCGCTCTGGAGACCGGGTGTGATTCCTCCAGAAAACAGGTGCAGGCCGGCTCCTCCCTCTCCCCGTGGCACCGCGCTCCCACCGCCCACGTGCCCTCTGCCAAAACGCCCCTCCAAGCGGGGTCCTGTTTAAACACAACCAGAACCCCTGGGATGATGCGGATCCACATTCCCTGTGCCCAAAACTCGCGGCTCAGAAGCGACACCTGTCGCAGAGCGAGCGGCAAGGAGCCTTCGCCAACAGCCCTCGGTTGTTAAAGGTGAAGGTGGAGGTCGAAGCTCTTGGGGGCAAGGCTGGAATTGTAAATGAGGGCGGCCAGTCTGGGCGGCAGGCGGTCTTAAAGCTGCTCTGAAAAGATCAAAGTTTCAGTGGCCCTTAGGATGGTCAGCTCCTTAGGATGGGTCAGCTTAACCCAAGAGCCAATAAAGGGAGGTACCCTTACCTCTCTGCCTCCGGCCAGGCACGTTCAGAGGGACCCACTGGCGCCAGGGTCTGCCTGACTTAGGAGGCAAGAAAGGGGGGCACTGAGGTCTACTCTAGCACCAACCCCTCTGGGCTTGGCTGAACACTTGCCCCGACTTGGCAGGCGCTCACCAGGAAGCCCTAGCACCCTGACATCAGCAAGATGGCTCTCCCTTTCCTGGGGTCTCTGGGGAACCAGGTGAGTTGGGACTGCCTGGTGAGGGCACCCCCAAGCAAGACCATGCTGAATCCAAGCTGTGACCAGAAGGCCATGGATGGCCTAGGGCAGTTGGAAAGATGTGAAGAAGCAAATTTCTCCCTGACCCTTCCCATCCAAATGAACTGCCAACAAGCCCAAACAAAAGCTGGTCTTCATTCATTCCTGGGCACAGACAGGTCTGCCCAGCTTCCTGGACCAAAGTACAGGATGCCAGGAGTCCTCTTTATCTCCCAGATCACTTTTAAACCACACTAGAGAGGTTGGAAGCATCCCAGGGCTGGGGGCCTGCAAGGGCGAAGGATAAGGCAGCAGGGAGGTGGGCTAAGCCAGCAAGGGCTTCTCTGCTCTAAGGCTGCATTTCACATCACGGAGCATCTAGCCAGGGGGCACAAAATCACCACGCTTTAGCAGGCCTGCATCGTGCCTAGCAAGGCTGCCTTGCTCTCTCCAGACCTCCTGTCTTTCTGAATGTTAACCATCCAGGGAAAACCCCTAAGCACCACCAAACCTGTCCACCCCTCAACAGCCCCGCCCCCAACCCTCCACCCCACCCCAGTTGGCCGGGAAGCGGTGGGACACTTCCAAAGATTATCTGTCCCACTTGGGAGAAATTTTGACTTACAGTACCTCCCCTCACCAGAAAGCCCCCACCTCAGGCACACACCCTTAATCTTGGGTCCCATTGCCAAGGCGAGGCTGACAGTCAGACATCGCTCAAGAAAGAACAGTTCCACCAGCTCGGCTTGGCAACGGCGAGTGGAGGCACTCACAGTCGGAATCCCCTCTGGCCAGCCCACCTTGCGCGCGGCCGCCGCTCAGTCACCTTACTAACCAAAAGCAAAACGAAGCAAAGCCTGGAACAGCAGAAACACGTGGACCTGGGACTAGAAATCACCAGTAATAAGAGCTCTGATTATTGTCAGACTATTAACATTAGTGACAATGAACCCAAAATATCTGATGTTAAGAGCGGTCCCTAAAAAGGTGAAAATTCAGTAAACTCTCCGATGCTGAGAACAAGCCCATCATTAATGATGTGACAGTTTCAGGAGACAAGATGCTCCCGCTGGCCGATCACAGAGCTTGGAATTACACCCCAGGGACGATTCAAAATAAAAAATATACATTTTTTAAACATACGGGTTATGAAAGCACCAAGGAAGAATTGCTTTTCCAAGAGCAGAATTGCAAGTGATTATCTTCCACACACACCCGTATCTGTCTGTGTCCCTGTGTTACAGGAGTTTCTCAGAGGGGCAGCCCTCAAGTGCTGCCCCTAGGTCGGTTCTTTACCAACATGCCCCGTTGTGACCACCTGATGGCCCTGTGAAGTGGAGCCCCTGTTCCCATACCACTCCCCGTGGGTCAGAACTCTGCCCCAGGGACTGCACTGTGATCCCAGCGTCTTCTGAAGTGAACAGTAAGCATCCCCTAGGCACCAAGATCTTCCCTGTATGCGGAGCCTGTGTCTCAAGATGCTGGCCATGCCCCAGCTGACCCCGAATCACTTGGGGTTGCTGGGGTTCCTCAAAATGCACACCTCTGGGCCACGGCCCCGAACCTGAGAAGGTGCCCGTAGATAAGCCTCAAGTCATCTTCTGGCTTATTTCTGGATTCTAGGTGTGGGAGCAGCCAGTCCAGCTGGTCAGAACAGCATTAACAGACTGTTTCAGCTTGGCCGGAAACAGCCTAGAAAAAAAAGAATGAATTTCTGGCTCCTCCCAAAGATAGGAAAGATAGGAAATGTCTAGATTACAAATTCCTAGTGTTTTGAGCCCTGAGATAAGCGGCATGATGGCATCACTTAAGAGGCAGCCCTCCACCTGCTTCCCTCAGCACCCCCTCCCTGCTGGGATGGCAAATTCCACAGACCGGGCTCTTCCTTACCTTCCTCCCTTCCAGAAAGGGAAGTAACCTCCACAGTTCATTACTTCAAAGAGAGGCTCCTTGCAACTCAGCCCACAGCTCCAGCAGGACCCCACCCAGGCTCCCCCCAGCTGCTGACCCCAGCCAGGCCCGTTCTGTCCAAGGTCACCATGGGGAGGAGGTCTGCCCCCTTGGTACTGCGGAATCTGCCGTTTCCTCAATGACCCACACACCCTAAGCAAATGCCCTCTCAAAGGGAAAGCCTGCACCGCGGCCTGCTTCTAACACTTGATGAACTCGGGGCAAAGTCACGGGGAAGGACCACGGCAGATAGAGGAAGGAGATAAAAGGCTGCCAAAGCCAGTTTCCCAGCTCTCTTGAGGTTAATGCGATCACCAGGGGACCGGTCACCACCTCACCGGTTGCTTACCTTCCAAGAAACCAAGGGTCCTCTAAAAAGGCTGAGGTCTAAACACTCCAGAACATTCTGGAATTTTTATCAATTTGTCTTTAAAAATGTTTGATATGGGGTGCCTGGGTGGCTCAGTCGTTAGGTGTCTGCCTTCAGTTTGGGTCATGGTCCTGGGATCAAGCCCCCATCGGGCTCCCTGCTCAACAGGAAATCTGCTTCTCCCTCTCCCACTCCCCTGCTTGTGTTCCCACTCTTGCTGTGTTTCTGTCAAATAAATAAATAAAATCTTTTAAAAAGTCTGATACGCTTGAAGTCCCCCCTTTGCTCCATCCTTCTTAGACCCAACCGTTTCTGAACACCTCTGTCAGGCGCCGCTGGTGAAGACAGGAGCCACATATTTCAACACTTGGCTCTTCCCAAAGAGGGAGGATAACACTACTCAGAAAAAAGTACTTTCACCACCGAAAGCACTGGGAAAGGTGGGTGTCACTGAGGCTTTTGAAAGAAAAACAACAAATGCTAAACCTTTAGCCGAGAGATGGTGCTGGTGATGAGAATCAGCTAAGAGTGAGATGTAGCAGCCCCTACTGCACTGCCTTTACGAAACTCTCCGGGGCCCACCCACTCTCCTCCTGCGCCCTGAATACTTCCCAACGGGCAGGCAGGTAGGTCGCAAGTCAAGAACTAAAAAGGAAAGTGGTCTAAATGTGGTCCGGACACAGCTGGTATAATGGATGTAAAGTAATTCAGGTCTCCCACTACAGAGCCTCCATCAGAAGTCATGTTTGCAAAATTACTCTCTTGGCTCTGGGTCAGAATAAATGCTACGTAGACAGTTCAGTTATGCCCAACCCCAGAATCTCACTGAGGCAAAACAAAGGTAAAGAAAATGGGGATAAAGGGCACGTTTTCTTCTCAGGCTTAAGGAAGACCAAGGTCACTGCTGGTACAGCGATTAGGAGGAAAAACAATGTTGCTAAAAAGATTAACATGCCAGTCCTTAAAAAAAAAAAAAGCCTTCCACAGTAAGAGTAGCCATCTGTTAGCCACTTTAATATAAAATGTGATCAAAATTCGATTACAAGAGTTCAAAAAGGCACAGAAAAACCAATGAGTTTCAATTTTATTACAAGTTTTAAAAACTGGAAGTAGTAGGGGGGGGCCTTCTATGCTAATCTCTGCCCAGGGTTAATATTTTTACGACCAAACTAAAACTCACTACAGATGAACATCGATGGAACAAGCACACCCGCAAATCCAGGTCATAAACTTACCAACAAAGCTGATGATCAGAGTAAGGGGCAGAGCCAGAAACCAGCTGATGCCTGTTACACTGGAAAGAAACCTCTCCTGCCGAAGGGCAGAGAAACATGCAAACAATTCTGCTTCAAGAAATTTGCATAGAAATAGAAAATGCTAGAGCCTTTGCCACAAGTGAAATTGCAAAGGCACAACGTGTTACATTCCATCCAAGAACCAAATGTTACGCTGGAACAAAGGTAGGGCCCCAACATTTCATTTCCAGCGAGGCAGCTAGCAGAGCCCAAGAATTTCAGGTGAGGAAATCAGCTGTGGGTGAACCTTAAAAACATGGTTTCATACACTGTGATTCTAAGACAATGCAGACGTATCTGCAGAATTGTTTAGATTTCAGATGGGCACCAATCAGGGTCTCTTTTCAAAGTCGCTCTCAAAGCTTCTCCATTTCCAGTTGGTGACAACGTTTCAACTCAGTAACCTTTCCCAGATCTCCAGCCTCTGCATGCTTTCATGGGATCCTGATCAATGTCAGTCTATAAAATGACCTGCCATTAAACCCAGCCATGGCCTAAATGGCACAGAAGCGACCATTCCCCGGGCATGCCAACGCTTCTCCTCCACTCCTCAGCGTGGCCTGCCCCTGGATGGCTTCGGCCCGGCACCCACCCCAGGCAAAGGCTGGGGAGCCAGGGAGATGCACGCTCCCGAAGCTCAGCTCCAGCTCCCCCTGCTGGGGACCAAACCCACAGTCTGTGGCCCAGTTGTAGAAACAGTGATTGTTTACAAACTCAGCTTCCTGTGAGTTTACTTAATTTAAAACCCGGCACTTTTAGAACCGCTCCCCAGACTCTTTCTGGAAGGTAGGATATGCAGCAGCACCAAAGGACATTTTATTTCCACAGGAAGAAAAAAGGATTAACATAGTCTGTGTGCAAGTAATTATAACCAAAAATTGAAATGCCCCAGAACCCTGCTTTTTGACTGACACTGCCTTTTCCCTGCAAGAAAACCTCAAATAAGTCGCTGGTTTTGGTCAGCGTACGAGGAGTCCTGACGTTAGTATACCCGAGTCTTTGAGAAAAGCACCAGAGAAACATGTCCCACTTTTTGAAGTAAAACAGTGGCTAACTGAAGGGCGCCCATTTCTATACCCTTAACCACCGCGCAAGGTCAAATCCTGGCAGATCCCTGAAAGGCGCTCACTTCTATTTTGGTATTCTTACCAGAAAAACCTAGAACTTCCAAGCAGGAAAAAGGTCTAATTACAAAGAAGTGAATGGCAGCCCAAATGAAGCTTTTACTATGGTCTCCGGTTTCGTGTGATCCACACTGCAGAGGTACAAGGAAAACCACCATTTTGGTTTCTAAGTTTTATTTAAGAATTATACAAAATACTCCAGATAAACGAGTTTTAATCCTCATCCTCCTCCTCCTCCTCATCTTGGTTAATCTGGAAGTAACGCAACTCGTAACTCTCCTTGCTGTTGGCGACCACGCGTAACCAGTCGCGGAGATTATTTTTCTTCAGGTATTTTTTGGTGAGATATTTCAAATACCTGCGGAGAGAGAACACTTGAGAACTCCACCGCAGGGCCTCCCAGCATTCTCGCTGCCCCTTTCAGGAAACCCACGCACTCGAATCGTACAGTTCTGGGTGTTTTCCCACCATTGAAAAATAGCAAACGTAAGGCCCAAAGTACCAGCCACATTTCATCTAAACCGGCAGGAACAACGAGAAAAGAGAAGTGTTTGTGACAGTTGCCCATTAAAAAGAGCGATACACCTCGAAAGTGGTTCTTAGTGACCCCTGGAGAAAGGCATCATGGCAATAACTTCACAATTAAGCACATACTCTTAGTATCTTTTTACTGAGGAACCACTGGGTTTCTGAGCTCCATCACGCATCATGGAACTGAACCTCCTTCTGAGGTTGTCCAGATGAGGACTGTTTCTTAGGGCTGCCGTATACACTCACTTCTACGATGGGATGCTCACTACCCCGCTGCTGGGGAAGAGGACGCCGCCCGGCCCTGCCCTCGCTCCAGCGCCGCAGTGAGAGCTCCCGCCTCCACCCGGCTGCGGGGGCCTCGCTCGGTCACCACAGCAAACCGCTTAGAAAGCTCGCTATTTTACGTAGAGGCAGCAACTGGCTTCTGTGCTCAACGTGCCCACAACGTGAAGCCTGCAATCTGGCTTCTTCTCTCACCTGTCCACTCTCGAGGCCCCAGGGCATCTTCCCAAGCCGGGAAGAAGAGGGAACAGAACACCGAGCCAGCTCACGCTGGGCACGTTAACCTTTCCAAACCTCAGTGGCTTCCTCTATGAAATGAGACTCCTGATACCGCCTCTTCTGACCATTTATGGGGACTAAAGGACACACACAGCCAAAATGGCCTATCAGCAAGGGCCCACATATTAAGGAACCAACAGACTCACCATCTCCAAGAAATGAACACTATTCAACAGTGTTACTTGTCAACAAAGCAATCTTCATAAAGATGTGAAGATCTCAATTCTATCCTCTTTCCCTACGTAAAAACCAATCAATTTGGTCGTTCCATCTAAGAAGTGTTCTTTTCTGCCATTTATTACTTCTACCATATAGTATTCAGGTAAGGTGGTTAAATTCAGGTGGTTTAAGCTTTTTCATAATAGAAGGTTGGGAAACTAACGGAAAAGCTACAGAAGTTCGGAGACAAGAAATCCTAGAGCAGGAACACTGAGAACGTTATAAGACAGTCAAACTATCGTCACCGAGACAGGAAAGCCAGGAAGAAGATAAAGGCTCCAGTCCTCCCGCCCCGGGGATGAACAAGCATCCGTGAGATCGGAAGGTGTTAGAAGCCATTCTCACGCCAGGTTGGTAACGTGGAAACAGGTCACAAAAGACCACAGCATCTCCCCCAAAAGTTCTGCAAAAGCCCAGAGAGTTGCAGGCACTCTACGCCCTGGAGACCCTATGGTTGCCCGGTCTCTCCTGGTATCAAATCTCCTTCTGCACAAATAAAACAACTCGAGCCAGGCAGAACAGGAAGCCACTTTTTGACTGATAATAATTAAAGCTAAAAGCAAAGGCTGAGCTAAATACAGTCTGTCCTAATACACCTTCACATTTCTCACTACTTGATTCAGTTTGATTGAAAGTTCGTAAGACTATGCTAGCAGTCAGGTATAAACAGGTGCGGATCCTCATAACCACCGTGTAACACTGCAGGCTATGTGCACGAGGGTCTCCAGCTCAGAAGGAAAATGGGCCCACAGGAATTAAAAGGATGGCTTCAGTCTAAACTGGGACCTCAAAGGAGTCCTCACCCAACAATACTAGCACTCACCCAGGGAAAATAAGCAGAATTAAAATGAAAACACAAGTATTGAGCGCCTGGTGGCTCAGTGAGTTGAGCCTCTGCCTTCGGCTCAGGTCATGATCTCAGGGTCCTGGGATTGAGGCCCGCGTCGGGCTCTCTGCTCAGCAGGGAGCCTGCTTCCCCTTCTCTCTCTGCCTGCCTCTCTGCCTGCTTGTGATCTCTCTCTCTCTCTGTCAAATAAATAAAAATATGTATCATGGTGAATACTGAATAACATCGAGAATCAGTGTCAGGCTGCACACCTGAAGCTAACACAACACTGACATCAACTTCACGTCAATAAAACTTCAACACAATAAAAACGAAAGCTCCTCACTGTGACCTAGAGGCCAAGGAAGAAGTACTCTCATTTTTAATACCGTGTAATCAAGTCTGAGTTCTCTACTGTTTGAAATACCTTTCCCCGTGAAAAACAAAATTTCTATAATTATCAAAAACTGAATACTTTTAAGCCCCGTAATAACATTCACCCATTCACTGCCTCCTCGCACTGGGCCCTGTCCTGGGAAGGAACTACTACCTCAAAACACCGACTCTAGGGGCACCTGGGGGGCTCAGTTGGTTAAGCGACTGCCTTCGGCTCAGGTCATGATCCCGGAGACCTGGGATCGAGTCCCACATCGGGCTCCCTGCTCGGCGGGAAGCCTGCTTCTCCCTCTCTCACTCCCCCTCCTTGTGTTCCCTCTCTGGCTGTGTTTCTCTCTGTCAAATAAATAAAATCTTTAAACAAACAAACAAACAAAACACCGACCCTAGGGCAGCAGCGTTGCTGAGGGGTGAGGGCAGGACTCTGTGCTCGGGTGCCCGCGGGGCACACTCATCTGACCCATACCTTTTGGAAAAAGGCACCTCAGAAGTTACAGTGATCTTGCTTTTGCTCCTTTCAATTGTTACCACCCCTCCACCGAGATTTCCAGCTTTTCCATTCACTTTGATTCTCTCTTGAAGAAACTGCTCCTGTGGAAATCATCAAATTGATCAATTAGTGAGGTGACAGCTCCGCCCACTCAGCAGACTTCTGTACCGTTTTATACTTTTTTTTCCTCTTGACAAAGAAAAAGACAAGTGAGAGAGGGAACACAAGCAGGGGGAGTGAGAGAGGGAGAAGCAGGCTTCCCGCCGAGCAGGGAGCCCGACGCGGGGCTCGATCCAGGGACTCAGGGATCATGACCTGAGCCGAAGGCAGACGCTCAACGACTGAGCCGCTCAAGTACTACCCATTTCATACTAACACCAAACACAGAATTGTTTTTCAAATGTTCAGCCTTTTAAAAAAAATTATAGCAAATCCTCAGCTATTAATACAATGTCTGAAATCCAAGCAAAATTAGAAAACGACACTATTTGACTTTATCTGTGTGTAACATGAAAACACCCATGAACACACCTGACAGCTTCCACACAGGGTCAAATGCGCCTCTACACAGAAGTCTCCACGAGGGGCACCTGAGTGGCTCAGTTGGTTGAGAGACTGCCTTCGGCTCAGGTCATGATCTCAGAGACCGGGGATCGAGTCCCGCTTCCTCCCTCTCTCACTCCCCCTGCTTGTGTTCCCTCTCTCGCTGTGTTTCTCACTGTCAAATAAATAAAATCTTAAAAAAAAAGAAGTCTCCACGAGAAGCCAGCAGTAGGTGAGACAGGAGACCTAGGGCCAAGCTGTTCCAAACTACCAACAGCTTCTGACCCGAGAACCACCAGAGGAAGAGAAGTCGTCAACCCAGTACAAGGAGCAAAACATACGGAGACCCAAACAACTCTTCATCAGCTCAGGGGCCCTGTGCACACACGGCGAGAGCGCAGCAGCCCAGGAGCCCAGAGACACTGGTCCTCCACCTGCATGGACTTCAGGGGTCTCTGTCAAAAAGGAGGACTCTGGGGGCACGTGGCTCACTCAGTTGGTGGGGCATACAACTCTTGGTCTCAGGAGTTGGGGGTTCAAGCCCTAGACTGGGCATAGGAGCCTACTTCTTCTTCTTTTTCTTTTTTTAAAGATTTTATTTATTTGACAGAGAGAAACACAGCTAGAGAACGAACACAAGCAGGGAGAGCAAGAGAGGGAAAAGCAGGCTTCCTGCCGAGTAGGGAACCTGATGCAGGGCTCATTCTTGGGACTCTGGGATCATGACCTGAGCCGAAGGCAGACACTTAATGACTGAGCCACCCAGCTGCCCCCAGGAGCCTACTTCTTAAAAAAAGGAGGGTGCCTGGGTAGCTCAGTGGGTTAAGGGATCGAGGCCCACATCGGGCTTTCTGCTCAGCAGGGAGCCTGCTTTCTCCTCTCTCTTGCCTGCCTCTCTGCCTACTTGTGATCTGTCAAATAAATAAATCTTAAAAAAAAAAAGGGAAAAAAATAATAAGATACAAAATAAGAAGAATGTTTGGTTCTGTTGCTCTTGCAATGATATGAAGTCCCTCTCAGCCCCAAACCCCTACAATCCTCTATTTTAAAACTCCAATACACTGTGGCGCCCAGGTAGCTCCGTCAGGTAAGAATTTGACTCTTGATTTCGGTTCAGGTCATGATCTCAGGGTCATGAGATCCAGCCCTGAGATGGGCTCTGCACTCACCAGAGAATCAGCTTGAGGATTCATTTTCTCCCTCTGCCCTCCACCCTCAAGAAGCTCTCAGGAAAAAAATAAACAGGGGTGCCTGGGTGGCGCACAGTCGCTTGACCATCCGACTCTTGGTTTCTGCTCAGGTCATGATCTCAAGGTCCTGGGACAGAGCCCCCCCACATGGGGTTCCTGGGGCTCCGGGCTCAGCAAGGAGTCTGCCTGCCCCTCCTGTGCTTTGTCTTTTTCTCTCAAATTGATACAAAAAATCTTCAAAAAGCAAAATTTAAAAAAAATTTTTAAATAAAAAAAACTTTTTTCAAGATTTATTTATTTGACAGAGAGAAACACAGCTAGAGAGGGAACAAGCAGGGGGAGTGAGAGAGGGAGAAGCAGGCTTCCCGCGGAGCAGGGAGCCCAATGCCGAGCTCAATCCCAGGAGTCCAGGATCACGACCTGAGCCGAAAGCAGACGTCTAACAACTGAGCCAACCAGGAGTCCTTTAAAATAAAATTTAAAAAAATCTTCCAATACACTGTATGTTAACTGAGCACAGGGTGGAATGACTAGGTCAGAAATCCTGACTTTTGCATCTGTCTGAGACTCATAAACGACTCAAGTTTTTTTATCCTACAGAACTTCTAGAAGGAAAAATAATCACATAAACAGGTGAAGTGTAGAGAAGGGAGAGGGAAAGGACAGCAGGGCAGGGCTGTCACAGACACAAACTGGAAGAAGCCACAAAGGTTAGGAGGGAAAAGCAAGAGAGAAAAGTAAGAAGTCACTGCAGAGAGAAGAGACTACGGAGCAATTCTGGGACTTCCTGCGGGACAGGGACACATAGGAGATTACTGAATTCCATTCAGTGGAATCAGAGGCCATAGGCGGGGTTAGGCTTCATCTAAAATTATTCTTGCTGTAATGCTATTATCTTGGCAAGGAGGAGCAAATGCAGAATCGGGAGGCTCTGCACAAGAAGTCTGAGCTCCCAGGCATGGCTACTGAACAGGAGAAGAGGCCCAAACCACACTGCAGAGTCAAAAATGTGGCAATGAGGTTAATTTTTCTAGATATAACTGAAACAGAATATTGGGGAAGGAGCCCAGGTATAGGGGCAAGGTATCAGTACCAAGCAGGCTGTGGAAAAAACAAGCTCCAACTACCAGTCAGCAGGCAGGGTATTTTAACATAAACAGCTCTGAAGCCAAACAAAATGGGAAGCTTGAAGGAACGCTGCCATCTGTCCAGCAGTCAGGCCCAGCGGAGGCAGCCCTTGTCCCGTGCACATCAGGGCCCAATGCTTATGCTTAAACACACCAAAGTGCAAAGTGGGCACCGGGTCTAGTGGAGTCTGCGGCTTCCTGGGAACTTGTGAGTAAAATCATTTTTGGAAACAAAAGGAAAGATGGCGAGGAAACAGGTGGTCCTCTAGCGCTGATGTTTACTCCTCACCACTGACACACTGGAAAGCTAGACTTAGAACCAAGTAACCAGCCCAAGTTCCACGGTTGTGCAGGGAGCCAAAACTGCAGGGCTGCCTATGAGCCCGAGACTGGAAATGTGCTCCGGCAGGTTTTCTCAGCAACGTCCCAGAAGGTTCATCACTGTCTGGAGTGGCATCAAGGGTGTCACTTACAAAATTGGCAGCATCCATGATTCCATCTTCTACAGGGTGGGTGCAATCAAGGGTAAACTTCAGAACTTGCTTCTTTTTTTTGCCTCCCTTCGCCACAAGCTTTTTCTAAGAAGGTACACAAATGACAGAGAGATGAAGGCACAACCAGTCCCCTCTCCCCCAAACACCAAAAAGTTTAACAAAACCACAAATGCCTGAAATGGAAAAAGACATACAAATGCAAAACCTGTTGAGCTGTGCTCCCTGCGGGGCAGTCACACAAGAGACTTGCCCAGACACTCTGTGCTCTGCCCAAGATGTCCAAGGGGCAATACCCAAGATGCTGCCCCACAAGCTTTGGGACCTGGAGTCATGCCCTTTGGAAGAGCACAACATCCGAGCACTCTTGACCCATTCACACCATCCACCCTCCTCAATTTCTACAGGCATGAAGGCCTGCGATCTTACAAGGTACCACAGAGGAACATTACCTTTTATTTACCATAAAACTTCCAAAATGAAGTTTCAAGAAATATCACTCACTTTATTCCAGGATTAGGGCACACATACAAATACCTTAATACCTGAAACAATTTTAATCTGAAATGAATAGTTGTTCTAACTCTCCAGACCAAGGTCCTGATCGAGTTAAACTGTTCGCCCATAATCCTATCTCACATAGGTTCTTGAAAACCCACAACTTGGAACCGCTCATCCTAGCAACACCTCTATGCCAGTTGGAGAAGATAAAGCTAAAACTTAGGTTCTAATTACAACACAACTATCAACTTCTGGGTTTTGATTTAAACCATCAGTCTGAGCACATCCTACAAAGATGCAGTTTCTTTACTCTCACAAAGCTTCTATTATCTATTAGTCTTCTCCCTCTACAGACTCCAACATCTGTACGACCTTACCTACTCACCTATGGTTCATCTCTAAAAGGCCCTACAGAATCTAAAAAGACTTTCCCAAGAAGACATCTTGTCTCCCTTCCTGTTTAACAGAATTTCATCTAAAATTGGACTGGGTCAACTTTCCAAACATTTAATTACTGCAAACATCACTGACCTCTTTTCAAAACGTCGCCTGCTAGTAACAATCATAAGGGTTGCTTTAAGATCTAGCCCGGGACACACACCATCAGCCGGTAAAAGACCTGCCCACAGTGGGCTCCATAGCCTCGGTCAAGGTTTTAAACCAAAGGCATACAGATGCAGAGGCATTAAAAACCTGTCAGGCAGCAAGAGTTAGGTGAACCCAGAATGTTAACAACGGTGCCCCAACTGAAAAGAGGGGGCAGGAATACGACTCGCTCGACGCAGCCTGCGAAGACGGCGAGCTGCAGGTGGGTGACACGAGGGCGCGACACGGCCGGCTCCCGGGCCGGCTGGAACTAAAGGAGCGGAGCCCTGCCCTAGACCAAACACGGTCCGTACAGGTGGGCCCCGAGGAACTCACTACCCCCGCGGACGCCGCGCCGATCCTCAAACCCAAGCTTCTCTCTGCCAACAAGCCGGCCAGGCCACCTTCCCAGTGGTCCCCGAATCGCAGCCGGAAACTTCCCGGATGCGCGACTCCCAGGGGTGGCAGGTCCCCTACCTCCTCCCCGCCCTCCGCCCAGGTAACCAGGCCCAGACCCTCGCTGCCTCACGCCGGCCGGGCTCCCAAGGGCCACTCCAGCTCCCTGCTGGCCGTAGCCGGGAGCCCGAGCCCGAGCCACCGCCTCCGAGAACTCCGGGGCTCCTCTCGCGCCCCAGGCCGCGGCCTCCTCCGCCCATAACGTGCTGGGCCCCGGGGCGGCCCTGGTCCGCTCCAGCCAGCCTGCCAGCCCAGCCCCGGCCGGACTCTGCAGAGCGCCGTCCCGTGCGAGCCGGGCAGGAGCCAGGCCAGCAAGGCCCACGTGCCTGCCCCAGAGCCGAGGCCTCACGCGGAGCCATACTAACCACAGGCGCCATGGCCGCAGCGGAGGCAGAAAAGGAGGTGGGTGCACTACGCAGACGCAAAGAGCCCGCAGCGCGCAGAGCACGCAGGGCTCAGGCCAGACCAATCGCTCTGCCGCGCTCCTCGGCCGCCATCGTTTTGTTCTGTTCTGCACGATCAGGGAGCGATTGCTTTTCCCGAATGCAAAGCCCGTCCTCTCGCAGGCCGGGGCGGGGGGCGGGGAGGAAGGAGCCGGGTGGCCTGTCCCACTGCGACGCGAGCGGAGGGAGCCAAACTGGACGAGCCCACGGAGAAACGAAGGGGTTCGCTCTACTTTTTGAAAGTTTTGGAAAGAGAAAAGAAATAAGGAAATTCACGAAAGCCTATTATCACCAGCTAGTGGAATGGGAATAGAACCGACCAACTTGGGGAGGTGAGGCCTTTCTGGTCCTTGGATGCTAATGCCTGAGAGCACTTTGGCTTCTTCCAACCTAAGTGCCCAGCCTTGAGGCAGGTGCCGAGGGGCGGTATCTCCCAGGGCTAGCCCTCCTAGCTGCCATCAGGTGCACGCCCCAGTCTGACCGCTTCGCCATCTCAAATGCAAGCCGCCGACCCTCCGGTCGCTCGTCACCACCTAGCTTTTCGGTTCGTGCCTTCTAGTTTCCCAGTTCCAAAATGTCTTGTGCCGGCGCTTCTCAAGCTGGCGCGTAGACAGGCATCACCTGGAAAGGTCCTCAAAATGCAGATTCCAATTCAGTGGGTCTCAGTGGCTTGAGACTCTGCATTTCTTTTTTTTTTTTTTTTTAAAGATTTTATTTATTTGACAGAAACACAGCGAGAGAGGGAACACAAGCAGGGGGAGTGAGAGAGGGAGAAGCAGGCTTCCCCCCGAGCAGGGAGCCCGACGTGGGGCTCGATCCCGGGTCTCCGGGATCATGACCTGAGCCGAAGGCAGCGGCTCAACCAACTGAGCCACCCAGGCGCCCCGAGACTCTGCATTTCTAAAAAGCTCCCCGAAGATGCTGCAGGTGGTGGGGTTCTACGCGCCACAAGTTGAGTAGCCGGCCGGGCTTTCCCCCAGGCCTACGATCCATTGACTGGGCTGCCTTCCACCCACCCTCACCCCTTCTTGTCCTTACCAGTTACGTCCCCGTGGTCCTCTGTGGTAATCATTCAGTTGCCTGCGTCCTTCGCTCACCTGACTGCAATGTCCTCATCCGGAAGAAGCACGCCCTACGGACTGGTCCAGGGTTCCACTCAGGCCTTTTGTGGCCCTTGACCAAGTACCAAGCCCATCCTGCTTATTCTTGCCTACGAACCACACCCACCACACCCCTGCTCTGCTGGAGGCTGCTGTTCTCTCAGTAGGGGGCTGCAGGGACATCATCCCGTTTGCTTCCTGTTTGTTCCTCTTCTGTCAATGTCACCCACTCTTGCATCTTCATCCTAGTAGAGGCTGTTGGGTGGAACATTCCAGAAACAGTAGTTGAGTCCAGTCCGTAATTACTCCAACAATTGTAGAACCAGTCTCCTTTTCTTTTCCCCAGAGACCCAAGCCCAACCCAGCCACACCCCCCCCAAGACATCAACTCCTTAGGCCCCTCCTTTAAGCTTTTACATTTTAAAGAAACAAGTGACAATGGCTTCCTACAGTTGCTACTGCTCTCTTCACCCCTTCCATTCTTTGTTCCTACATGACAATCCTTTACATTAAATTGTGCTTTCTCCTGGCTGATACTGCTCCTAACCCCAGCAAGCCCTTGAAGCTGCCTGATAATCCTAACATCCTCTCCAAAGTGACTATTTCCCACCTCTGGTCAGAATGCCAGCCGGTCTTCTCCAGCCTCCCTCTCAGCCAGTGATTTCCCTTGCTCTTTCTTTGGAAACATAGAAGCAACCTAAAGAGAATATTCAGGGAGCACCTGGGTGGCTCAGTTGGTTAAGCGACTGCCTTCAGCTCAGGTCATGATCCCAGAGACCCAGGATCAAGTCCCACATTGGACTCCCTGCTCGGCGGGAAGCCTGCTTCTCCCTCTCACTCCACCTGCTTGTGTCCCCTTTCTGGCTGTGTTTCTCTCTGTCAAATAAATAAAATATTAAAAAAAAGAGAGAGAGAGAGAGAATATTCAGAAACTCCCACGTCTAACCACCCAGCAACATCAGCGGACCCCGCACCCCAACCCAACCCCTGTTATCTCACAAGAGTGCTTATTCCCATCAGAGACCAGCCCGACACTTGGGGATTAAACATTCTTTAGTATTTCCGATATTTAAAAAAAAAAAAAAAAAGGCAATCTCTTGACGCCCTAACATTCCCATCAGTTACCACTCCTTCTCTTTTCTCCCTGCTATGGACAGAATGCATCCCCCCAAAATTCATAGTGGAAGCCCCAATCCCCCAAGGGATGGTACGAGACGGTGGGGCCTTCAGTGGTTGATTAGGTTTAGATGAGGGCTGGGTGTTTGCCTGGTTCAGTGGGTTGGAGCCTCTGCCTTCGGCTCAGGTCATGATCTCAGGGTCCTGGGATCGAGGCCCGCGTAGGGCTCTCTGTTCAGTGGGGAGCCTGTTTCCTCCACTTTCTCTGCCTGCCTCTCTGCCTAATAAATAAATCTCTCTGTCAAATAAATAAGTAAAATCTTTGAGAGAAGAAAAAGGTTTAGATGAGGGTGGACACCCTCATAAGGAAAAGAATGGACGTGAGGGGCACCTGGCTGGTTCAGGTGATGGAGCTGGAGTGTGTAACTCTTGCCCCCAGGTGGTGAGTTCCAGCCCCACATAGGGCCCCTTGGTAGTGGGGAACCGGCTTCTCCCTCTCCCTCTGCCCTTACCCCCTGTTTATGCTTGCTCTCTCTCTCTCTCTCTGTCAAATAAATAAATTCTTTAAAAAATAATAGACCTGTGATCTGGCTCTCCCCACTGTGCGAGGAGACAGAAGGTGGCTGACTTACAAACCATGAAGACGGTGCTGGGCTCCCACCAGGAGCCAAATCTGTCAGACCTTGATCTTGGACTTCCAGCTCCATCTGGAACTGTGAGACATTTCTGCTGGTGAAGCCACCCAGTCCGGGGTGTTTTGTTACAGCGGCCTGAATAAACTAGGACGGTGTCTTTACAACAATTTTCTTGGAACCCTTGCCTTGGTGCGCTGTCCTCTGTCGTTGAGCCCACTCTGCTCAGGCCTTTGAGCCTCAGAGATGGGGACGACTCTTATCAAGGTCACTGGTGAGGTCCCGCTGCTTAGGGCTGGAATCAGGTTTCCATCCTCTTCCTGCTTCCTTAGCAGCACCTGACACTGTAGGTCACTCCCTCTTTCTTGCTGACCTTTCTGTCCTGGGACCCCAGGACCTGGGGCTCTCTCCTGGTTCTCTTCCCACCTCACCGGCCACTCCTCCTCACTGCTCCCTCCTCTTCCCTGGACTTGAAGGTCTGCAGGACACACAGCCCCCCTCATCTTTATCTGCAGTTGACCTTTGGTAGGACCCAAGATCGTGCCTTTAAATTACACCCCCAAGTCTGTGCCTGTAGCTTACACATACAGCCAATGGCCTCCTTGGCATCTCTAGTCTAGAATGTCAAGTAAACCCCCTCCCCCCATGACCTGACTCCACCCCCCACCCCACCCCACCCCCCTGCACTGAAACCCACGCCCCTTACCCCAGCCCTTCCATCCTCTGTACCACCCAACCCTGAGTTCCTGAGTCACCACACACAACTGATCTACTTTGCTTTGCTTGACATTTATTCCAGCTTCTGGGGCCTTTTACCTGTTGTTCCCTCTGCTGTGAACTCTTCGTGGCTGTTCCCGTGTCGGATTTCTTCTCATCCTGCAGCGTCTCAGGCTTGGTGCCCCCCTCTGCCCATGGTTACCTAGTGTCGCCTTCCAGCTGCCCTCCTCACATCATCCTGATAATTTTCTTTGAACATTTAGCACAGTCTGTCATTACTGTACTTGTCTACTTGTATACTTAGCTAACCTTGGCTGCTGCGTCCCCTCCCACGTGTATGGCCTATGGCTTTCCTCAGTAACAGATGAAGACAGGAATGGATGGACTCCGTAAGCCCATGTTTCAAGAATGAACATCTATCTGCCCCTCCAGAGGGAAACTGCTGCTTAATTCATCTATAGAGCCCCGTCCAGTTTTGTTTACCAGCTCTACCAACATTTTCTACTTTCGAAGGCTGTTGTCAGGATTAGGTGAATTAATACAAGTAAAAGAACTCTGGACAGTACCTTGGCCCACAACATTAGCCATTGTTTTTACGGTTATTGCTGCTTGGAGCACATCCTGGAATCCAGGATAGGGAGGACCCTTGCGAGAACCGGTGGTTTACCCTTAGAATTCACTTCCTTTCTTCCCCCTGTCAAACTCCTACTCATCCTTCAAAACCCAGCTTGAATATTAATTCCCAGCTTTTCCTAACTGACCAGTAAGACTTTATGGAGCACCTTGTGTGTGTCAGCGTGTGGACTTGACTCTGATTTCAAGAGAGGCAGAGACAGAGGCCGCGTTCCCAGAGCTCAGAGTAACGTGTCCTGAGAAAGATGGAAGGCACTCTAGACAAGAACACTGGGATAAGCAAGCACCGGCCAGGCCTAGAACAGCAGAGGGAGCCCTGCCGGAAAGGCTGAGAACATCCTCTTCTTCCCAAGCCCAGCCCTTCTTACTGCGAACTCTGCTGGTCATGGGGGTGGAGACCTTAGTTAGAAGCCTTGCAGGCGCATTTCACTTCCCTAAACTCGCCCGCATCACCGACAGGCCGGCCCTGTTTCACGCAGGCTCTGAGGCTCTGGGAGGTCGGTGGCTTGGCCGAGAGACCCCGAGCGGCAGCGGCAGGCGGGGGATCCCGGCCCCCGCTCTCCCCGCGCTCCGTCCGGCGCCCGGCTGTCTGCGGAGAGGCGGCCGCTGCTCTCTGGCGCCGCCAATTGGCCGCAGAAAAATGGGGCCCCGCAGACCCCCTCGCGTCCCGGCGCAAGTCCGCAGGGAGAGAGCCGGGCTAGCCAGGGGGTCTCCGCACCCCTGAGGAGCCCAGACTCAGGGTCCTCGGGCCCCTCCCTGCGCAGCGCTCCGGCGGCTCCGGGACCCTCGGACCTCCGGGACCCTCGGCGGGTCCTCGGACCCTCGCCCCGCGCAGGTCCTTCCAGCCTCGGTGTTCCCGCCTCTGCCCTCGGGGCGAGGCACGGATGGGCTGCGGCCGGAGCCCCTCGTTGCGGCGCAGCGGCCGGCCTGGGAAGGTGGACGCGAACACCGCGCCCGAGCAACGCCGCGGCCCAGCGAGGAAGTGGTGTCGCCTGCAGGTCACCCAGAGGACACCGGGAGGGGAATTCCTGGGGTGGGAGTGAGGCGGGGTGGGCCAAGTGGAAGCAGGGGAGGTTAGACATTGTGTAGGACGCATTGCCCGGTCCTGCAGCCTGACCTTCGAGGGCCACCAAAGGGTTGCGGGAGAGGCGGGGAGCGCGCACAGGACTCCTCTGCACGCCTCCTGCGGGTTCTCCCCTGCTCCCGGCGCTCCCAACCCCAGCGCTCCGCGACCATTGGAAGCCCCGTCGGGTCTGGGCCCGCTAGAGAGAAGGGAGTCGATCGTGAAGACTGAGGGGGACTCGGGGGCTGGCGCGGGCTCCGCGGCCTGGTCCCCCCACTGGGCACGCCCCGCTGCCTTCCTGAGCTCTCCCAGAAGATGTCGGGAGCTATCTTCGTGCCCCTGGAAGGCCTGGGTGCCCTGGAGGCCGCGAGCGGTCACCCGCTGGTGTGCCCGCTGTGCCACGCACAATTCGAACGCCCGTGCCTACTGGACTGCTTCCACGACTTTTGCACCGGCTGCCTGCGCGGTCGCGCCACCGAGGGCCGCCTGGCCTGCCCGCTGTGCCAGTGAGTGCCCCCAAGCCCCAACACACCCCCCCTCCCCTGGGGAGATTGGCTCCACGTGGATGGGAAACTGCGTGTAGGGAAGGCAAGGCTCTGGCTCTGGTCTGCACCCAGCCCGCACCTCTCCGCATCACAGTGCTCAGGCTGCCGCCCATTTTACAGAGGAGGTAACCGAGGCCTGGAGTGACCGGCCAAAGGCCTTCCACAGAAAGTCCGGGGGAGAGAACAAGGCTAGAACATAGGTCACGTGGAGACGCAGTGCTGCTGCAGTACAGGATCTCAGCACCGCAGTTCTAACACTCCCAGAAACCCACCTGGGAGATCCCTTGAGTCTTAAGTCAACATAAGCAGGTTATGATACAAATTATAAGTTACAAGTAGTGTCCCTATATTTGTGCAATCGAGTGAGAGAGGGTTGAGGGGCAAGTTTTCACCGCTGCCACAACCCCAAGGACCCCCAGGATTCAGGCAGGATGGGGCAGAGGGAGGGACAGGATCAGAGTGAGCACTGGGAGAGATATTTATAGCAGATGCCAAGCCCTATTTTTAGTTCCAGCCTGGAATGTGGGGGGTGGGAATGGAGCTAGGGAGCCCTGAGGAAGGGGCATCTGGATCTTGGCTGCAGCTTCTCCACAGACACCAGACCGTGGTGAAGGGCCCCAGCGGGCTCCCTCCAGTGGATCGGCTGCTGCAGTTCCTGGTGGACAGCTCAGGGGACGGCACGGAGGCGGTGCATTGTGCCAACTGTGACCTAGACTGCAGCAAACAGGCAGGGAAGCGCCGGGGGCGGGCTGGGCTGGGGGTACCAGGTTTGATGGTCCTGATGCTCCCAGTGTGCACCCAACATGCCATTAGACCGTTATCTGTCAGTGGGTTCTCCAAAACCTGAGGCACCCTGGACCCCAAATGTGGGAAGACTGAGGTCCAGAATAAGTGACTTAAAGCACTAGCAGATAGTAGAGGAGGTTAAAGTCATTGGATTCAGAGAGAGATTACCGGTCCCCAACTCAAGGTGATGTTTTGACCTCCAAGAAGGGCAGTCTAGCACACAGGCTTGGGCTTGCCCTTAAGGGCCCACTGCTCCCTGTGGGGGCTGTCCAAAGCTACCTGCAGCCCAAAGGGAAGTGAGGACAATGTGGTATGGGGAGGGGGTGTTCCTGCCCCCCCCCCCGCCCCCGGCCCAGGGCTGTGAAAGACCAAGGAGCAGGAGCTAGGCTTCAGGCTGGGCTGTGAAAGGCACATGGGACTCTGACTTGACCGGTGGAAACTGTGCAGGGAGGAGGGGACCCCAAGTCCCAGGAGGACAGCCCTGCAGGAGCAAAAGCTCTGGGTGCTGGGCAAGTACTGGGATAGGTGAGCTCCCACAGTAGGGAGATGACCAGCAAGAGGTTAGGGGCTGGAGATAGGGAGAGCAGGGGAGGCAATGGTTTTGAATACTAAAGTAAGGAGTTGAGGTCTGTGCCTTCAGAGCCATTGCTGGGGTCAAAGCCACCTGGGCTCTCAGCCCTGGCTCTGGCCTAGGGAAAGGGGACCAATAGCCTCTCTCATTCCCTTTCTTCTCCCAGCCACGTTGTGACTCCAGATGGCCAGGGTGGGCACTGTCATTTGGCCACTATTGAGGGTACCAAGGAGGGCTTGAAAAACCCTCAAGCTGGAAATGTTGTTTTAGGTAAAATGTTTCCGCGGTGCCCCAACCCCCTTCACTGTCTCTTCTCATCCGTAAGCTGGCCGCGTTAGAGCGTCAGGATCACAGCAAAGGGCTGCATGTAGCCGCGGGCCTGCCCCAGGCTGCGACCACCCCCTCAGTGACAGGCGCGGGCTCAGGCCCCGCAGCCAGTGGGCAGGCTGAGACTGCGCTCCGTCCTCCGTCCTTAGGATGCAGAGACCACGTACTTCTGCAACACGTGTGGGCAGCCGCTGTGCGCGCGCTGCCGCGATGAAACGCACCGGGCACGCATGTTCGCGCGCCATGACATAGTGGCCCTGGGCCAGCGCAGCCGCGACGTGCTTCAGAAGTGCAGTGAGTGCGGTGTGCCGGGTGGGACCCGGGGCCGGGGCGGGCCCGCCTGGAGCCCTCACCACCAATCCTGCCGCAGCGCTGCACGCGGAGCCCTACATCATGTTCTCCACCGACAAGAAGTCGCTGCTGTGCATTCGCTGCTTCCGAGACATGCAGGGGTGGGTAAGAGGGAGCAGGAGGTGAGGGCGCTGGAGGGCGGCCGGGAGCGGGGCTCACGCGCGGGCTCCCCGCAGGGAGAGCCGGGCGCACTGCGTGGACCTGGAGTCAGCCTACGTGCAGGGCTGCGAGCGGCTGGAGCAGGCGGTGCTGGTGAGCGCGGGGTGCCCGGCGCGTCGGGGGCCGGGATGTGCGCGCCTGCCAGGCTGAGGTCGCTCTGTTCCCAGGCCGTGAAGGCCCTGCAGACCGCCACGCGGGAGGCCATCGCGCTGTTGCAGGCGATGGTGGAGGAGGTGCGGCGCAGCGCGGCGGAGGAGGAGGCCGCTATCCATGCCCTCTTCAGCAGCATGCAGGTGAGGGATGGTGGGGACTGGACTGCCCCCCGCTGAGCAGCCTGGCCAGCCAGGCCGGTACCCACAGCCGCCCACCTCCCGCTCCTGTGGAGTTTCTGCAGTGTAGCAGGGCAGCAAGCAAGGAGGGGCTTCCAGGAGTTCCTTAGTCACGTGGCCAGGGGAGGTCCCGCCCCAGCCTGTTGCTAGTGGGGCAGGTGGATGAGGGAAGGCGTCCCTTAGGGGGTCCCCCGGGGCTCACAGGCTGCCGAGTGCGGGAAGGAAGGGCTAGGAGGTGGGAGCTGCGTGGCTGGGACCCAGGAGGACCCAGGAGTGCCGGGAGGTGGCAGGCTGAGCAGGCCCGGTCTGAAGCAGGCTGTCTCTCCCAGGACAAACTGGCAGAGAGGAAAACGCTGTTGCTGCAGGCTGTGCAGAGGTGAGTGGTGGTGGGGGTCAACGCCCCTTGGCCTCATGCCTGCACCTGGGCAGACCCTGCCCCACGCCGCCGGGGAGCAGGACCTCCAACCCGGAGGGCAGGGTGACTCCTGTACAGGCGGTGGTGACAGGGAAGAGGGCACAAAGGTGGTGGTGGGGGGGGATGGAACTTCCCGCTTCTGAGGGCCCCGCTAGGTGGGGGTGAATAGCACTCCCTGTGGAGATGAGGCTGCCTACCCCTCCCCCAGCCAATACGAAGAGAAGGACAAGGCCTTCAAGGAGCAGCTCTCCCATCTGGCCACTCTGTTGCCCACCCTGCAGGTAAGGGGAGCTGAGGGTTCAGGGCTGGGCACCCCAGCCAGAGGCCTCCCGCCCCTGGCCAGGTACTGAGTAGGGTCCCTCCCACAGGTTCACCTGGTTATCTGCTCTTCCTTCCTCAGCTTGGCCAATAAGGCTGAGTTCCTGGACCTAGGCTATGTGAGTCCCCTTAGCTCCTGAGAGGCCTCCCCGCTCGCCGCCAGCGGCCCACCGTGCACACCCGTCTGCCACCTCAGGGCCTGGCAGCCTGCCCCTGGGCAGCTAGACCAGGGATCTCTGGGCTTCCTGTCCCCTTCTCCACATCATCATCTGCAAACCGTTTAGCTGAGTCCCTTCTAAAAGGACAGTGAAGCCTGGAAGGGGGCACGAGCCTCCACTCCCCCAAAGTGTAGAGTTTCTACTGGAGTCCAGCCACCCCCCAACTTTCCTGTGGGTTTGGGGGCTGGGGTGGTGTGGGGGTTCTGGGACAGTCCCAGGGAAGGGCTGGAGGCCCCAGTGCACAGCAGAAAAAGTGCCAAAGACCCTTCGGGGCATGAGGTCTCACTCCTCAGGCCTGAGCGCCCTCCTCCTGCTGCAGGAGCTGATGGAGAGGCTGCAGGCCATCGTCACACGTCCCCAGCGCCTCCGGCCAGCACAGAATGGCAAGGTGCACGGCAGAATGGGCTGGGCTGGGGTGGTGGTGCGGGGGGACCAGTGGGTACAAGGGCCGCCTCACCACCCGCTCCTGCCGCCCAGATCACCAGCGACCACCGCGCCGAGTTTGCACGCTGCCTGGAGCCGCTGCTGCAGCTGGGCCAGTGCCGGACGACCAGCGCTGGGGGCGGCACCAGCACGTGAGCAGCTGGGGTGCCCTCCGTGGGGACGGGTGTGGGGGGCAGCACTAGGTACTCGTTGCAGTGGAGACTGGCTCCTACCTCCCCAGAGGCCCAGAGTCCTGGCTGACCTAGTGCAGAGCCTGGTTAGGGGAGGATGGGGAGGCCCTGGGGACTGTCTCCAGGTGCCATGGCAGCCCCTGCCACCAAGGAGGGACTGAAGGGAAGGGGTAGCTTGGGCTAAAGGCCTGACTTCCAGGCATTAGTCTGGCGGGCCAGTGACGCAGGAGAAGTTAGGAGAAATGCCTGAGCTGGATGTATGTGCCAGGCACCCCACGGCCCCTGTCCAGGGGCACCCAGCATCAGGCCAAATGTTCAAAGTCCCATGTGTGAGTGAGCAAAGTTTACTCTGGACCAGCCCTGACACGTCCTGATGGACTCTTATCTGTACATTGACACTTCCCTGGGGAGTGTTGAAAATACCATGCTGATGTCCTTGGTCCTGGGGGGCTTGCTGAGGCTTTTTCAGAGCCCCTAGGCGGTTCTGACATGCAGGCCCGCGGGAGAGGCTGAGAGCCTGCAGAAGGGGAAGACCCTCCGGACCCCCTCCCCCAACGGCACTTAGCACCGGCTCTCTCCGCAGGCTAGCAGCGGGCTCAGGCCCCAAGGTGCTGATGGGGCCCGGCTGCCCTTCCCCAGCGGGAAAGATGTTCGGGTCCCTGGTCCAAAAGCCCACGCGGCACCGGTCCATTAGCACCAAGGTGCTGCTGGCAGAGGGAGAAGACACGCCGTTCACAGAGCACTGCCGCCACTATGAGGCCTCCTACCAGGTGAGTGGGGCCAGGGACCTGCGGGCTGGGAAAGGCCCCAGCCCTTCCTCTCAGCAGGGTGCAATGGCCAAATCTAGTCCTGGCCACATGGCCCCCACAGTGAACACAGCCTCGCGGGGGCTCACTGGGTCTCCCCGCACAGCGCCTGCAGACAGAGATGCAGAACTTGAAGGATCAGGTACAAGAGCTGCACCGGGACCTCACCAAGCACCACTCGCTCATCAAGGCGGAGATCATGGGAGACATTCTGCACAAGTCCCTGCAGGTGGACGCGCACATTGCCTCGGAGTGCGCTTCCCTGGAGGGGATGAGAGCAGTCTTCCAGAAGGTAGCGAGCCCCCTCCTGGGCACCTGACTTCCCTGCAGCCCCACCTGGCATACACGGGCTGCCCCAAAACAGGAAGGGGAGAGAAAGAGGACCTTGGCCTGGTGCATCATGAGGCCCTCATGTGGCAGGCTCTGGAACTGGGGTTTCTGCTACCTGGAACCACGTGAACTAGCTAGGGGTGCCCTATGGCCCTGAGTAGCTAGAGGACAGAAATGCCAACTTCCGGTGGAATTCCAACTCATGGCTGTACGCAACGTCCAACTCACTTTCTCTTTCAGATTTGGGAAGAATCCTACCAGCGGGTGGCTAACGAGCAGGAGATTTACGAAGGTCGCAGGAAACTGCTGCTGGATGGCACCCCCTTCCTAGAGCTAACCCCAGTGCTGGCAGGGGCCAGAAATCAGTCACCTACTAACCAGATACAAACTCCCATGCTCCTCCCCATAGCCCTTGACTTTGCCCCACAATTGCTAATGCCTCAAAACGATGCATGTGAGGTCGGGATCCCTGCCTTCACAAGTCTTACGTTGCCCTTTAATTAAAGATCTTAATCACAGATCAACAATCGCTGAAGTAGTTGGGATGGTTAGAAGGTATGAGTTTTGACAGTAAGAACCTGAGGCCAACAAGACCCAATGCTCTGGCCTCGGCTCCCACAGCCCAGCTCCATGACCTTCTCCAGCTGAAGCAGGAGAATGCCCACCTGACCACCATCACCAAGCAGATCACACCCTACATCCGCTCCATTGCCAAGGTGAAGGAGCGGCTGGAGCCCAGGTGAGACCAAGGGGTGTTCACAAGGGAGCCAAGACACTTAAGAATGTGCGTGGGAAAGGTGCCACACATTCAGAAGAGCTCTCTTCAGGAAATCAGTGGGTCAAGATACAAGGGTTCACTCAGGGCATCTGGGCAGACCAGGTTCTGGACATCTCCAAAAACACAGAATGAGTGGGCTGCTTTGAGTTTCTGCTTCTAGGCACAAAATCACCTACCTCTAGTCCTCAGGAATAGGTCAAAGGAAAACATACTTCCTGGGGATGTAATGAGGGCCCTCATCAGATGCAGGCAGCAAGACACAGAGGAGAGAGCAGAACTTTCTCACTACATGCTTAAGCCAAGTCTAGACAAGGCTAGACTTGGGCATCAAAAGGTGTTACACTGGGGCACCTGGGTGGCTCAGTTGGTTGAGCGGCTGCCTTTGGCTCAGGTCATGATCCCGGAGACCCGGGATTGAGTCCCACATCAGGCTCCCTGCTCGGCGGGAAGCCTGCTTCTCCTTCTCTCACTCCCCCTGCTTGTGTTCCCTCTCTAGCTGTGTTTCTCTCTGTCAAATAAATAAAAAACTTAAAAAAAAAAAAGTGTTACACTGGCAGAGGGATGTTGGTGGCCGGTCCTCCATGTGCCTGTCTCTTGAATCACCTTGCCCCAGGGCTGGTTGCCGGATAGGTCTGGAGCACAGTGATCAGCCTGAGCTCTTCCTCTACCCGCCTCTTGGGGACTCCCACTTGCCTCACCGCTGCCTTCAATCTGTTTCCTGTATGCCACATATCCTCTTTCGTGGTCTGGTGAGAGTCCACCACCCGTACCACAGTTCATTAACAAGAGTGCACAGGAGGTCTATATTTTAGACAGCACCAGTCTGAA
This sequence comes from Spilogale gracilis, assembly GCA_004023965.1. NCBI lineage: Eukaryota > Metazoa > Chordata > Mammalia > Carnivora > Mephitidae > Spilogale > Spilogale gracilis. The sequence continues at coordinate 92,697 of PITA01001161.1, forward strand.
ATGTCTTTATTCTGCCTCCGCACTTGACTGATAGTTTTGCTGGGTATCAAATTCTAGATTGAGGTTCTAGATGGGAAATGATTCTTTGACAGCATTGCTGTACTATTTTCTAACTTCCAAGGCTGTCTTTGAGAAGTTTGAAGGCATTCTGATTCTTAATTCTTGTGACAAGACCTACTTATTCTCTTTAGAAGTTCGTGGAATTTTCTCTGGTCCCAGGGTTCTGAAATTTCCACTGGTGAGGGTCTACTTCCATCCATTAGAAAGGACCCAGTCCTTTCAGTTTGGAAGTTCATATCCTTCAGTTTTGACACAACATCTTTCTGAACCAGTGAGTTGATTTCACTTTATGTCTTTCTGGAATCCCTGTTACCGGATATTGGCTTTTCTGGACTGGTCCTCTGATTTGCCTTCTCAGTATTTTCTTCTATCTCTTTTTCTTTCTGCAGTACTTTCTGTGAGATGTCCTTTCTTCCAATCCTTATATGGAGTTCTTCATTTTTGAAGAAAATTTCGAGTTCTTTGAAGAATTTCAGGGTGCCTGGGTGGCTCAGTGGGTTAAGCCTCTGCCTTCGGCTCAGGTCATGATCTCAGGGTCCTGGGATCGAGGCCCTCATCGGGCTCTCTGCTCAGCAGGGAGCCTGCTTCCTCTTCGCTCTCTGCCTGCTTCTCTGCCTACTTGTGATCTATTTGTCAAATAAATAAGATCTTTTTTTTTAAAAAAAGGATTTCATTGTTTTCCATTTCCAGGAGCTCTTGTTTTGTACCCTAGACTTCTTTTTCCACAGTCTTCCATTATTTCACTATTTCACACACATAAAAATATCTCTTACCTCTCTGAGGCTGAGAGGTGTTTCAGTTGTTTCTTCCTCCCTTAAGTCTGTTTCCTCCAAGTTTGTTCAGGTTTCTACCTTCCCTGTGAAAGGCTTTCTTCTGGCCTTCTTTGATCACGTGCTCCTATTAGGCGCTGGGGGGCAGGGGTGGACTAGATGCTCAGAGCATGTGGATGGTGCTTCGGTGCAGGGGATCGGGCTAGGCAGGGCTTTTCTGTGTTTTCTCCAGTCTCCTTCTGGAAGGCCACTGTGTAAAGCATTTGCAGGCACACAGTTCTCACCTGTGTGTGCTACCCTCCCAGAGACTAACCCTGTGACAGGGGACCGGAGGGGCACCTGCTCTGCAGTAAGGACCTCGACTGTCACCCCCTCCCTACTTCTGTTCCGTGCTCCCTGTTGCAGAGGCGAGGGGGCTGCCTGTGGCTGGGTCCCCTAGGATTCTGTGGTGTGAATGGACTTGGGCCCCGGTTCATCCTGCTGTCCACTCAGCTTGGATTTCTCACGTCTGCTGACGTTGTTAATGACTGACCCCGTGCCTTGCAGCTTCAAAAATTTTGGTGTTATCTTTTTCTATTCTCAACCTGGAGAAGTTTCTTCCCCTGTTGTTTTGGCCCCTTTACTGGAGTTTTAGCAAGTTTGAGGAAGAAGGAAAATTAGAGTGCGTGCAATTATGTGTTCACTCAAAACTGCCAAGCTTCCTTTCGAGTGAGCCTTCTGACTCGGAGAGCTTGGACTCAGCAGAGCTCTACATAGTCGTGATGGCATCCGTCTACCCACGACTGGAGGCAGCGTCTCCTCAGCGGGTATTCAAAGTTGTTTACTCCACTTATAAAACCGCAGAACCAGACACACCTAGCCTCTGGCATTGGCAGTTGGGACGGTGATGGTCCCCGGGGGCCCTCTGGACAGAGGTGACATTCTGGGTACCGTCTACCCAACTTGTTTGGGCTGTGCACACGTACCAAGCCCCGTTCTTTTTCTTTCTTTTTTTTTCTTAAAGATTTTATTTATTTGACACAGAGAAACAGCTAGAGAGGGAACACAAGCAGGGGGAGTGAGAGAGGGAGAAGCAGGCTCCCCACCGAGCAGGGAGCTGATGTGGGGCTCGATCCCATGACTCCGGGATCATGACCTGAGCCGAAGGCAGTTGCTTAACCAACTGAGCCACCCAGACGACCCTCCAAGCCCCATTCTTATCATTTGTGTGCATTTCGTTCTGGGTGCTCTGCTTCAGTGAGAAACTAGCTCCAAGTAATGTGCTCCTTGTTCCCTGGCTCTGTGGGGAAAGGTGCCTGTGATCAGTTTTGGCAAAGGGAAAAGAGCTCAGGCCCGAGCCCAGCTCCTGGAGGTTTGGAGGAGGGAGGCCGCCTCTGTCCCTTTCCAGGGCACGTTGTCCAGGTGTCTGGAGTTGCTGCCTCTGCTTCCTCCTCTTCCACCGCCGGCAAGCCCTCCCACCCCGAGCCGGCTCCTGCGGCCGGTTGTCCTCGGCGGCCTCTGGCTGCAGCCCCTGGTCGCTCAGTAGTGCTCACGGCCATCCTCACCACGCTCCTCTCCGGCCTCTGAGGCAGCCCACACTTGTTTCTCTCCTGCCGCTCAGGCTGTCCCTTCTCAGACTGTCTGGCCACTCTGCCACCTCTGCTTGGTGCCCAAGTGCCAGCTTTCCCCAGGGCTAGTCCTAGGGCCTCTCCCCATCCCACACCCCATCCTTAACGGACTTCATCCTGTCCCCCCAACTTTAAAATCCCACTGCGACACAGACAACCTCCAAGCCCTCCCCAGCACAGGCCCTCCCGAGCTCCAGACCCCTCTCCAACTGCCCCTTCCTGGCGGTCTCCACTTGGACACGTCACAGGTGCTTCAGATCCCCTAGGGGCAGGACCCCATAACCCAACACCCCCTCCCCAGGGAGTGGCATCACAGCACCCCGATACCCAAGTCCTGGTGACATGACTATCTCAGCCCATGGTTGTCCCCCTGGCCACCCCAGGCCAAGCCACCATCACTGACCCTCTCCGGCCCTTCTAGGGTGTTCCATAGCCAGCAGTCTTCTTAAAGCCTAGAGTTCCCACCACTCTTGGGCCTGTTAGCCCTTTTGGGACCCTCCTTGTCCCCCTGCAACCCCAACAGCCCCTCACCACACTCGTCACAATGGCCTTTCAGTTCCCCAGAAAAATCAGACCAACTAGTCTCCCATTCCTTCCCAGCCTCTGCCTGGAAATGTTCCTGCTTCAGACTGTCCCACAGATCCTCCCCACACAGGTCTCTGCCCTGCCATCCCCCGCTGCCCGGCCCCGCGGGGCCTTCTTCCCAACCTTGGCATGTCTTCCTGAGGACCAACACCCGAGGCAGGCCCTTGAGTATCTCACTCAATTTGGTTCTGTCTAGAGAGCTGAAGGACAGGCAGTAGCCGGCTCCATTGCCTTCAAGCCCCCCGGGGGCTGTTCTCTCCCACAGGCTTCAGGCGCCGGCAGAGGGGCAGTCGGAGCACCTACAAAGCGGGCACGATGACAGCGCCCGTGGGGAGACTCAGGCCAGGTAAGGCGCGGCTCTCCAGCCCCAGCAGCAAGTGATTCGATCTCAGAGACAAACATGGGGCACAGAGACAGGTCCCGGGTTTTCTTTCCCATCTGGCCAGGTTTGCAGCTGACCAGCTCTGTGGGCTTGGCTAGGGTCTGTTCGTCAAACACAGGGCCAGGGAATTCAGAGGACAGAGGTGGCCCGCGTTGTAGAACTATAAACCGCCGCCGCTCACGTAGGCTCACACACACTTACACCAAGGGACTCAGATTCTCTGAAATGAGAAAAAGCGACTGAGGATCATTCCTCTGCCTGAGAGCATCACTGTTCACTGGAGACACAGTGTTTGCCAAAATACTTGTCAAAGGCAGAAAAGAAAGTGCCGGAGCAGATATGGTCACAGGCTGACCTTTCCGTGTTTAGCTCAGTGAAGTGAGCCCGCCAGGGGGCAGGGAAGCGGGCGACGGAAAGCCCGCGCGGGCCAAGCTTGGAGGGCACCGAGCAGCCTGCCGCTGTGACAGGCCGGAAGCTAGTGTCACCCTCCGGGCCCCCACATTCAGCCCAGGTGCGCCAGGGGAGTGTCCCCTCGAACCTGTTGTCAGAAGGCTCTGAGAAGGCCTGAACTACGGATGCTTGGGCGACTAGAAGTCACTAACGATGAGATTCCTTTAGGAGCCAGTATGGTTCTGGTTCACCCACAGGTTCTTCCAGAAAGGCTTCCCATTCCGAAGGCCCGGCCCCAGTGGGTGTTAGTGCTGGCATGGGGCTGGCGAGTGGAACTCACCTCAAGTGTTCCTTTAGGAATGACCCGGTGAGCGCCACAGAGAAGAGAGAGAAACCACCAGAACCTAGAGGGAACGGCGGGGCTTTGAACAGCCTCACAGAAGAGCCTTCACTGAAGAATAAAGATCCTCACAGACCCAGACAGAACGGGGGTGAGGTGCCCACACGGAGGGAGCGCCCAGCTTAGCAAAGGCACTGATCCCGAGGAGTGGGCTTTTTGTAGCCCACACATCAAGACTGGGATATTTAAGAAAAGGCTGTTCCCATCATGAAACAAAAGGTCATCACTCAACAGCAGAAAAACCCAAAAACTCTGGCAGATCCTCAGATTCTCTGGCCTCAGCTAAGCTCCACTCTTCCCTGTGTCCGCAGTGCAGTCTTGGTCCCCCCCGCGAGGCTGGGGGCTGGGGACAGCATCCCGGGCCACGTGGGAAAGCCTCTCGGGCCCAGCCCGAGCCTGGGCTCACAGGACCCCAGCACTGTGCAGCACCTGCCTCGCCTCAAGCGGACGCCGTGTTCCCCGAGCCACAGGCCCTGCTGCTGAGTCGGGCCGATACCCTGAGCACTGCCCCCACACTGTCACTCCGGTTGTCTCCTTTCACACAAGGACTGAGCTCACGGAGCAAAGCAGCGGCTGCTGGCGTGTGTGGCGAGAGGTGGTCCGGACTCCTCCACAACTTCTTCGGCTTTCCCAGATGGCCACTCTCCCGGGTTCAGCTTGTATTGATAGTAGAGGACCCGGAAGTGACTTTTCTCCAGTAGTTTCCACTCCTGCGCGGTGCCCTATCAGGTGGAATCCACAAGAGCTTACGGAAAGTCAACCTGGACGCCCTAGAGTTCAGTCTGAGAGGTAGAACGCCCACACGGGCACACTTTAAGCAGATACCCAGCTCACTCAGCGGCTCCGACAGTGACCAGCTCCCACACGCAGGGAGAGCGGCAGTACAGGACGGCGTCAAGTCCCCGCCTGCCCTGCTGTCCTGCGGCGCGGCCGGGCCCCTTCCGGAGCCTCACGAAGCCCCAGGGGCCGACAGGGCAGGAGGGACTTGTCCTGACAAACTGGTTATAGAGGTTAGAATTCAGACTGGACTGAGTGGGCAAAATACACCTGGTTTGCTGCTGTAGGTCCTGGACATTTCTTAGCGGTCACGGGACTATACATCTCACACAACCAAGCTACGGTTCATAGTGAATCAAGTACAGTTTTATTTAAGAATTGGAAAGAATATTCAGTATCTGTGAAAGAAAATCCAATTTAAAATATTTAAATAAACATTTCTGCATGTAAAAAGAAGAGTAGAATAATTACTCCATTAAATCCTCTCCTAGCTACGGTGCGTCCTCTAGAGCAAGCGCTTGGGACCGCCCCCCAATGGCTGGCGCCCTCAGCCCGGGGCAGGGCAGCAGGCTCTCCCAGCAGGGCACAGAGAGCAAGCCTCTCCCACCGACCTCACCGAGTCACGACGGCAGCGAGATGTGGCGGGAGATCACAACTATCTAAGGCAGTAAGAAAGTGCAGAGAAGGGACAGTGGCTTACTGTACCTATGGCGGAGGGACTGCTACCAGAACGAGCTGGAGCTACGGCCCCAACCCTCCTGAGCCTAAGCTATTAACACACGCATGGTTTAGGAATACTTCCTCATCGCGTCACTCAGAGTGTTAAATAGACGGAAGGGATTATACACTTTAGTCTTTAGGCTCAAGAAGCAGTTCCTACAGATGATGAAGGACAGTGGGCATGCTGCCTTACGCTTTCAGCCGGGCTCATGCCACTCACCTCTCTTCTGTAAACTGCTATTCTTGGCCACAGCCTGCAAATCCTCAGAGACCATTTCATTTTCCACTGATTCAGAGTAGCTTCTTTTCTCCGTTTAAAAATCTCCACTTTAAAACCCGCAATGGAAAAAGTCATCTCTTGACAGTTTCTTAATGTGAGGGAACTAGTGACGTGGCCTTTACCCAAAAAGCTTTTGGGAATACCCAAAAAGCCTGTACTTCATTAACCTGATTCTCTGCCGTGTATGCTGTCACTGCTAAATTTATAAAGTTAAAAATAATCTGAAAATGTCAGTACTAGATGAAAGTCAATCACTTGCCGAATCTTCCCCTAAGTAGTTCATCTTTTCTCCCCAACTAACTGCTGATTTCCGCCCTGGGTATACAGGTCAGTGTGGCGGCGTCGCCCTACTCCCACCCATGGGGCTGCTCTTTCAAGCCCAGGTGGTGTAAGAGCAGCGTCTCCCTGCAAAACACACGAGGCCTGCCTCCTGAGCTCAAGGGCCCGGCAGGAAGGTGGGCTCATGAACTCCAGCAAGTGGAGGAGGTGGAGATCACCAAATGCCAACACCTTCAGACTTTCTGTCCACAGAGCCAGGGGCCATCCTGAACTGTTCTCCGTCTATTAAAGACAACTTCAAAGTGCTCCCCTGCCCCCCGCCCCCGGTGGGAATGAAAGCTGGGTCCAATCCTGCCAGATGCAGCACAGAACTTTCCCACAAGGAGCTGGGGATGGCTGCCGAAACCCCAGCCATGCCTTCCTCCAGTCTGCAATCCCGATGTGTACGGGCTAAGCGTGGTCTGGAGAACAAGCCAGAAGTGATTCAAGTTCCCAGAGTAAATGCATGCCGACCTTCCCCTGGGGAGTGTTCCTGCCAGAGGGACCCGCTGCTGAGGGCTCCAGCAGTGGCCTCGGCAGGCCTGGCTGCAAGCCCTCTCAAGGGCTGATGGTGGGGTCCACTCACACCAGAAGAGTGTCATCCCAGGAATCAAGAAACCCGTAAACCTCTTTGGTATACATAACGAAAAAATTAATTAGGCCATGAAATCTAGAAGTCAGTACTACTTCTGAGTTGGTGAGATGAGTTCTGAACACACAAGTCCAGTGTCTGGTACGGCTGACCAGGGTCCGCGTCTGTGCCACCTCGCATGGCGCAGGCTCCGTTTATGACATCTCTTGTAGCTAAGGATCAGAAACGTCTGACGTTGTTCTAAGTTTTCACAACACCCCTATGAGGTAGGTGGTATTGACCCCATTCTACAGATGGGGAGTCTAGGCACGGAAAGGTTAAGTGGCTCCTCGAAGCCGCGCGGCGTGGCAGCCGGGCAGCTCTCGGCTTTCGGGAGCGGCTACCGCCAACTGCAGGAAGGATTTCATGCTGAGACCGAGGCTCTCTCTTGTCCAGAATTAAACAAGGGTCTTAAAGCTGATGTGGTTAAAGCCAACCACTCTCCCCAAACTTGAAAAACAAAAATACTGACTAACTCAGTTGGGATCATTTGCTCTATTTAAGACTTGTGTGTGCCGTTTGAACTGTGGTTCTATATGCTTGAGCCCCTTTGGAAAAGATAGTCTGCAATGGCATTAGAGTTAGTGGAATTTTGAGAACAGAACATACAAATCAATAGTTAATAGATTTCAACTGAAACACACAAAAAATAAGCTATGATGTACTAAGACTAAAATCCCAAGTAAACAGAGAGCAGTCCTTCCTAATGGTTAACAAGGCCTTGCACAGAGCGGGTGTCCGGTAAGCATTTCTTGGATAAAGGAAAAAGGGCACACCTTTGACATGCCTGTCACTGGTAACAGCCCCCTCTTGGGAGAAGAGCAGGACCCAGGACCCTGGGGGGAAAGCTACAGGGGCCCTGGGTCTCCCTGGCTTGGGATGTCCTTGTTAACATAAAGCCCCTCAGCCAAATCATCTGGAGATGTCCACGCTGCCTTTCTGCCAAATAAAAGTTAGGGCTATAAACACCGAGTCCCCTTTGAAATTTATACTGCTATTTATAAAAAATAGATATGTAAATACGATTAAATATGTTATGAGCCAAAGTGCCTTACAAATAATTATCTTTAAAATCGTATAGATGCTCATGCACGTAAGCACAGAAATAAGGAGGGCAAAGCTGTGCTGTTCGTGTCTTCCGGTTAAGGGTTTTGAATGTATTTCTAATACTAAGCACTGCTGCCCATGTCCCCATTCCTGCCAAGGAAACCTGACTCAGTAATGAGTGAGCGCACCACTCCCAAGGGGTCCTGATTACACTAAATGCCTCCTGGGGGACGGTGCACGGCCTGGGCTCTCACCAGGCCCTTCTAGGGGTCGGTCATTGTCTAATATTGCTGTCACTGGCTCCTTGTCCATGTTTGATCTGTGTCCTACCTTGATTCAGCCCAAGAACAGATTGCTCTAGGGTGTGGGGTCCTTTGGTCCTAAGGCCTTCTGACCATTGGTCTTGAGTGATATCCCAGAAGAGTAACTGGTGACATGGAAGATGGTTTAGAAAACCCATTCCGCAGAGTGGCTGGCGGGAGGCAGCCGTGGCCCAGGCCACGTGTAGCTCGAGGCCCCTGGGCCCAGCCTGGCCCGCTCCGGCTGTGTTATAGCTCCACCTTGACCCCTTTGATAAAAGGCAGGCCTGTGGGCACCCGCTTCTTATACTCCAGGTACTCCTCTCCAAAAAAGTGAATTAATGAGATCTCCTCTTCTTCGGTTCGATCTCGGAAGAACCGCCACACGGTCAGGGCGTAGCCAATGCCACAGACGGGATTACACAGCATCACCTGGTGGGGGACACCAAGTTGATCAGGGTCAGTGTCCGGACACCAAGAACTTCAGCAGCACCTGCTTCTCCTGGTCATCCATAGGAGACTTCCTGCCAGCAACCCAAGAGACTCTCAAAATATGATTAGGGTCTTTGAGAACTGAGGCCATTCACGGAAACCTTACCACTACTTTCACATCAGAGCTAAACTCTCATCACTGTAGCTTTCTTCCAGACACTTTTTGGTTGTTCCTCTTATGTAAGAGAGATCTAAAAATTAAAAGATCAACTTTTCACGGGACGCCTGGGTGGCTCAGTCGTTAAGCGTCTGCCTTTGGCTCAAGTCATGATTCCAGGGTTCTGGGATCAAGTCCCACATCAGGCTCCCTGCTCAGAGAGAAGCCTGCTTCTCCCTCTCCCTCTGCTCCCCCTGCTTGCGCTCACTTGCATGCTCTCTCTCTCTGACAAATAAAATCTTTAAAAAATAAAAATAAAAAAAATAAAAGATCAATTTTTCTGATTTCAATCTTCAGGGCAGATGACAGCAGCTCCTGGTCCCACTCCAGGTGGGAGCTCCCGTGGACCTCCTAGCCTGCCCCTTCCTGTTCCATGATCACACATACAGCCCCCCACAGCTACCTCATTCCCCCCTCCTGGCCCCTAAGGCTTAATCCCGTACCACATATAGTGCTACCGCGAAATCACTTGTCTTCAAACCACTCCCCTGCCCAAACCCAGGAAAGCTGTGCTTGGTCACTTCTTCTGGCCCCCTTCCCCCAGGCTGTACCCACTTGGACTGCCCGTCACCTCCTTACTCATGTGCTTTTCCCACTTTGAGAATGTCTTCTCCACTAAGCCACTGCCAAACAATCCCTCCAGGCCAAAAACATCTCCCAGCTCTCGGGAACTTCTGTGCTGTCTGGGAAACCCATCGCTTCATGCCTGCCCACTCTGATAGACTCCCATGGACACTGTGTCCTCCCCAAGGGGGCGACTTCCACCGAGAAAGCCGGTACATACCCTTGACTTCTCATTCTCATCACTGCTTATGGGGTACTTACCTGCATTTCAAGCCCAAGCTGAGCTCTTTCCAACCCATAAGGCCCCACGGCAAAGCTCTGAGGTGGCACTGCTGGGTTCCCTTCATGTTTGAGGGCAGGGAGGCCAAGCAGCCGACGTGAAAGCCAGGACTGGCTCTGCCGGTGATCCCGGTGCCCGTACCCTCGCAGCCGTCACACCCGTGTGGCTTCTCGGCACACCCTGTACTGTGGTTTCCCAACTGTGGGCCAAGAACTGTCCCTGAGCCTGAACTCCATTCAGTGCATCATAAATAGCATTACAAATAAAACAAGAAACAGAATATTTGGTACACAGTAAGTACTATCCTGGGAAAGACCTATTCCATTTTTATACACGAATGTGTGCTGGGTCACAGTGTAAAAGGACCTGTGGTCACAGAGGTAGGCAAACTCTTCAGTCCTAGAGCACTTCGGCATGTAGGTGGCATTTATGGCAAGTGACACGATTCAACTAAGGTCAACTTGTTCTCAGGGATTATGATCGCTGATGCAGGGACTCTCAGATTTCAGAAATGCAAGTATTAAAATAAGTCCTGTGCGGACTATCCTGTCCCTTCTACACCATTGGGGGTCACCAGAGAGTCTCCAACAGACCATGGACTGCCAATGGAATGCTTGGGGGCCTCAGACAGGATTTTCCCAAAGAGGTGAGGACTCTCCTAAGTTCTGGTCACATTCTCTGGCCAAGTCTTTCCAGGACCAAGAGAACATATTCAAGAGACATGCGCAGGAAACAAGCCTCCGCCTGCAACCTGAGACAGAATAAATCTCAGTAGCTCATGTTAAATCTAATCCAGACCTTAGCCTCAACAGCAGCTTCTAAAGAAAACAGAATCCACTTGAGCAGGAGAAGGCTTGCTCTACCCAAAGCCCCATCTCTGTCCTCACCCCACTGGGGTGCTCCAGATCTAAGTTAAAGAAGCAGGGAAGGAGTATAGCCCATGGGGTGACAGCACCTAGATTCGTCAGGAGTTTACAAATTTAGGACACCCAAATATCAAGGAACATAGTAAAAAAAATGTTAAGGACTATATCAGTTCTTTTGCACTTTATTTCGTTTTCACTCAAAACACGACAGGGGGCGCATGCACCTATTTAAAGGAGATCAACATCTAATAAACGCACTGAAATCCACTGAACTGTACACTTTGAAATGGTGAATTTTATGGGGTGTGAGTTATGTTGATTTTTAAAAATGTAAAAGAAATCAAAAGCAACCACTGTCATTTCTGATACTGTACCTGGGTTCCAATACTCCAGTAAAACCACCCGACGTAGGAAGGGTGCCGGAACCAAGCGTACACTCCACTTGTCACCAGAGTGTGGGTCTCTGATTTTTCATTCTGCACCACGTGGTTGAAATTGGAGCCAGCTGTGAACATCGCCGCTTTCCTCAGACATTCTCCAAAGACCACCATCAGCAGCCCCACGGCACTGAGCCAGGTGATCTGCTTCAGCTCTGCAGGAGACATAGGTGACAAACAGGAAGTGAAGACACGGGACTGTGGTGCTCTCCCTGCAGGTGCTGAAAATTAGCCTATTTTTCCCAAGGCTAGTAACATTAGGAAACATGCTAGTGGCCATCAGTATCTGTCATCACATTAACATTTAATTATAAGCAAACACATTCCCCTAAGTTGTGCTGTTTATGTTTAAAGTGCCAACAACTCAGAGCGTCTTGGCAAACACCTGATGGGACTCCCCATCTGTGTCCCTCTGCCACATGCCCCCTTCCTTCCCTTGGGAACAAGGACAGCAAAGTGAAGCAGAGAAGGATCTAATGTTTCCTGCCCTGGCTCTTTACTGAATCCTGGGAACCACATACATTTTCCTTAATTTGCTGTGGAAAGTTCAATTTGAGAGGCCTCGGATGCAGAGGTTTTTGCTAATAAAATCTTCACAAGTCTCAAGTCAGAGAAAATGAACAGATGCAAACCTCTGACTATAAAATTAGGATTACCGCTATCACAGCTTGGTACGTTAGATAGTGCTGTACGTTATGGAAGGCTGAAGGCCAACAGTCAACACGTCCGCCATTTCAAAATCCAGAAGGGGGATTCACATGCTCCGCTTGTCCTTTATAAAGAGCTTAGTGAAGACAGAGATCCGGGGAAAATCACTCCGGGAGATTATACCTGAGAGGTAAACCCACGTCACTGCCCTCAAGCCTGCACAAAACCACCCTTTTTCCCTCCGGAGAAAGTCAGACACACTGACCTGGCCAAAAGATATTTTCTAGTGTGAACTCTATCCAAGAAGAAAGAGCAGCTACTGTATACTCCAGACTGTGATTTAAGAGAAAGGAGTCCAAGGACAGACTTTTGGGATTATTGACTGCTGTGACTAAGTATTCAGAATAATGGAATAGTGACAAGGAGCACATATACCTGTTTAAAAACAAAAAGAAAGAGCGGTAAGTTGGGGCAAGGGAATCAAGTCAGCCATAACCCAAAGTACAAATTGGGTCTGCCGAACTGTCCCTGAATTCTAAGAGGAGACCCCGTTCTCCTGAGAGTGGACAGCAGGGACCCAACATGTAACGTGACTGCTCAGGTTTGCGGAAGGTGGGGTTTCAAAAGGACTGCACATGGAATGTAATAGACCAAACAAACAAACATAGGTAAGGGAAGGCATTATGGGTCCTTCAGTCTTTTAAAAATGATACTACACACAGTAAAATATGAAAGTGGGACATAAAATAAAGCAGTGATGTATGTTGAATACAAAAATTCAACAAAACAAATAATTTCAGCAAAGAAGGATTAGATGGCTCAGAGTATTGATAACAGGAGGTAAAGCTTTTTACCTTGAAGCCACTGGTTCATATCCAGGTCAGGGACTAGAAGGCTCAAGGGCCTGAAATCATAGTGTAGGGGAAATCCTACACTGGCCGTGGGGGAGGCACTAGATGTGACCTAATAGAAATTAGAGATGGAAAAGGCCTGTGAAGACGAGCCAGAGCCTTGCCCCTTCCTGTCACCGAGGACCTGTACCCTCTTCTGGGAAGGGCTCGTCACATTACTGATGAAGGCGCCTACCGGGAGGGTGCCAAGGAGACCTGTTTCTGCCTGCAACAGAAGCAAGCGGTGGGCACAAGCCCTTAGGGTCCAAGACAAAGGAATCCAGGCGGAAGTTAGACACCTTACAGAGACCTAAACAGCCTTTGACCAGAGATGAGACACAGGGATGAGGAAATACCACTTCTGACCCTCTGATCCTCCCACCCTCACCTCAAAACCATTATTCCCAAAGTACTTCTTACCAGCCGAAGTGACTCCAAGAAGACTGGCTAAAACTTAGCAACATGCCGCAGCCGAACACAAAGCCAAGGAAACAAGCTCGGATGGCTATCTGAAACGGACCCAAAAGAAGCTCAGTCACCTGGCTGTTCCAGAGCACACATCCTACTTACTAGGATAAGCAGGCTACCGGCAAACAGGTAGAGCTGGTGCGCTCAGAGATTAACAGGGTGAAGCAAGGGTGTCTGTGTTCCAATCCCCCCGGCCATCTCTCTCTGGCTGGGCGGCCTTGGGCAAGTCACTTAGCCTTTCTGGACCTCGAGTTTCCTTCCATACACAATGGGGGATAATAACAGTACCTACCTTTTAGGACTGCTGTAAGGGGCACCCACGTAAAGCACTTAAGAGCAGGTGCTAGCTGCCATGATCAGTTACTGCTATTCAGAGCCGTGGGAAAACCGCATGAACCCAGTTTATGGGCTGGATCCTCCCAAGACCACGCAGCGAAGCTCGTCGGGTCAAGCAGGACTCCGCGTCCAGCCCCCTCCGAGTAACTGCGGGCGTCTCTGACCTGAGACTTGGCAGCAGGGAAGTCTCCACACCTTAAGTTACATAAAAGAACTCGTGGGCCGGCTCCCTCCCCACCCCACGCGCCTCTGCCGCAGCTGTGGAACAGCACCCACTGCGATCTGCCACCCACTCCGCCTGAGATGTGGGGGCCCGCGCCCCTTGAGCCCGGAACCTGGCGACGCTGCGTCCCTCCTGCCGCCTCAACTCGCCGATGAACGCGCCCGTGGGAAGCGGCCCCCGTCCCCCGCAGGCCCAGCTGCCGACGCACCCCGACCCCGAGCGGACGGAGCCCGCGCGCCGTGCCCCACCCACCGGGCTCCCGCCTCGGCCCGGCCCGGCCCCGGCCCGCCTCCGCCCGGCCCGCACCTGGTACCGCGGCGGCCGGTAGAGCAGCAGGAGCAGCGCGTTGAGCCCGGCCACGTAGAGCGCCAGCCCGGTGCGGCTCTGCAGGCCGGCGCGCGTGAGCAGCGGCAGCGCGAGCACCGAGGCGCCCAGCAGGAAGGTGGCGAGGCTGAGGCGCGCCTCGGAGCCCCGCGGAGCCCGCGCCGTGCAGCCCGCCATGGCGCCGAGCGGCCGACGAACGCGCGACGGCGCCGGCTGTAGCCCGGGGAAACCCTCCCGCGCGCCTGCGCACTGCGCCGTCGACGCCGACCGGGAAGCGCCGCTGCCCGGAGCTGCGCGCCTCCCGCGAGCTCTCGCGATACCGCCGCGCCTCCGGGCCGGGGCCCGGCTTTGGCGGGAGAGCCCCGCCCTCGGCCCCGCCCCTCCCCGCCCCGCGGCCCCGCCCCCACCTCCCCGGGCCCTCTCTCTCCCTCCGGGATCCCCTGACCCAAGCCTAGCGGCGAACGGCGGGCGGGGCCGCGGGGCACCTGGGGCCTGGGCCGAGAAGTGGCCGCCGGCGTCTGCCAGAAAGGAGCCCAAACTCAAGAGTGTCCCCGTCCGAAGAACTCCGAAGCGACCCCGCCCTCGGCCTGCCCCGCTCAGTCGCCCCGCGAAGCTGACACCTTGGGCGCGCAGGCGCGAGCGGGGCCGCCGGCTCGCTGGGAGCTCAGGCTGCTTGCGCGCGGGGACCCTGCCCCGGAGGCCGCCGGAAACCCAGGACCCGGACTCCGCGCGCGGGGTGGCCGCCCACTTGAGTTCGCGGTGAGGGACGGTGTTGGCCAATCGTGGAAAAGTTCAGGATACGCCACGTTTTTCAAAAGGCAGAATACAAAACTTGACAGTGAGATCTTGGCTTCGCTAGGGGAAAGCAAAGGCAAATGTGTGAGCCTGGGGAAGACAACGGAAATATAAGCCACAATTTTTTATTTTTAAAGATTTTATTTATTTGACAGAAACACAGCCAGAGAGGGAACACAAGCAAGGGGAGTGAGAGAGGGAGAAGCAGGCTTTCCACCGCAGGGAGCCGGATGTGGGGCTCCACCCCAGGACCCTGAGATCATGGGCTGAGCTGAAGGCAGAGGCTTTAACCCACTGAGCCCCCCAGGCGCCCTTTAAAAGAGTTAAAGTCCTGGGGCACCTGGGGGGCTCAGTGGGTTAAGCCTCTGCCTTTGGCTCAGGTCATGATCCCAGGGTCCTGGAATGGAACCAGGCATGGGGCTCCCTGCTCTGTGGGAAGTCTGCTTCTCCCTCCCTCACTCCCCCTGCTTGTGTTTCCTCTCCAACTATGTTTCTCTGTGTCAAATAAGTAAATAAAATCTTAAAAAAAAAAAAAAGTTAAAGTCCTCACCCGGGGGAGCTCACAGAGGGATGATGAAGGACAAAGAGGAGTAAGCAAGTGACTAGAATAAACTATGATGGGGTGGGAGTGGGATAGGAGCCAAGTAAGAATGGAGACCAGAGAGAGGGGCTCCAAGGGGCGCCTGCAGGTGGGCAGGCAGAGGGTTAGGAGGCTGCATGGAGGACATGCTGGAGCTAGGTCTTGGGGCACTCAGGGACCAGCAGCTTTGTGCTGGAAATGAGAGCAAGGGCATCTATGGAGAGGGAGGGAGGGAGGGCAGCAACTTTGCAGACTCAGGCAGGAGAAAGGAAGCCTGAGTTGGGATAGGGGACAGGCCCCAGGAGAGGCTGGAGCCCAGAGTAGTGGGTCAGAGAGTGCTGAGACCAGGCCAGCTGTGCATTGCAGTCACCCAGACCTGCCTCTGAGCCTCTTGGCTGCCCCATCCTCTTCTGTTCCCACAGGACATGTCAGGAGGCCTGGTGTCTAAGCAGCAGGCTCGGGAAGGATGGAGAGCCTGGGATTGAATCCTGGTCTCAGCACTGCCAAGGCCCAGCTTTGTAACCTTGGGCAAATCACCTCCAAATCTCAGTTTTGTGTAATATAGGAATCCTCATTTCACTATCAGGTACTGATAAAGTTCTGCAAAGCCCAGTACCATGTTTAAATGATGCTCAGGGGTGCCTGGGTGGCTCAGATGGTTGAGCATCTGCCTTCGACTCAGGTCATAATCTCCAGGTCCTGGGATCGAGCCACATGGCAGGCTCCCAACTCAGTGGGGAGTCTGCTTCTCCCTCTCCTTCTGCTTCTCCCCCTGCTTGTGTGCTCGCTCTCTCTCCCCCTCTCTAATGATATATAAATCTTTAAAAATAAATAAATAAATCATACTTAGAAAACATTTGCTTGGGGCACCTGGGTGTCCTTAAGCATCTGCCTTCGGCTCGGGTCATGGTCCCGGACTCCAGGGATGGATCCCCAGATCCAATTGGGCTCCCTGCTCAGCGGGGTACCTGCTTCTCCCTCTCTCACTGTCCCTGCTTGTGTTCCTGTCTAGCTGTGTTTCTCTCTGGTAAATGAATCAATAAAATCTTTTTTTTTTAAAGATTTTATTGATTTATTTGACAGAGAGAGATCACAAGTAGGCAGAGAGGCAGGCAGAGAGAGAGGAGGAAGCAGGCTCCCTGCTGAGCAGAGAGCCAGATGTGGTGATCCCAGGGCCCTGAGATCATGACCTGAGCTGAAGGTAGAGGCTTTAACGCACTGAGCCACCCAGGCGCCCAATAAATAAAAATTTTTTTAAAGATTTTATTTATTTATTTGACAGAGAGAAACACAGTGAGAGAGGGAACACAAGCAGGGGGAGTGAGAGAGGTAGCAGCAGGCTTCCCGCTGAGCAGGAAGACCAAGACCGATGTGAGTGGGACTCGATCCCGGGTCTAGGGTCTCCAGGATCATGACCTGAGCCAAAAGCAGTCACTTAACCAACTGAGCCACCCAGGCACCCCCCAAATAAATAAAATCTTAAAAAAATTTGCTAAACTGGGTTCATGGGAATTGAAAAGAAACTGTTTTAAAATCCAAAGTTGCCCAGTTGTAGTATCATGTAGGAAGGAGGCATGGCATTGCTGTGGGCTGAGAACTCATTCTCCCACACTGCCCCCAATTTCTGATGCTATCACCCAAACTCAGTACCTCTCCCCCAATGCTCAGACCCCTCAGGCACCCAGAGAATAATCATTGCATCTTCACTCCTGGGAGTGAGTCTGGTCCTGGGGCAGAGAGTTGCTCCCACAAAGCTCCTTTTCTGGCCGTTAGCATCTGCTGTCCACACTGACTTAGGGCCCTGATGCACCCTCAGGGACCATCCCCATTCTGGGGACACAGAGTGACAGGAAATCCAGTTTGGTGAGCCTGAACAACCCTCTCTTCTCTGCTCACCACCTCCCTTTAAACCATATATCTCCATCAGCTCCATCTTGGAGAAGGAAGAAAGAAAGGGGAAGCAGGTATGGCCAGACCAGAGAGAAGGGATTTTTAGAAGTACCTGGAGTTGCTGGATCTCTCAGGGCCCACGGCTCACAGAGCAGTGATGGAGGAAAGAGGCTAGTTAGCAAATATATGCACACGCTGGCAGAGACCCAGAGAAGCAGTCACACAGAGATAGACGGATGCACAGAGAAACAGTAATTCACAGAAAGATATGGACAGAAACACATACACTGAGACCCGCTTTCCTACCAGAGAGGGAAGGAATCTGGTCAAAGAAATCTACTCTGCACCCAGTTCTCCAGTGTCCATCCCAGGCATGAGAACAACAAGCCCATGAAAATATAAGAACATAAAGGTGAACTACTCAGCCCTGGGATGCCTCACTTGCCTTTTTTGTAAATAAGCATTTGAATGTGTTTTGTTCTTGGAACACAAAGGGAGCCCTTTCTCATGCAGGAAGTTCCCACTGCAGGGTCTCCCCTGCACCCCCCTCATCCTGCCTTTTGCCCACCAGCTGAGTTGGCTTTCCATCCTGAGCCTAAGGGGGGATTCCTTCTGTTTCAAGAGTTCTAAGAACCGCCTTGACTTTTCCAAGTTAAACTGCAGGCTGTGATGAAAGTAGTCTTCTTTATCTTCAACGGGGTTCCTTGATGGAGCAAGGGAGAGTGTAGGGAGAGGGGGTGACCCAGAGCAAGCTAGAAGCAGGTGCCAGGATGAGGTGTCACCAAGCCCCTCAACCCACACCAGCTTCCCAGGGTGAGAAGTTTGTTCTTGTCCAAGCCTGGTGCCACACAAGAAAAAGTCAGAACTGGCCTCTCCCTCCTCCCTGCTGGTTGGGTCCCTGGACAGTTGTTGTTAGAGGAGCCTCCTGGGAGCTCCTTGTCACTCACAGGTCCTCTGTCCCATCCACTTCCCTCCCATGTGGAGGCCAGGAGGGGCCTTGTCAGTGTAGCTACCACTCTTCCCTGATCCTCCAACAATTTTCTTCTCCCTCCTCTGGCCATTCTGGGCTCCAGGCATGAAAGCCCCCTCTAGTCTGGAAACGGGTAAATGATGCGTAATTTATGAGCCTATCAGCCCAAAGTGCATAAGTCATATATGCACAAAAGGGCCGGGTAAATATTTAAAGATTAGAGCCAGCTGGGGAGAGACACAAAAGGCTGGGACAATAGGGGTCTCTCTGAATTCACTCTCCCCGAGCTGGGCCAGCCGGTTCAGTGTCGATGCACTCACCGCAGTCCCAGCTTTTGTCCCCTGGAGGGTCCTTGCCTGGGCTATTCGGAGTCCCAACACAGCTAAAGAGACTTAAACAATCGAAGCCTCTCCAACCCCTTCTGGAGACAATCGGCTGAGTCATTTCAGAGTTTTGCTGTGTCCCAATAGTTAATTACATGAAGGAATCACTTCATTCCACTTTGAAATGCATCTGCAGAGACCCACAGTGCCTTTCTCTCCCCCCCTACCCTCAGTGGCCTCTGGGGCACTCACCAGTTAGCATTGTTTTCAATGTCTGGGTAATGGAGGAAGGAAATGGCTCTCACCCAGGGAGAAGACCCTGCACAGGGCTGTCACCTGGGAGGGCTGGTAGAATATCTGGCCTGGCTCTTGTCCTGGGGCCTGTAAACCCCCTGCCTACCTTTGCAGACCTTGGTTGCTCTCTAATGTTCTTTATTTTGCCAAAGTTGACAAAACCAAAACTAAGGGGAAGGGAGAACAAAGTCTCAGGTCATTTTTGCCTTACATTCTCAAGCCTAAGGAAGCTGAGGGCTCTGAGTATTTCTGGAAGCCCCCAGGGGCCTCCAGAACCATAGAAGGATTTTTTCTTCCTTGAAGGAGCAAAGGACAGCCTGGGTCTCCCCAGCGCTTTGCCAGAACTTGTGCTCCTTTCCAGGTCCCCAACGGATCCCAGATGCTAAAGATGGAAAGGGAGTCGGTGGCCTATATCCCGCTTTGCATAAGCCGGGCTTCTAGGTTGGTCTATGTCCTTCCCTGCAGCCCCAGAGCACTTCGCCCTGCTCGCTCTCAGATAAGGTGATGGGGGTGTGCCCCCCCCCCGCCTTACCTCGGAAATCGCCTCACCTACCGCTACGCACCCCTCTGGAGTCCTGCACCCCTCTGGAATCCTGCCTCCCCGTGAGTGCCAGTAGGAGGCTCAGGCTCAGGACTCGAAAACAGATTGGGGAGGGAGGAGAGGATTTGGGTCTTAGTGGGGAGATGGCTGCCCAGGAGCCCGAAATTGCGGGTAAAGCGGAGATTTCTCCGGGCACGGGAAAAAGCGGGGGTGGAGGGAATGGAATCTGCACCGGGATCTCTTTGCGCCCTGAGTCTGCGCGACCCTCAAGCCAGTATAAGGGCTGTTCAGGGCGGGCGAGCCACGCTGGGAGTGGGAAACCGAGAAAGCAGGAAGGCAGTCAGCCTTGGCGTGTGTGTGGCGGGGGGAGCCCCAGCCTGGGGACCTGTCCCGGGACGGGGGGAAAAAAAAGAGGACGCGAGGGGGCGGTACCAGGGTAGGGGTAGGGCGCTTGCGAGGCAGAGGGTCATAAGGCGGGCGGAGAGAGAATTTGATCGCAGCGAGTCCAGCCTAGGCCTCCCCGCTACCCTCGCCGCCCGCAGCCAGAGCAGAGCATTGCGAATTAGCTTATTTTGCGGTCAATTTTCCACTGCTTAGGAAAACACTAAGCCACTCAAGCGAACGACCCCACCCAGCGCGGCCGGGAGCCCTCGGCTCTAGCTCGAGACGAGCGGTGGTCTGAGGAGCTGCGGGTGTCAGGGTGCGGGCAGGGGCGCTCCGCGGACCCCTTTATGGCGGCCCTAACCCTGGAGAGGGCAGGCTGCGAGGGCCGCGCGGAAGGCCACTGGTTTGCTAATACCCGGGAGTTGAAAGGCGCGGGCGGCGGTTTATGGGGAGGGATCATAATTAGAGGACAAATTGCCCCGCAGCCCGCGCGGCTCAGGAGCGGGGGGAGGGGATGTGGGGGACCTGCAGAGCCAGGCGCGCGCCCAGCTTCCGTGCAGATGTGCAGCAGCTGGAAGCCCGCGCGCGGTGGGGCGCCCAGAGTTTGGCCCCGAGGAGGCGGGCCTGGGCCAGCTTTGTGAGGCCGGCACAATGCCCTAAATACTCCGCTGCCCCCTTTGTGCCCTGCCGCGCCGCCCGCCTGCCCCGCAGCGCCTTTGTGCCGAGCCGCCACCGCCCCGAGCCGGAGGAACGCACGGAGGCCAATGGGGCCCAGTCAGCCCCGGCGCATCAAAGCTGCAGGCGCGTGCCGAGGCCGTCCGTTCGGCCTCGGTCCAGCCGCCCAACCCCGGCCCGGATCCGGCCCGCGGGTCCGGCGGCCGGGGCGGAAGAGCACCCCGGGGCCGCGGGCCAGGCAACCTAGGCCTGAAAGGAGGGCGGGACGCGATTCTCCACGCAGCTCCGCGCTTGAGAACGTCTCTACCCCGGCAGGGCCCTTCAATACTCCCGGAGGGGGCGCGGGTGAGCGTAGGGGGAGGAGTCGGGTGGGGGCAGGGGTGGGGTGAGGGAGGGGGCCCAGCTAGGCCCCAGCAATATCCCCTCCCCCTCACGCTGAGTCCTTACAAAGGCCAATTTGTTTATCCCCCAGCCGCAGGGCTCAACTGCAGAACTTTTGCGTGCGTGCTACTTCGTCACCCTTGAGAGCAGCCGTGGGGGGGCGGCACGTTTGGAACCTCATTTTGTAAACCCTGAAACCCAAACCGAGGCGTTGCGAGCCCAGTACAGGGAGACAACTCGGTGTGAACCTCGGAGTCCTCTGGACGTCAGTCCCTTAGTCACAGCTACTGGAGTCCTGCTCCCAGGGTCCAATCTGGGACTGCCCCACTTCTGCTGTAGGGCCTAAGCGGTCCTGGGGTGGGTGCCTCGTCCATGGAGCTCCCTGGGCCTCCAACCACAGCCTGAATCATGAAAAGTGTTTGGGGGTCCCAGACCTTCAAGAGCACATGGTGCTCTCCCCATATGATCAGTAGTCTTTCTCACCCTCCCCTTACATTTGTTGGGACCAAGAGAAGGCTGCTGGGAATAAACTCGCAGGCTGTGAGGGAAAGTGTCAGAGCCTTACTTGTCCAGCCTGGAAATCCAGGACTGAGGAGAGGGAGGCTATTCTACTCACCAGGGATTGAGGTTGCCTACAACTTCCCGCCAGCTAGGAGAGGTGGATTGGGGCCTAGCAGGGCCAGAGGGCACCTGAGCCCAGGCTACACCTCTGCACGGGAATGCTCCCAGTGCAAGACCCCAGCCAGGATGAGACTGGCCGTGGCCCCGAGGGCGGGCTGCACGCTTTAATGGGACACATGTCGTTGCTTGGCCCCCTCGGGCCCAGCCTGTACCCGGCTTTGAGCAGCCACAGGCAGAAAATTGCTGCATTGTCCCGACATTAGGGCGACTAATGTGGCGTTGCCAGCGTGGCCAGAGCGTGAAACCCGCAAAAAGGCATCACTGGCGGGTCCTCCCCGTCTCTGCATCTTCATCAGGCCCAGAGAGGCCCGGCACTTTGTCAGAGTCATGAGCCAGGCTCAGAGCCAGCTGGGCCCATGGACATTCCTCAGTTGGTGCCCCCCAGAATGCTTGGAGACAAAGGGCAGCAAGGGGCCTTGTAGTGAGGCTCAGTACCTAGAGATACTAGACACGGGGACAGGACAGGGAATGGAGGGGTGGTACATGGGAGGGGGAACCCAGACTCAGGGAGTGGTGGGGTGAGAGAGATAAAGGAAAGCCTGAGAAAGGGGGAAAGCAGTCCCTTGGAAGAAAAGAGGGTTCCTATTGGTGAGGCTGAAGTCCGGGTGAAGAGAGGGAGGTGGGGAATTTCACAGTGCATCCCCCCCTCTTATCTCCTCCCCCTCGGGGTTCCTCAAGCTCGGGAGTGCCTCATTGACATGTAAACGAGAAGCCCTATAAAGGCGGCACTGCTTCCCACAGGCACAGATAACGACACCATGGGCACTAAGCCCGAGACACACGCCAGCTCCGGTGGCCACTCCAGCAGCTTCCGCAAGGTCTGGGGTCCTGAGGCACACCGTGGGGGCCCTGCCAAGCCGTTGGTGGTGTGGGGCAGAGGGAGAGGACTGTCGCCCTGCCCTAAAATGCCACCCCTTCGCAGATCTCCAAGCCGCTGATGGAGAAGAAGCGACGGGCGCGCATCAATGTGTCCCTGGAGCAGTTGAAGTCGTTGCTGGAAAAACACTACTCACACCAGGTGAGACGTGGGGTCTTGGAGGTGTGGGGTGATACAATCCCCATCCTCATCCCTTCCAAGTCGGACTGCCCACCTAAGAGCCCTTTCCATGGATCTACAGATCCGGAAACGCAAGTTGGAGAAGGCAGACATACTGGAGCTGAGCGTCAAGTACATGAAAAGCCTTCAGAACTCGGTGCAAGGTGGGAGGGCCTCTGGAGAGGGTAGGGTAAGGAGCTGGGGGTGGGGGGTGACTTGTGGGGTCAGAGCCATGGATATGACAAGGCCAGATAAAGGAAAGATGGATGGAGAAGAAAGCTCGGGGCAGTGAGCAGCTGGGTGAGGAGAGGGCCCCAGATTGCTAGATGCGGGAGGCCGCAAAGACACTGCAGACTAGTGTAGTTGTAATCCGGGCGGGCGAAGATCTGGACCCTGGGAAAGAAATTTGCGTTGCGTAGCCCCTCCCCTTCCCTACCCTCCCCTCTTTCCTTTTTTCTCTCTACACCTCTCCTTTCCTCCTCCCCTCTCCTATTCTTCCTCCCCTTCACATTTCTCTCGTCCGCTCCCCTCCCCCCAGGGCTCTGGCCGGTCCCCCTCGGAGCTGAGTTCCCGTCGGGCTTCCGCAGCTGTCTGCCCGGCGTTAGCCAGCTTCTGCGGCGCGGAGAGGAGGGCGGCGGTGGCCTGCGCTGCCCCCTGGCGCACGAGCGCGCAGGTGGCAGCACCATGGACAGCGCTGGTCGGACCCCGGAGGCACCCGCGCCGCTCGGCCCCTGCGCCCCCGCCATTTGGGCCCCTGCTCCGGCCACCGGCGGCTCCCGGCCCCCACCACCCCGGCTCCTCTTCCCTGGAGGTCTTCCCGGCCCGTCCTCCAGCGTGCCGGAGCCTCAGCCGGCACCTCGCCGCTGCACCGAGAGCTCGGGGCCAGGTCTGGGCGTTTGGCGGCCGTGGTGAGTCGCGGCGCGGCCTCGGATTCAAGGGAGTCCCCGTCTGGCCTGGGGACGCAGAGACTGTTTAGAGCGCGCCTGCCGTGACGGCCCGGACCCCCAGTCATTCGTCCCGGTCCCGCGGCAGGGTGGCTGGGAGGGTGACGGGCGCGCGCGCGAACGCGAGGGGATACACGGAGCCACGGGGGGACCGGAGTCCACCCCCACCCTAGCCCCACCTATTCAAGCCAGACCCGTTCCCTTTTCTTCCCACCTTCTCCTGGGGCTGGGAGGGGATGTCCCAGGCTGCGTCTCTTTCCCAGGGCCCCCGGCGGACAGCCCGCCCCCGCCCCCGCCCAGCAGCCGCGCCCGGGTGGGAAGGTCGGCGTCCGCAGCCGCGCAGAGCGGACCTCTCGCAGCGAGGAGAATCGCTGCCCCGCCCCGGCCCATTCAGCCAGCCTAGGACGCCGGGTTCCCACCGGCACAAAGCGCGCCGGGTCCCGCCCCGCCGGCGAGGGGCCCCCAGCCCACCCCCACCTTGGACCCTCTCCGCTTCCACGGATCCCCACCCCCTCCGCACGCGGCGCAGCCCACCCCTCAGGCGCTGTCTCCAAGGTCCGCCCCTCTCCGAGGACTTACCCCTAGCCTTCTCGGCTCAGCGGCTCGCCCCGCAAGATGCTTCGCCCACCGGTTGGTTCACCCCACCCCCCACCCCCCACCGCGCGCGGCTCCTGAGTGTCCCGGCCTCCGGACCTCTGTGGCCGCGACAGAGCCCGCGACCCTCGACAACCCTCGGAGCGCTCAGCGCCTGTTTAGTCGCCCGAAAACGAGGTCATTGCTGTGCTCGGACTCTGGCCTGAGGTCCCGGTTCTGGGAGGGGCAGCCTGGGGTTGGGGGACGGGAATACCGCGCCGAGCCCCGGAAGAGATCCTGGCACTTCCAGCTTGAAATTCAGAATGCAGACAGGGCAAACCTGTGAAATGGGTATAAAGAGACCACGAAGGTCCAAATTTCTCTCACAATGCCTACATGGGTGCTTTTGAAGGACAAATAATCGACTTTTTTTTTTTAAGACTTTATTTATGTGACAGAGAGACGGTGAGAGAGGAAACACAAGCAGGCAGGGTGGGAGAGGGAGAAGCAGGCTTCCCGCTGAGCAGGAAGCCCGATGTGGGACCGGAGCCCAGGGCAGCCGCTTAACGACTGAGCCAGCCAGGCGCCCCAATAATCTACTTTCTATAAAACATTTTCCGTTTGGGCGTGCCCTTGCTTTGCCCGTGTGCTAAACCCGTTCTGTTTAGAATGAGAGGAGAGAGCGGCCGGCTCCCCCACTCCACCCATCAGGCTCTTTGGCTACTGCGTTGGGGGCGACTGGGGTACCGGGACAGCCGCACTAA
>PITA01001161.1:117578-176368 GCA_004023965.1 Spilogale gracilis
GGGGGGGGGGGGGGGGGGGGGGGGGGGGGGCTGCAGTAATTACACAGAAAAGGGGCACCACCAACCCAAAGGATGGCAAACTAGGAGGAATTCCAAACCCAGAGGAGACCTTTGGGAGCAGCTGGCTAAGCAGTGTTGCTCTATTCTAGAAAGGCATTTCCATGAAACCAGCCTAGGAATGCCAGGTGCAAATCATAGGAAGTTTTTATTGTATCCTGTACAGAAGAGAAATGCTCAGTTGTCAAAAAAATTACAAATAGACCCCTGCCTCGGGGTGGGTGGTGATGTGAAGACAAAGCTCTCTCCCCCGTGAGCACAGGGTCAAGCTGCTTATGAACACAGCCAATAGGCCCAGAGACTCACGAAGTGTGAGAGGGGGCCCCAGGACCCAGGGTCCTCTGTTTGGGGTCCTCCCTCCTTTTTTATTTTTGTAAAAACCAGAACTGGAGGGACTTTGGGGTACCATGTCTCCCTGTAAGTATTGCCATTGGATATGAAGTACAGAGTAAAAACCCGATGTGACAAGTGGGCAGGCCTGAGCAGGGGCGGGCGGGGGAAACAACACAGTGGCTAGCTGATGATCTCTGCGTCCACATTATCTGCTGGTCCTCGAAGGCACAGCCACTGGCGGCCCTTCCGGTGGCTTAGGCTGTACCGCAGTTTCCTGCCTTGCTCCCCTGTGGCCCACTGCCAGGGACCAGGGAGCCCTCGGAAGCAGAGATGGAGCCAGTCCCCTAGGCTTGTCCCTCTCAGGGGTTCCTGGGGTTGAGACCTTGTCTGCCGGGTGAGGGAAGAGGTGTGGTCATGAGCAGGAGGGGCTGCACAGGGCAGAAGGCTCTGCACTGGCCCTGGGATCTGCTCCAGGTTTCCCTGTGTAGGGCCATTGTGTGGAGGCAGGGGCCAGGACAAGACCACCTCTGCGTTTGCCCCTGTCCTCTTAGGTCAAGGTCACAGCTGTTCCTGGGCCTCTGCTAAGCCTGATTCTAGGCTTTCGCTCCAAGCAAGGCCCAATAGGGCCTTCCCCAAGGCCCATGGCAAAGCCTAGGCCAGCAAGAGTTCTGTTCCAGACCTTAAATCCAGAACCTGGGAGGCCTCTAAGCCAAGACCCCTTCCTGAGGGCATGAGGATAAGGAAGCCCATTTTCCCTTTGGTTCAGTTCTTTCCCATCATGGGCTCATGATCTTCATGGTGGGAGTCCTGGAGGTGGCTGGCTTGGTGAGGAGAGGAATGAGGGGGGAACACTAACGGTGGCCAAGGGGATGGGTGGGTGATGGTGCAAAGTGTTGTGCTTTAGCTGGGGCATGGGTGGGGTGAGCTCCTGGGGGGCCAGGGGCACTGAGAGTAAGAGGCCTCAGGCGCAGAGGCCACAGTAGGCCACACACTGAAAACTTAACCCCACAAAGGACCCACAGAGGGCCTTAGACGCTCTCACACCCATCCAGGGGCCGGTGCACACAGATCAGGAGACTTCTCCAAACCGTCCTGAGAGTTAATATGGTCACCTGCTCATTACAGATGGGGAAACTGAGGCAGAACTGGTCAGCAGGAACACCTGCCTAGAGAGCTTGTTTGGGCTCTGTAGACCTCTGTGCTTAGAGACCATCTGTACCCTGCCCCCCACTGGGGTGAGACAGTTACAGTGTGAAGTGGAAAGCAGGGTGCCGTCAGTCCCTCGGGTCCTGCTTCTGCAGGGCTTGGTTCTGTTCTGTCTGGTGGTGGCCCTCGCCCGGGGACTCCTTGTTGCTACCCCCATTCCCCCGATCCCGCTGCCCCAGACTGGGCGCGGCACATCAGGGCGTGCAGAGCCCGCCTTTATTTAAGCCCAGCCTCCTGCGCCGCGGTGCAGTACTCAGTAGCGGTCCATGGCAGCCACCGCCCCTCTGGGCAATACCCATGGCTCAGTCACGCAGGGAGGGCTGGCACTTGGCCAGGCGCCGTCGGTGGGCCCCGCGTGGCGCTGCCCGGAGCCCCGCCCGGGTCAGCGTGGCATCTTTGGTGCTTTGGTCCCTGCGGGCGGCCCGGTCCGCCCGGCGCGCTTGGGGAAGAGCCGGCAGGCCCTAGGACGCGGAGCCCAGCGAGTCCGAGTGCAGCGTGACATAGCCCGAGGACTCGGAGGGCGAGCTCAGGAAGCTGCTGGTGCTGCCGCCGCCGCCGCCCGCTGCGCGTAGGCCCCCGGGCTCGCCCCACGACGCGCTCAGGCCGGTCCTCAGGGGTCCCGCGTGCGCGTGCGCGGCCAGGTGGGGCCCGGAGCTCCGCTGCGCGCCGCCGCCGCCAGGGGGCGCCGCGTCCTCGCCTGGCTGCGCGCTGTCGACCGAGGGACCCGGCGGGGCGGGGGCGCGGCGCAGGGCCTGCGGCTCGCTCTCGAAGGCGGTCAGCGCGAAGGCGTCGGGAGGCAGGGAGGCCGAGGCGGCGCGGGCGCCGGGCCCGGGGCGGAGGCGCGGGCTGCCGGGGGGCGAGTTGCGGGCGCGGCGCGGGCCGCCGTCGGGGGCCGGGGGGCGCAGGGACAGCAGGCTCTCGACGGAGCGGCGGCGCGGGCGGAACGGGGGCGCGTCCTCTGCGAAGGCCAGCAGGCTGCCGCGGCGTCGGTCAGGCCCAGCGGGCAGCACCAGGGCAGCCAGGTCCAAGCCCGAGCCCCAGCGCGGCAGGAAGGCGGGCAGCGGGACGGCCGCCCACACTTCCGCGTCGTCCTGCGAGAAGCGTCGCGTGGGCGGGACCTGTCAGGACGGGCGGGGTTAACCCGGGCTGCCCTCCTGGAAAAGGGGGACCGACGCGGGGCTCAGAGAGGCAAGGCCTTGGGGAGATGACGACAATCCCCGCTCTCCCTCCCTTCTCCCCTCCGTCCCTCTCCCCACTTCTGGGGGCTGGAGCCCTGTCCTGTCCTTACCTGCAGGTAATGCATCTTGTCCTCCTGCAAGGGCCGCAGCGGATAGAACTGGGGTACACCCCCCTCCGGAGCCGAGAGCTCATACTTGGCCATCCTGTCCAGGGCCACGAAGTCCCCTCCATAGCTGTAGTCAAGGGGGTGCTCCAGCACCAGGTCTGGGGGCATGCCACCCTCGAGGCTGGTGTCTGTAGGACAGGGCAAAAGCTTAGGGCCACGGAAACCTGGGGGCCTCAGACAGGAATTTGCAGGGACCCGCAGAGACACACACAGGGCGGGGTCCTGGGTTCAAACCCTGACTCTGCCACCTTTTAGCTGTGGGACTGGGGAGATCACCTGAGCCGGGCTCCTCCTCTATGGCTATGGGATGTGATGTTACCTGGTGGGCTCTGGGGGGGAACTAAATACACATGGGGTCTGACAGTGCCTGCTACATGGCAAAGGCTCAGGAGGGTCACACTGTTATTGCCGGACTGAGACAACACCTGGGTCTATGCGAGCCCCCCAGGGACCCCTAAGGGTAGAAGCTCTGTGGAACACTTTCTCAGTCTGCTGTCCACAGATATTGCCTGGGACAGACAAGCCGGATAGAAGAATGTCCCACGTGATACTTAGGTCACTTAGTTCAAGCACATTAGAGAATGTGGTCATCTCCTTGATCCTGCTGATCTGGCCCAGCACCACACTCCCGGGGGGGCCTCTCCCAGGCAATCCTCACCGTTGTCTGAGTCCTCGTCGTTAGCCATGAGGGCCACGCACTTTTCCCAGACGGCCTTGAGGTCGGCACGGTAGCGGTCGCAGGCCCAGAGGAACACGGGCAGCAGGAGGGCCTGGGCCACCGAGCACCACAACACACACAGTGCCATCCAGGGCGCCGAGGCGTCTGCCCGAAGGCTGCTGAAGCTGACCACCTGTGGGCACATGGCTCGGCCTGGCACCTGGTGGGACCACCAGCACCCAGCTTACTGCCCCCCGCCTCACTTTTCCCACCCGCTGGAGGAGGAGGCAATAGACAGAGCTATAGGCTCATGGGCAGGAAAGAGCCAGAGTTCGAGTAGAAGGGCCTGTCCACCAAGAGCTGTTGGCTGCCAGCATGAACAGTCATAGCTCGTGTGTGCAGGGACAGGCCTTCAGAGTGCCTTCCCCCTTGCCAGCCTCATGACTGCCCCAGGAGAGGCAGGGACATGGTTTACCAACCCCTTTTTGGGAAGAGGAAACAGGCTTAGAGAACCAGGTCTCAAACTTCCCAGTTCAGGGTCTTTTTTTTGGCTATCCCCACTCCTCCGTGGCCAAGTGGCCTACTGTAGTGGGGGGGGGGGTGTCATCTAGGTCTTGGACCTCAGAGAAGAATCACAAGAATTTCTGAGACTCAACCAGGCAGCCTCTGCGTCACTGCCCAGGGACTCTCATTCCTGGCCTAGGAGAGTTCTTTCCCCCACCCAGAGCTGACATTTAATTATTCCCCCATCAGAGAAACGGGTGTGATACATTCATCATGCCAGTTCTGCTATGTGAACTGTGTGACCCTCTAAAAGGAGCTGAACCTCTCTGGGCTCAGTTTCTTCACCTGTGAAATAGGCCAGGAACACCCCACAGAGTGAGATAAAGATCCCAGACACCGTACCAGGCCTGCAGCATGGAGTGGGCTTCGTAAACTACACTCCCTTCCACACCCTGAAGAGAAGCTGGGGAGGCTTTTCCTCCACTGCTGTCCCCCTCGGGCTCTGCATTTTATACACACTCCTTCCCTCCATCCACGCAGGCTGGAGACACGGGGCCCCACGGCACATAGGACCCAGTAGCCGGCAGCAGGGGTGGGGGGAGCCTTGCCAGGCCCACTGAGGGTGGGGCCACAGGGTGCCCAGGACTATGTTCTGAGTGTGTCCCCCCACTATGAGGCTGCCACCCCACCTACCACCTTCTGGAGCTCGTGTCCTGCAGTGAGTCCAGGGACACAGCCCTGCCCAGCTACTTGGGCAATGTCCCTGACTGGTCCTTGCCCAGAAACCCCTCTCCGACCCACACCAGATGTTTCAGGAGGTCGGGTGCGAGGGCGTGGCTACTGAATCCAGACTTCACTCTGGGGCCGGGCGGGTATGGCACTGCACCTTCTATACCCTCTGATCCGAACGGGCCTCCCTCTGGTGAGGAATGTTCCCTACAGTGTGCCAGCAAGACCCTGGGCTCCACGTTCACCTGACATGGGCTTTTAACTTGAGGTGGGTCATGGTACCACTCTGAATCCGTTTCCAAATCTGTAAAATGGAGATGATGATAATGCCTCCCCCTCCCTCCCTCCAGGGACCGGATGGGAGGATTCCACCCCCTGATGCCTGGAGCATGCCTAGCTCCAGGGCTGCCGCAGGGCCCATGTCCCCCTACAGGCTCACCCACCAGCACGGGGAAGCCCATGAGGCAGTCATAGATGATGACGATGGTGGCCACCAGGCCCGTGATCTGAAGTGAGGTTTTGGCCGGCTCAGAGCCATCGATGGATGAGCGGCGCTTGCCCTGAGCGTCCTCCACCACGATGGTGGGCACCGTGAAGGCGCGGTGGCCAGCCCGCGGCCCCACCTGCACAGCCAGGGTCTGGAAGAGGGCGATGGCGGTGCAGACCACACCGGTGGCCACACTGCCGCCCACTAGCAGCAGGAAGCAGACGCCGAAGCCGAGGCCGATCTCAGCCACGATGAAGCGGCATCCGTGGGTGTAGAAGCGCTGGCTCGTGTCATGCCAGCCGACGGCCGGCAGGGCAGACAGGATGAAGGACACCATCCAGATGCCCATGACCGTATGTACCGCCTGCTTCTTGGCGTTGCTCAGCCTGGCATGAGGAGCGAGGTGTCACTTGTAGGGTCTTCCCAGAGCGCTGGGGCGCCGCAAGGGAACCCCGACTGCCTTGGCCCCTTAGTACATTATCATCATGGCACGGCAGCAAAGTGGGGCTTTGTCCCTTGCCCAGGGGATCCTCCTGCTGGTGGTTGCACGTCCCTCCCACCAAGCATTTCTGTGGACACTGTGGACCGACCCCCCCGCCCTGCAGCCCAGAGCAGCCCCTCCTGAGACTCCAGCCTGCCCGCAGCACAGGGGGGCGTTTCTGCACCCGGGTACCCCAGGAGGCCTCTGTGCTCCCTGCCCCCACGCCCCCCTCTCTAAGACCAGCCCGCACTGAAGTGCACGCGTGTGCATGCCCCGGGGCTCACCGGTAGTTGACCGGCCAGCGGACCATCCACATGCGGTGGTAGGAGAGGGAAGTGACGGAGAAGCAGGTCGCCAGGGTGAGGGTGTAGAAGGTGGAGACAAAGATCTTGCAGAGGCCTTCGTTCCACTCGTAGTCGGGGCGCTGCCGCCGCAGCTGCACCACGGCGTAGGTGGCGATGGGCACCGCCACGTTAAGCATGTGGGTGGCCGCGAGCGTGCACAGCAGAAACTCCAGCGGCTTCCACTTCTTCTGCTTGGCACCCACACTCAGGATGCCCCAGGCGTTGGCCAGCAGGGAGAGGCCTCCGCATGCCAACCAGCCCACCGCACTGCCAGGCAGCCGCCGCTCATCACTCATGGTGCAGACGGGAGCTGGCCGGCAGCTGAGGCATCCTCCTCGGGGCCAGGCCTCGGCTCGGAGCAGCGGCGCTCACTTGTGCGGGCTCCGAGACACCAGGGACCACGAGCATCTGCGGGGGGAGGGGCGAGGGAGGCCAATGAGTGCTCCGAGATGGTCCCTCTGGCTATGGCATCAAAGTTCTTGGGGCTCCTTGGAGTGGGAGAGGGAGGCGTCCTCTGATGCAACCGGACCTGTGCGGTCTTGGCTGGGGTTGGACTGCTCTGCCCTCCTCTCTACTCTGGAGCCTCTAGCCCATGTCGCTGGCACCCAGGGGCCATAGCCTGGGCTGCCCAGTAAGTGCAAACAGCCTTCCTTCCGCCCACTCCTGGCCCAAGTATGGAATCTGGGTTTGCTCCTGACGGCCACATGCTCAGGGAAGCAGCGGTGGGGTCTGGCTGGGTGTTCTCGTCCCCTGGGGCCTAGCCCTCATGAATGTCCCGCATCTCACACAACCCACACAATGCATCTGCAGGGCACATCAGGGCCCCTTATGTCCCACTTCATTTATCCAAATGAGGACATGGCTTAGAGGGGGAGCCCTCTGAACCTCCGCGTGCAGTAGGGGCGATGCGGTGACCACCTCTATAGCCATCTTGGCAAGGGCAGCCTACTTGGCCTGGGTCAGTCCCCGGCGGGCTTTGTAGCTGGGAAGTCCTGGAGCTGCCACAGGCCGGGGCTCCCATTATGCTCCAGCATACCAGCTGCGTGGCTTCAGCAACGTCCCTGTGCCACATCCTTTGTAACGGGGACCGTGATGATGCCTCCAAGGGGAGGCTTTGGGGAACAGATGCCAGGTCTTTAAAGCCCTGGGCCAAGCCTCGCACACAGTGGGTGCTCTGGGGAGGCGATCAGTACTACGCTAGGGATGCCTGGCACAGCGCGGGCCCATAGACAGCCGAGAGACCAGACCTTGACCCCACGGAGGAACTGCTGCTAGCCGCTAGCCATGAGCCCGGGACACAGGATGTTGGGCAGAACCAACATGTAGCCGAGGCACTCCCTCCCTCCGCCTTCCCAGCCCCGCAGCCCCACGCCCCTGTGCGGAACACTGGTCAGTCCCTCTGATGTGAGGCCCCACAATAGGCCTCTCTGGCCATCGCCTGTTACACACTCAGCCAGGCCTGGTGTTCCTCCTCGGTAAGCTGGACACAACAGTAGCGCCTGGGGAAGGTGCTGCGGGGGGTAGACAAGCTATGCCATGGGACGGAGCCAAGTACACAGTAAGCACTCAACTAATGCTTGCCAGGTTGAAGTCTGTCCTAGAGCCTCCCAGCTCACTGAGCCTGAGGGTGTGGGTAAGCCTCAGACCCGTGGGTACACACAGCCACCCCAAGCAGAACCTGGGACAGCCCAGCCTCGGGCCCGAGACCGCAGACACCAGTGATCTTCCCGCTGTCAAACAGGAAGCTGAATTCAGCGTATGCCCGCTGGGACAGCCTCTTTCACCACCCACACTGGGTCTCCTTGGCTGTCCCACTTGGAGGCCTCCCCTCAGAATCCCTGCAGGCTCTGTGTGGCCCCCATCACCCTGGGCCCTGGGGCAGAGGGGTGGGGAGGGTGCCACCAGCTGTAACTGGCAGAACCCCTCCTGTCTGGCCTACCAGTGTCACCGCACACAAAGGCTCTAGGTCTGTGGGCAGGACAACGTGCCTTGCCTGGAAAGGGAGGAAGGAGTATGGACAGGCACACTCCCGGTTAGTGTCCCCAGAGATACTGAGTGATTGATACTGACATGATCCCCATTTATTGATTTATTTACGATTTTATTTACTTATTTGACAGAGAGATCACAAGTAGGCAGAGAGGCAGGCAGAGAGAGGAGGAAGCAGGCTTCCCGCTGAGCAGAGGGCCCAATGCGGGCCTCGATCCCGGGACCGTCAGATCATGACCTGAGCCAAAGACAGAGACTTAACCCACTGAGCCACACAGGTGCCCGCATGATCCCCATTTTAAAGATAGTCCTGCAAAAACAGAGAGTTTAAACCATTTGCCCAAGCTATGAAGTGTCTGAACCAGGAACCAGGCCCCACTTGGCTGACATCAAAATCCTGGCCTCTCAAACCCAAGCAGGAACAGGCATTCTTGGTTACTTGAACTGAGTTGCCTTTCTCAACTCCCTACCCCTGCAGGATGGGTCGGGCTGTTCCCACACTGGTGGGAACACTGAGGCTCAGAACCTAGAGCCATACAGGGAGGAAGTGGGAGGGCGGGGTTTGGAGCCTGGGGCTCCTGAGAGCGGTGGTGCTGGGATGGGGAGAATGTCTCTGGGGAGTGAATACCAAGGTCTCTAAATGCACAGCGAGATGGGGCTAACAGTGCAGGAACTGGGAGACCCCTTCCTCCAGGTTCATCAGGCGCCTTGCTGTTCAAGAGGGCCAGACTCCAGGCTGGGGTCCGGCCAGTGCCGCCCCCGCCCCCCACTGGGAAGTTTCTTTTGCAATACACTCAAAGAGTACCCTGGCATTTCAGGTTGGGGCTTCCTGCCTCCCCCAGATCCTGGAGCCCCTTTCTCCCCTCCCCCTCGAAAACACGTCGCAGGGCCGACTGCAGGGCGTGACCAGCGTGGGACCCGGCGGGTCCTGAAGCTTCCCTCCGCAGGGTGGACGGGCAGGGCCCTGGCGTGACGTCACGGCCGCGGGCCAATGAAGCCTCGTGGCTCCAGGGCTCTATTGCGCAACAAAGAGAACCCTGAACTTGAAAGGATTCCCCGGGCTCCAGCTGCACCCGCCCAGCTCGCGCGGGGCCGCAACCCGGCTGCTGCCCCCCCCACCCCCCGCCCCGCGCTGCCACCCATCGGCCGGCGAGGCGCGGCACCGCTGCTGCCCAGGGCGGGGCTCGCTGCGCGGAGCCTCCGCATTTCGGCACGCCCCCCGCCCGGCACGCCCGCCCCCCAATCCCGCGGTCCCCGCTCCTCGGTGCTTCGGTACTCCCATCCGACCTGGCGTGTCCCCGCCCTACCCAGCCCCGAGGGTGCGTCCGAGCTCCCACCCGCGGAGCTCGGACGCTCCAGCGGATTACCCTGGGTAGGGGGGTGGGCCTAGTATCCCCAGACTGGCTGTCCCCGCTCCCTGCAAGCGGCGCTGCCGGACCCGGAGGCGTGGGGGGGAGGGAGAGACCGAGGAAGACCAGCCCCAGGGAAGTTACCCCGAAGGTCCCCAAGTCGGGGTGGGGGTGCGCGGTCCCTCGGACACACGGTGAGACCAACAGACCGCAGGCAGCCCCTCCCTGCCCAGAGCCCTCCGCCGGGGGTCCTCCCTCCCGGGGTCCTCCCACTCAGCCGTCCTCGGGCCCGGGCGGCGGCGCTCACCCAGCATTCGGGCACCCGGGGCTCCTGCTCTCTGCTCCCGCCTCCAGCTCTGGCTGCGGCTCACGCGCTCCCCGGCCGAGCGCGGGCCGCCGGGGGCAGCGGGGGTGGCTGGCGGCGGAGCTGCCCGCGGGCCGGGGCATCCTGGCGGCGCCGCCCGGGGCCCGCGCGTTCCGCTGGGCGCAGCTCGGCCCGCCGCCCCTCCCTCCCCTTGCGCGGCAGCCGCGCTCGGCTCCCGCCGCTCGGCTGCCTGCGTTCGGGCGGCCGGGGGCGGGGGGCGGAGCAGGGCGCATGCCTCCGCGCCGCCCCTCGGACCGCCCCGCCCCCGGAGGCGCGGCCCGCCGCCGAGTCCGTCTGTCCCGGCTTCTGTGGATCCAAGGTTGCCCCGTTCCCCCACCCCCGCCGCCGCGAGACTGAAGCCGCCTAGGGAGGGCGGGCTCTTCGCTGCCGTCTCGGGTCGGTCCGCTGGCCCGAGGTCACCTCCAAGCCCATCCGGAAAGAGCAGGCCGTCTGGGGGCTGGCGGGCCAAGAGGGCCTGGGGAGAGAATGGACAGTGCGAACCTAGGGCGGGGGGTGGGGACTCAGGGAGGCCCTCCCGGAGGAAGCCACATGGAAGGTGAACAATAGGCGTGTGGCGTCCAGGGGACGTGGGGTGCCTGAGGATTAGCTACTTCCAGGAACTGGGCAGTTTGTCAGGATGAGGGGCTGGGGCAGGGAGAGGTAAGGTTGGGCCAGTTAAGGATTCAAATTTATCCTGCGTTGGGCAGCTGGGTCGGAGGGTGTGTGTGTGTGGGAGTCCAGATCATAGGGCTCCCAGGAGGTTGACCCTACCCCCATGGGCTCAGAAATGTTCTCAAGCTGGAACCGGGACAACACAGCTGGGAGAGAGGCCAGGCCACAACCAGAACTCCTGGTCCCCCCTTCCCCTCCAGAAGCTACCCCCCTTAGCACTCCTGGCCAGGGCGCAGGCTGCCACCCAAGGACATCTAGAGGGGATCCTATCGGCGTCCTTGATTGGGGGGCCTCTGGAGACCTCTGGAGTCCTAAGAGAGTGATTGCTGGCACCTTGCTCTCCCATCTAGGCTTCAGACACTGCCTGTCTCCTGTCTCTTCTAGAACACCTCTGACCACACACCCTGGGCACAAGGCCTCCAGTCACTCTGGGCTGTTGGCTGGCCCTGCCCTTCTCATGCACCTGGGGAGCATCTACAAGGCGTGGCCCAGTGTCTGGAGGAAAGGGGCACCTGTCCAGATGGGACCAGACCCCACTAAATGCAGTCAATGCTGCCGGCACCCCTCCACAGCTTGGCTTCCGCACTGCCCCCTCTGCCCCCGCATCCCAGGAGCAGTGGGGGAGTCAGGAGCAGCTGTTAGGAGACCCAGCTTAGGCCTCAGGATCAGTCCTCTGAAACAGAAGTAAAGGTGTTTGTATCCAAAGCCTTCACAGTGAAGTGGGGCTGCTGAATGGGGGGCTTTGGGCCATGCACTCCATGTATGTGGCTTCTGGGCAGTCGGGACCCCTAGTGAGCCCTCCATGGGAAGGCCAGCTCCCTGACCAGGTAGCCCTGGTTGTAAATAGGCCACCGGCAGTGGGAGGCTGCTGATCAAGTGTGACATTATTCAGGCAAACACAGGTGATCCAGTCATCTCTGGCCTTCGGCCACCCTGCCTCCCCGCTAGCAGAGGGCAGCCTGCCCCATGCATTTGGGCCCCAGCCCAGCTCAGCCCCTACTGCCTTTACTAGTGCCCCTGCCCTGGGCCCAGCTGGGGTTTATGGCAGGCGGGCACGGGCCTCCAGCTGCCACCCTGGGGGCCTCGTGCTAAATGCTTAGTCAGGGCTCCTTCCGCCTGCCTTGGGAAGTGGGATTTAGGTACTGGCCTGCCCAAAGCCGCATGGATGAGCGGCCAGACCAAGATGGAGAAGGATGTAGGTGTCCCGGTGTCCCCCTTCCCTCGGGGAACCGGGAATGCAAGGACTCAGGCACTGCCATAAGCAGCTCAGGTTTCACGGACGGCGGTTAGGCTGGCCGGGGCTGGGCTTTCTGCTGGATGCTCCCAGCCCGGGCACCGCCCATGGCCTTGAGGAGGTCAGCATGGGGCCTGGGTAGGGCTGGGCAGGCAGAGGGGGTTACTGCCCCAGCCTCTTGGGGCCTGTCCTTTCCCCTGGCTTGCAGGCAGGAAAGAAACCGGCCAGCTGGGACCGAGGCCTGAGATGGATTCTGAAGTTCCTGGCGGCTGTTTTTGCACATCTGGAGGTGCCTTGTCTCTGGGCCCAAGGGGGCCCCGTGTGAGACTGCAGCTGCGGGGGCCAGGCTCGTCTCCAGGCTTCCAGGATGGGTCCGCGTTGGGAACATCCTCCCACCACCGGGTGTGCTTGGTGCAGGAGTCTTTCTCAGCCACGGATGGGGGTGAGCGATGGACCCCCGTAGTGGCCTAGGCAGCCTGTCTGCTCCCCCGGGTGCTGGCCTGGGTGCACACACAGCCTCCCATCTCTCACAGGCACGTGCACGCAGGCACACAAAGGGCCACAAAGGCGCACGCACATTCACATACAGTCGGGCGCAGGCACCATTCACAT
The DNA here is from genome assembly GCA_004023965.1 of Spilogale gracilis. Classification (NCBI taxonomy): domain Eukaryota; kingdom Metazoa; phylum Chordata; class Mammalia; order Carnivora; family Mephitidae; genus Spilogale; species Spilogale gracilis. The sequence continues at coordinate 129,943 of PITA01001161.1, forward strand.
ACACACACACACACACCCCTATCCCACGAGCCTTCCCGATAACCTGCTGGCCTGAGTGGCTGGGGGTGTCCACAGGCATAGGAGCCCTGGCACCAGCTGGGAGGCTCCTCCTAGCAAAATCTCGGCCTGTTCCTAGTGGGCCAAGGTGTCTGCTGCATCCACAAGAGGTGGAGGGAAGCCAGGGCAGGGCTCCCAGACGCTGACGTTCTCTGGCCAGGCTGGGCTCAGCTTTCTCAGCCCATCACCTCCCAGAGTCCTTGAGTGCACCCCCCCCCATCTATATGAAGGCCACTGGAGGCTCAGCTCTGGCATCTTGCATAGGCCAAAGAGAGGGCAAGTGGGGGGCTAGTGCCCCCGGGCCAGGACATGGAGCCAAGGCCCTGGGAGGGGAGTGGCGTCCTCTGCAGGCAGCCAGTCATCAGGCACACCTGAGTTCTGGGGTACACACAGCTACTGGCACCCGGCGGGGGAGTGGGCCCAGGGAAGCCTCTAGTCCCCTCATCTGTGCCCACCAGGAAAGCAGCCCCCCAAGACAAAGGACCACCCAGGACCGCGGTCCAGCCAAAGAGCAGCTTTATTAGTGACGCTGGATTCTTTGCACAGCGTACGGGCGTGCACGCAGGTCTTCCCTAGGGAGTGCCTCGGCGCAGGGACAACACGGCCCGGACAGCGGAGTGACAGGGGTACAGCTTTGGTGTGCAGGTTTTCAGGAGAGACCACAGGTTAACACTGCAAGACGGACACTTCACACGACACCAGCTCTCGATGTGGGTTGGGGTTTATGGCCAAGGGGGTGAACTCTAAGTGACTAGACACTGGGGCTACGCCAGGCCCAGCGCGGGGGCGCCCCTAGGGCTGGGGCTCCACCCGGCCCTGTCGTTTGGCCTTCATCTGCAGGTACCGCCCTTTGCCTTCCTCAAAGCGCTTCTTCTCATCCTCGGTCTCGGGCTGTGGACCACACAGAGAGACAGGCAGGTTAGAGAGGTCACAGAAGCCTGACTGCAGGCCAACGTCTTCGCCCTACCCCAGAAGGGCCCAGAAGACCCCACCCGGGCTCCGCTGGCCACCTGGAGCTGTCCTGGTGCCAGGCACTGGCCTTCGGACCAGCCGGGAAGCCATCCCTGTAAGAATGCCAGCCTCTCAGGCACCCCCACACCACCCTTCATGGCAGGTGGGATCCCAAGCCCGGTGCCTCTTTGATAATGAACTTCAGTGGGAGAGGCTATTGATAAATGAACTGTGGGAGGGAAGGCCTAAATCAGCGCCGGGTGTGAAGAAGGAAAAGAGGGTCCCTGCTGGGGATACTTCCAGGGGATGCCAGCTTCTCACAGTCCCTGCCCCAAAGGAAAGTGGGGACAAGCACCACGCTGGCTGCATAACCTTGGGAAGGCCACCTGTAGCAGGAGCAATAGTGACGGCCTTGTGGGCAGGGAGCCCTGGACAGCGCTGATGACCAGGAAGCAGCTCGTTGGCCCCAGTCACCCCTTCTCTGGGCATCCTTTCAGCATGTCCCCATACTCGGGGCAGGGAGGCAGAGCCTACTGACCAGAGGAAACTGGCTGCAGGTGGGCTTTTGCCTGCCGACCTGGCAGGATTGTGAACGGTGCCCCCTTTCACTTTTTTTTTTTTTTTAAAGATTTTATTTATTTATTTGACAGAGAGAGATCACAAATAGGCAGAGAGGCAGGCAGAGAAAGAAGGGGGAGCAGGCTCTCCAACAAGCAGGGAGCCCGATGTGGGACTTGATCCCAGGACCCTGAGATCATGACCTGAGCCGAAGGCAGAGGCTTTAACCCTCTGAGCCACCCAGGCGCCCCCCTTTCACTTTTAAGAGTGCTCTGGTCTGGGGGCGCCTGGGTGGCTCAGTTGGTTAAGCATCCAACTCTTGGTTTTAGCTCAGGTCATGATCTCAGGGTCGTGAGATTGAGCCCCATGTTGGGCTCCTTCCCTCAGCACAGAGTCTGCCGGAGGATTCTCTCTCTCCATCTGCTCCCCCCCACCCTCCCAACCCCCTCTCTCTCGTAAAATAAAATAAAATTGAATTAAATTAAAAAAGAGTGGCCCCGCCTGGCAGCTAAGGGCTGTGGCCCCAGGCAGCGGTCGGTGGCTCCCAGAGGCCCCTTCTATCCCACCGGAAGTTCTCTCTCACCCGCCCTGCTCAGGAATTCAGGTTTAAAGAGCTGCGCTGATCCCTCTGGGACATTTTCTTGCCATACTTTGAGGTTGTCTGAAAGCCAAAGAAATGGGGCAGCTGCCCTTCATCCACAACGACACCAAGCCCCGGAGGCTATTTTTAGGCCTAAGTGTTTTACAGGCAAATGGGATATTGGTAAAAGAACAATCAGCCAGAGGATGGAATGTCAGATTCAACCAAATATTTCCTCCCCCTCAGCCTTCTCAGAAATTATTCGCTAACTGTCACCAGGTGTAAACTGTCAAAACCTTGTGGCTTGGAGCCAGTGGAATTTTGGGTATTTAAAGAACTAGGATCACGCTCCTTCTGGTGGGTTCTGGTGCCTATCTGAAGAGTCTTCGGAGCACACGAGGCAAATGGTGGCTTTCCAAGATCCTTTATTGAGGAAGGGCTCTCCTGCTGCTCTGGCTCTATCTCTGGTTGACTTTTTTAAAAAATGAAATTTGAGGCCATGCAATTTGACCTGAAACAGCCCAGGGAAACAAAATGTTCTCTCGATTAGAGCAGGCGGTGCTAAGAGGGAGCTTCCTGGGGGCAGGAGGCCAGGGGCCTGTCCCCGTTGCTGAAGGCACCCCAAAAAGACAAGGCCGTGTTCCGTGGGGTCCGGCTTCTGTGCAACCCAGGCTGACCTTCTCCAGGCTTCTGTGTGCGTAACTCACCTGGGCATCTTATAAATGCAGATTCTGAGGCCGGGGGTCTAGGGGCCAGGGCCCAAGACTCATTTCTAATAAGCATGTAGGTAATGCGGTGCTGCTGGCCCGGGGCCGCTCTGAACAGCAGGCCCTGCGGCAAACGGGGCACAGCCAAGGATGTGAATGCAAGGTCAGGGTCACGAGGCTGGGACAGTAGGGCCTTTTCCTCCCTCTCCCCTGTGGAACGTGCTTGGTGTGACTGAGGGGACCCGTGGCTCCCATCCGTCCACAGCCCAAGGCCGGGGCTCAGGAGAGTGGCATGGCCGGGACCTTCTTCAGGGGGAGGGGCTGCAGCCAGGCTTCCCGCCTGCCTGCCTCCGAGAGGGGCCAGCTCACGGGCAATCAATGTGTTTGGGTCCCAGAGCTGGGAAACCGGCTGAGGGGGACAGCATGGGCTGGGCCATGCACTGAGGGTCCTCCCAGCTCGAAAGGCCCAGCCCCTCTCCACTGGGGGTTCTGGAGTGGGCCCTCCCTCCAGCTAGTGGAATTCCAATCCCTGGAGCAGGGGAAAGAAGGCAAGAGGCTTGGAAAGAAAATAATTTCTCTAGAACAAGAGTGTGAGCCTGGCCTGGGCGAGGCAATGGGCTGCAGGTTGATGGCCCCCCAGGCTGTCTGCCGAGCCCACTGGAGCCAGGTCCTGCCTGATGGGAGGGTCCTTTCTGTGTCTCCAGCCCACTAGTGTTTCTGGAAACCAGCGGACATGGGATTCACAAGAGCATCTTGGTCCCCAAATGCCTGGGTCACCAGCCAGGGGGAACTGTCATCAGGGGTACCCTAAACGGTGGGCAGAAAGGGCCCACTCGAGGGGCGCCTGGGGGCTCAACTGGTCAACATCAGCCTTCAGCTCAGGTCATGATCCCAGGGTCCTGGGATGGTGCATCAGTCTCCCTGCTCAGTGAAGAGTCTGCTTCTCCCTCTCCCTCTGCCTCTCCCCCTGCCCCTGCTCTCTCTCTAATAAATACATCTTAAAAAAAAAAAAAAGCTGATCCTGATAGTTCTAGGAGATGCTGGACTTGGCCAGTGTCCCTGCCCTCTGGAACGGGCTGGCCTGCATTGCCCCCCCCGCCCCCCACTGCATGCCCTTCCTGGAGAGGCCTCTTCATTCTGCCCGCGCACGGGGGGTGGGGGGTGGGGGGTGTGCAGCCAGGCTGGTTTGAATCAGGCTCCGCTGCTTACCCTCGTAAAGCTCACAGACTCACTTACATTCTACCCTGTAGGGTTGCAGGGGGTTACCAAAGTCCTCTCAGCTGTTCCCAATAAGCCAGCGAAAGAAGCCCATCCCCCACCTCACGTCGGAGTCCATTTATACCAACACTCAGAGTAAGTGCACGCACGGAGATGACGCAGCTTAGTGGTGCCAGGGGCTGGGGAAGGCGGATGACTAAGGGGGGCACAGTTCCTTTTGAGGGGGGTGGCAACGTTCCACAACGGACCGTGGTGATGGTCGCCCAGCTCCGTGAACATACGAGCACCCGCCGGCTCGGATGCTGTGGACGGGGCAACTCCATGGTCCGCCATACATCTCAAACCCAGCAGACGTGACCGTCCCTCCTCACAGTTCACAGTAAGTCAGAAAGAAGGTTCCGCACGGCGATGCCTCCCACCCAAGTCCTGGCACATGGTGGGGGCGGCAGGGCCGACGAAACCCTCTCGGAGTCCCACCTGGGGCTTTCTCAACCGTGGCCTCCCGCGTGCTGCTCTGGGCCTGCTGCAGGGACCCGGCTCGGGAGCTGACGTTCTAGACGGCAAGACGCGGAACAACAGGCAGACTGTACAGCCCGTGGGAAAGTGACCAGGACACAGAGAGCCAGGGGGCTCAAGAGCCAGGTGCCAGGGAGGCCCCGCAGCGGGGAGAGTAGCCGAGTGGGCCCCGCGGGACACAGAGGTCTGCAGGTCACCTGCCATCAGCAACGGCTGCTGTCTTCCCCATCGGGTGAGGCGAGCGGCAGAGGCCTCGGGAACAGCCTCCCTAGCTAGGAGCACAGGGCAGAGTGCTGGGATCATCCGACCCTCATCTGTGCGCTGGGAGGTCGATCTCCTGGGTCTGTGGGTACGAGGAGCAGAGAGAGCAGACAGGCCATCTCCAGCTTCAGGCCGCAACACAGTGGCCCTCAGGAGGCACCGGCTAACACGCCGTTGGGCAGGGCATCAATCTGGATGACCTCTGGGCCCTTCTACCCCGAGCAATGCCACATTAGTAAGCACGAGCCTCATGCTGGGTCACTGGTCACACAGTAGCCACGAAGACAGTGGGGCCCTGGACCAGGTCTCTACGGGGCAGGGAGCTGTCCGGAGTCTGGTCCACCGGGAAGAGTAAGTCAGCAACAAAGAACATGAGCTCTTCGCTCTTTGAGAAACACACAGAAATACTCGGAGGCGGTGATGTGATCTGAGATTTGCTTCCAGTGGCCCAGGGGGTGAGGCGGGCAGGGGTACCCATGAGCAAGACGGTCTCTGTGTTGCTAACTACAAGGAGTTCTTTCTTCTCTTTACTTTTGCATATAGAGAACGTTTCCATAATTAAAAAGTATTAAAAGAAAACCCAACTAGACCCATCAGGGCAGCTGCAGGGACCCCTTCTTCCTCCCCTGGGCCCAAAGAACTTCAAGTCACCTGCAGCCAGTCAAGGGGCTGAGTCCAGGCTTGGCAAGGAGCTGCTCCCCTCCCCGGGCTCTCCTGCCTGCCTAGCCCTTCCTCCTGGCCAGAATACCGGCAGTCACATCCGTGACAAGATCCCGCAGGGACAGAGCCCAGAGCCCTCCCGCCCCTTCTCCCACAGCGCTGTGCACAAGGCGTGGACGTGGGGCTGGGACAACGGAGTTCTCTCGGCACCAGCCTGCGGGGAGCGGCCCGACCCGTGCCAGGACCGCGCCTGCACGTCTACGTGTACACAACCCACGAGGAAGACCAAGGTCATTACTGTTTCCCTTCCCCTGATGAGGACACGAGGCGCAAGGCCTCAATTCGAGCCTGGGCACTGCCACTGCCCCAGGTCATTCCATGCCAGTGGGCCCTTATGGGGGCCCCAGCAGTAGGCCGGGGGGGAGACGGTGACCCTGCGATGTGGCCCGCTGAACGGCCTGGGCCTGTCCTCCCACAACACGCCTGGAGCACACGTGAGCTTGCAGCGGCTCAGCCGCCAGGGGTGGTGGCAGCCCCTCGCGTTGGCGCCCGTCTGCCAGGGGCCCAGGGCCCAGGGTGCACTCCTGTGCGAGCCCCTCACTCTGGCCTTGGCGCCCCCCCGGGGAGCTTCTTGAGCTCCAGCAGAGGAGGGCAGACGTGCCCGGCTTCTTCCCTGTCTGGCTCAGGTTCCGACCCTTGGTTGTTCCTGGGGGCACGACACGGGGGGCTTCCGGAGCCCGGGTTACCAAGTCACCGCAAGCAGCGAGGCTGCCCTCCAGATTTCCACAGACTCCAGTAAATGTGCCCCCCCCTTCCGTCACATTCAGGGGAAGTCAGAATTGGGCCATCACGCCCATGCTCCCCCCACCCCCAACGACGCACAAGGCATGCTCTCTCTGGTTCATCACTGTGGGAGTGGGGTGGGGTGGGGAGCAGAGAGAGGGAACATTTGTGTGGGGACATCAGAGCCTGGGAGCTGGCGCTGCGCTGTGCTTGTCCTGCTCAGGGCCAGGCCTCAGGAGGCGAGCCAGGCCCCAGTCCTAAAGAGGCGCTCCCCCCACCCCCGGGGCCGTACCCGTGCAGGGTGGTGCCTCTCGGGCCTCCCCTCCTCCGTGCGGCTGTGGCTTTCTGGAGCTCATCTTCCGGTCGGCCTGAGGCCCACCCTCCATCAGATAACCCCCAAATAACTGCACGCACTCACCCCTCAGGGGCCAACAGGCCCTCAGGGGTTCTGGATGCTTCTCTCACTAGTTCAGTCCATGCATGAGCTGAGGAGGGGCCAGCCTGAAGTGCAGGTAATTCCGGAGAAGCCAGTGCCCGCATCGAAGTTCGAGATTCCGCAGCTAACTCAGACAGAACTAACACCACCTCACGATGGACGTGGAGGCAGCCGCCAGCCACAGCGAGGCCAAGACACTCGGAAGGCCTTGGAGAAAGGAGCCAGCCCAGCGCTCACTTCTTGTCTGGTCTCGGGATGATGGCGTGTGCTGAATGTTCTGGGCGCCACGAGCCCCGCCAGGCCCAGGAGCAGTGTTGGGCTGACATCAGGACATCGGGCACCCATCCTGGGAGCGCTGCACGCCCGCACGTCGTCGCCCAATGGCAGCGACGCTCCTTGCTGCCCCCTGCAAACAGCGGTGGGCAGGGCAGCGTCTCCGCTCTCTGCGGGCTCAGCCCCTGCCCTGCAGGCTGCAGGACATTCGGAATCTGTAGGCTTGAGTTCTGACAAGCGGCCCTCCCGGCCAAGTGACTAAGCGGGGCCACCCCTTCCCTGGCGGGTGTGAGGCTGACACAGCCAGACAGATGGCTGCCTGCATGCGGCCCCCGCCCACGGCCCCGCTGCTGCCTCCCTGCCTCCTGTCTCCCTCCATCCGGCAAAGTAAATAAATACAGAAGTTGTTGGCTGGGGCTGCTTTTAGTGGAGGGCTGGGGGTGGGGTGGGGGGAGGAGAAGGCTCCTCCGCAGGAAATCACATCCGCTTTTAGGTGCCCAAGGCTGCTGAGGGCTCCAGACCGCAGGCCAGCGGCTCTCAACAGCCCCACGGCTCACCGACACCCTTGGGGTTGGGGCTGGGACCCTGGTGCACCGCTTCCCATGGGCACGAGGAAGGGCCAGTGGAGGGGAGGGGAGGAACCCAGGCTCCGGGCCGCAGCAACCTGGTGGTGTGGGCCTCGGGGCTGGCCCCCCTCTTCCCAGGCAAGGCGTTTTCTGCCATGCACAGCAGTTGGGCCGTGTGTGCACGCATGTGTGCCCGTGATGTGTTCATGTCACACACAACCTCCAGAGAAGAACGGAGTCTGCCCACCCGCTGCACGGCCCAGGGTGGGGGGCAGCCCCGGGGTCCTCGTCAGGCAGCCGGGCCTCTGTCACCTCACACCCAGCCACAGATGTGACTGGGGGGGCCAAAGCACCCCTGCCCCTCTGCTCTGGCGGCTGCAGGGGCCTCTCCCTCCCTCCCCCGGCTCCCCCCGCCAGCTGCTGTCTTCCAGGCTCCCTTCCCCTGGAGGGAAGCCTGTGGCTCACAGAGACGCATAGTACAGACAAGATGTTTTCCAGTTTGCATTTTCTGGGCTGCGAGCGCACACATTTGGAACTTGGCAGAGGGCGAGTGACTAAGTTCCACCCTCAGTAAAATCAATAGCTTGTCCTTTTTGTAATTAACGAATGTCTGGTGTGAAGAGGGTTTCCCGTGGTGACAGAACAACTTCCTGAGAGCCTGAGGGACACAGACGTCCTTAATGAGGAGACCACGTGAGCACCCTCTCCGGTCTTCGTTATGGGAGGCAGGAGGGGTCTTGGGACAATTGTGCCAGCAATGGGGATGTCTTCTGATGACTGGGGCCACTCAATGAGGCCAGGCAGGGACGAGCTTGGCATCCGGGAGCCCTGGGCTGGCACCACCCTGCCCGAGGCCCCCCCAAGGGGGCTCATCACGACGGCTCCAAGGGTGAGATGGCCATGGAACTGATCTGCTGCGCCGCCGTGGTGTGACACCCCTAGGAGAGGCGGGCAAGAGGCTGAGGAAGAGCCAGGGAGCAGGCGGCCACGAGAGAGGCAGCGAAGGGTGACAGTCTCCGGTAGAGAAGGGGAAATGGGCCTTGGTCCTCCTGGGTGGCCTCCCAGCAGCTTCTCCCAAGGTATCGGGGTGGGTGCGGGTCACAGCACCTGCTCCTGGGAGCCCTGCCCCCGCCCTCGGACAGGAATCCTAACTGCTGTGTGCTGAGGCCAGGCCCGGGCTGCACCCTCACTCTGAGCCCCCGGCCCTGTGCGCATGCTGTGCACCAAGTCCGTCCTTGCCGTCCTCGGTCTGAAGTCGGCACTGTGCCTGGGACACAGCAAGCACCCAGGGAGCGTTTGCTGAATGATAAACCAACAGAAGATCAAACCAAAAAAGGCTTTATAACAAACTGGTGTGGTCTTTGTGCTGAAGCTTCAAAACCAGTGGTTCCGCTTAATGGACACACGGTTAGGACACACGGTCAGGCCCGCCGAGTCGAGAGCTCAGCCCGCTCGGGGCCTCCACAGGAGTCTGCCCCGGTGACAAAGTCGTGACACGGCGTGCCCAGCACAGCGAGGTGTGGCTAAAGCCCCAGAAGAAGCACTTCCTCTCCTGCTGGCAGTGCTGACACATGTGGGGAGGCCCTTCCGCATCCGTCCGATCACTGTGGGGGTCCCTGCACCTTTGACGACACCTCCAATATCGCGTCCCTGGATTCACAGGGTCTTTGCCACGGTACTTTGCAGAGACAGCACGGTGCCACCAAGTAGCGGTGTTTCTGTAGGTGCTTGGGGTGGGTGGTGCTGCATTCCATCCCAGGACACCCCGGGCGGGGGGCTGCCCTGCTGAGAACTCCTGCCCGGGGCCCAACAACCTTCACAGGCCTCTCCCCTTATTTACCGTGCAGGTGGCCACCGCAGAACTGGGGGCGCCCTGACCAGCTGGGATTTCCCCCCCACCCCCGACTGCACCTTCTGCAAGTCTCGGCCACGGGCCTCCCTCCTGCAGCCACCTTCTGGGCACCACACGGGCTCAGCCCAGCAGGGCCCTCCGAGATTTGGCCTCTGGGTGTTCACGTTCTACAGAAATTAAAATAGCAACGGCGCACCTGGATCTGAAAACACAGCAACGAAGCAGCAAGACTGGTAGCTCATGAGTAGAATCGACGGGCATTTTGACAGGCAACGCTGTACCACTGGTGCCATGGGCCCCCCCCTTCTGGACGGGAGCCGGGTGGGCTCTCCAAAGCACGGACCGTACAGCAAGAGAGGCCATGACGGAGCGGTCAGGGACACGGCGCAGCGTCCGGGGACACGTGCCGGCGGGGGCTGCACCCCTCGCCCTCGCCCTCGCCCTCGCCCTCCGGGGCAGCCACAGCCCTATTCTCTCCGGCCACTCAAGTTCCCAGCTGACAGCATTTCCCCACCACCAGACAGACTCTCCGCGCAGCAGCCAGATCCGAGGGAGGGAACGGAACCCTGGGGTCAAGACGCTTCATCAACAGTCTCGTCTCGGACTCACCCCCGTGCCGGGCAGCCGAGGGGGGCAGCGGGGAGCGCAGCTCGCGTCAGTCACGAGGCTCCTCATGCCCTTCCAGGAACAGCCTCAATCGTGCTGCACCACGGCACACCTGAATTTCTTAAGTCAGGGAGCAACTGAAAATCATTCCGGCCCGCTAACGCGTCTCCCTATGCTGTGGGGCAAACCTGGGGACCCTGGCCATGACAAGCCCTGGTGGGCTGGGCAGAGCGGGCCTGGCCAAGGTCAGGGCCGTGGCAGCCTCCTCGGCACCCGAGGCTTCGTCTTGAGGAACGGGGCCATCGGAAGGACCCCGGTGCCTAGCATGCCACGTGCCTGGGCTCGGGTGTGGGTCTAGGGAAGCAGGGAGCTGGTGGCTGCTGAGAGGCGTGTGATAGCTCCAGGAGGGAAACTGAGGCTCAGGGTCCCTTCCCAGGTGACAGCGAATGGCCATGCATGTGCACAGGCCTCGGCGGGCACCCCTAGGCCTCTTGAGTGGGTGCTCATTAAGCATGAAAATAATGTGCCCTCCATGCACACATTCTCACTGTGCTCTGTGTGGAGCTCACCAGCTGGGGTGAGCCTTCTAAAAGGACAGAGGGATGGCTGCACCCGATTTCCTCCCTGCCCCCCATTTTAACCTAGAAAATACTTCCTGGTCATTTCAGTGTCTGAGGCGAAGGCCTCCAGGTCCAGGACCTGGTCCAGCAGGAGGCGGGCGTCTACAAGCGCCAACCAAGACCTTCTGTGATGGGGCAGGCTCACTGTGGCTTGGGTTTTCTGGGAGCAGAGCAATCCTGCTTCATCGACACCGCCCCCTGCTGCCCTCGCATGGGCCTCAGCTCACCGGGGCTAACACGTTCCTTTTTCAAATGATCCACTTAGTAGTGAAAGGTTCTCTCAAACCCCACACCGCCTACGGGGCCTGGGACGGGTTGCAGGCTTCCCCCTGGTCCTCACAGCAGGCCAGGACGCATGCGTGGCTGGCACCTGCAACCTCGCACATCCCCCAGGTGACCCTCGGGGGCAGCAGCTCCCAGGACTCTGTGAGAAAGGGCGGCAGGCAGGGCGCCCGGGCCAGCACTGACTCTGCCTTCAACACACAGTTTAGTCCTCACATTTCTGGAGACTAAGGAGCGCTGGAAAAAATCACCCATAGGAGGTGCTGGGACCAAGCTGGGACCCTGGTGGGCCTGCCCTGTCTCTGCACCGGCCCCTTTCCAGCCCCGCTCAGTGAAACCCGGGGCGCGTCCTCCACCCCCAAGGTCGAAGGTTGTGGCCACAGAGAGGCCTTCAGAGGGAGGCCGGGCAGCCGGGGGCCCGGGCCTGCTGTCCAGACCAGCAGCCTGGCTCCATGCTCCGCATTGGCTTCTTTAATGATTAGCCTGGGAAGTGCCAGCAGCTGGACTGAGCGCAGCCTCCCCAGCATAAAATATTCATCAAGAAAAACTCCAAACAGCAACGCTGCCTTCCGTGTCAGCCGGGCCCTGGGGATGGAAGCTAAAAATAGGCAGAAGGTAGAAGAACTGCTGACAATGGGGGTTCGCGGGGCGGGGAGGAGGGCCGAGCGCCCCCCACGGGCACAGGCTCGCTCCCGGTGCGGAGCCCATGTGTGCTGGGGGGGCAGACCTGTCACACCAGCAGTCCTCAGGGGAGCACACGCACAGGCTGAGCTGAAAACCCCTCTCTGGGGAGCTGCCCACCCTCCCTGCCAGAGGCTGGGTCCTAGGCCACCTCTGTGAAGAATCAAAGACCATCTCTAATTATCCAGCAGTAACATCCTGGATCAACACGAGGTCGGCCACCAGGAAGACATGGCCATCGCTAACCGCTGGCCCTCAAACCTCGGCCACTGTCCCCTTCATTCAGGCAGGCGCCTTGCCCCACCTGGTGGGCACTAGCACCCCTTCCTCTGGGCTGGCCCCCCACCTGTGGCCCACGGCACGGCTTCTAGACACGGCATGGGCAGCTTCCCGGGTGCACAGACTGGCCCAGACCCAGGACCGCTTTCTGCCTCTGTGAAGGGCATGGGTACCCCCACAAAGGACTCCTGGACCGCAGGCACGGTCCATGGGAGACTAGCCCCTCCTGGATGCAGCAGGGGCAGCTCCCCGCAGCTGCTGGGCTCCTGGGCAGGCGAGACTTAGAGCTCCGTTATGGTTAGCACTTGGGACCTTGCCAGAAAACCCAGTCAATTCATATTTACTCAGAATGAGCCTCTGCAAAATGAAGACGGTCTGACTCCTTGGCTGTGCTTACTCTCACACCCACCTGGGGAGCCCTGCAGGCCCCTCCGCCCCCTCAGCGCACAGCAGAGGAAAGGCCCCATGTGGCCAAGAGGCTAGGTCCCAAAGCTGGGCCTGGCCAGGATCAGCTGGGCGGCCTCAGGTGTGTTCCTGCCCTCTCCTCTCCCCTTATGGGCAGCCGGCTCCAGCCCCCAGGCCTCCAAGTCCCTGGTTCCATTGACCCAGATGGTCTCTGGAAAATGGCTCCCCTGCGCCCAACACCAGCCCTGCTAGGACACAGTCCTGCCTGCGAGGTCCTCCTTGCAAGGAACCTCCTTCGGTAGCAACGACTCTCCCAGGAAATGCCGATCCCCCACCTCCCACTTCTTCCCTCCTGACCCTCGCCAGCGTCTTCCTGGCTCCCTCCAGGAGGGCGTCAGCTCCAGTGGGAGGGCTCTGGAAGGCATAGCGAACAGCAGTGGAGGAGTGCGGTGCTCCCAGGAAGGTGACCGAACTCACAGAGCCCTCACGCGCCGACTGTGGTGTGCACCACGCTACGGCCGTCCACGCGGCACGATGAGGACACAGAGGCACAGCCAGGACAGCGAGCGTGGGAACACACAGCCAGTACGCCAGCGCCGCGACCAGACCGCCGGCAGCAGGGCGCCCACCGCCGTGTGCGCCCCGACAGTCTGTGTCCATCCAGCACAGTGAAGGGGGCGGTCCCTGGGGCATTGAGGGGCATGCCGTTGCCGACTGTCCATCAGCAGGGCACTGAGCATCTCGGTGGAGGAATGTGGCTGGAGAGGCGAGCAAGCCCATGAGCCACCCACGGGCATGTTCCTGAGCCCCACTCTGGGCCGGATGCGTCAGAGGATCTGAGGTGGGGCCGGGAGATGGTGTGGGCCGGGAGAGTCCCAGGACAGTGGTAGGGGTCGGGCTTTACGTCGAGTGTGGAGGGAAGGCCATCTGAGCTAGCTGAGAAACAGCGAGAGGAGCAGGCTCTGCTACAGTCTGAGGGAAGGTGTTCAGGCAGAGAGCGAGCATGTGCAAAGGCCCTGAGGCAGGAAGCTGAGGCCAGAGAAGCCAGCTTTGCTGGACCCTGTGCTGAGGGCACCGAGGCTGCTGAGCAGATTAGGCAGGAGAGGAAGAAAATCTGATTTGGTTCTTAACGAGCTCCCTCAGCTCTAGTGTGGTGTTGGGTGGAGGGCAGCAGGCATGCGGCTCAGGGCTGAGCAGGGACCCAGGCAGCCATGGCGCCTAGGGACAGTGGGTGTGGGGGGCTGAGCAGGAGAGGGCACAGAGGAGCCAGGCATGTTCCCAGGCTGGGAGAGGGAACCTGTGCAGACCAGTGGGATTCTCTGGGGGGAGATAATGAGTTAAACTGAGGACAAATCATGTTTGAGATGTGTGCTGAGACCCTATGGGGCAGAGCTGGCAAAGTTGACCAGGGGCTGAACAGTGAACACCGACCGATGCCAGGGGCACGAGGCCTGGACCCAACCACCCAAGGAGGAGGGAAGAGCACGGTGGGCACCATCAGGCCCTGGTGTTTTGGGGGATCACGGATTGACCACCTGGACACTGCAGTCGCGTGCCAGGGGGCAGTAGGCTCCACTGAGGGCTGGTGCCTCACACCAGGCCAGCGAGGTAAAGACGCACAGTGTCCTCGGAGCTGGCCACGCTGCTGAAGCCCGGGGGCTGAGGATAACAGAGCAAGTACTCGCCCGTGTGAGGCGGAATTCAGCATTCGGGATGGGGCACTGCGATGATATGGACGGCGGTCAAGGGTCCAGGAGAGACGTGGGGAAAGCCTGTGTTTGAGGACCATGGGAAGCAGGCAAGCTTCTGAGAAGTGCCCCAAGACCCAGAGACACGTGGCTGCAAAAGTCAAGGCCAGAGCGGTCAGGGGGGCACATGAACAAGGGCCAATTGAGCAGGATGGGCATGGAGACCCGGCCACGGCTACGGGCCCCGGGTCAGGGCAAGGGGCAGCGTGTGGGACGTGCGCCCCTGGTCCGCATGCTCGTGCAAGGAGGGTCCCAGGGAGTCTCATCAGGCCAACAGCAGGAGGGCTGTGTGGGGCCCCCTGCATAGGGGGTTCAGGGGGGCACAGCTCTGCAGGGGGGCTGCAGGGCTGGGGAAGCAGCACGTGGGAGAGAAGTGAGGTCTCCCCTGCGCGCTCTCCTCCCGCAGGAAGCTCAGGTTCTCCCTGGGATGGAGCTGCAGCAGGGGCAGCAGGGGCCACACAGTGCCAGGCGTTTGAGAGCAGCGCCCCTGCCCTGGCCACTGTGTCCGCTCGCCCTCACCCCTACAGCCCCAACTGCGGTCCCAGTAGAGCAGCCTCTAGCAGCAGACGTGCGGTCTGGTTCGGGGTTCAATCAGGAGCGGCCCGGGCTGCCACCACAAGTCTTGTGCGGGACCCGAACCCCGGCCCCCAGGATGGGATGTATGGCCCTCCACAGGGGCCTCGGCCGTGTGGGCCTGAGGGGTCCTCGCTGCTCAGCGTCCGAACGTGGTGCCGGCGGGACACCTACTGCGACCGGCACTGGTTGGGGTGTGCGAGGCTTCCCGTAGAACCATCACTGGCCCCAGGGGAGATCTACAAGTAGTGGGCGTGCGTGCGCTCATTCCTTCCACAGCCCCGAGTTCCTCGCTGCCGAGCACCCTCACCACCCACCCCCTTCCCGTCCCCACCCGGAACCTCGGCTGCCTCTGGCTCCTTGACTCTCCCCGACTCTCCCTACGTCCAGCATTTGTCAGATTGCTGGGATTCCCGCTCCAGGGCCCCTCAACACTGCAGCAGCCCGTGGGAGGCTGTGTGGCCGGGCACCTGCTGTCTCTCTCCGCACGCCCAGGGCAGAGCCAGGCCTGGCGGCCGAGGCAGGGAAGGAGCCCGAGTCCCCGATGCCCAGCCCCGTGCTGTCGGGCTCTGGCTCCACCCCCATCAAGCACGACACTCAGGCCAAGGCTCCCTGAGAACCCAGCCCTTGGGAGGGCCTCAGCCCCATTTCAGCGGTTCTACACAGCACTGGGAGCCCCTGGGCTCTATACTCACCCTCGAGAGAGAACCCCCAGGGCAAGGGGCTGGGGAAGAGGTCTCTCTAGTCCCGTCAGCCTGGTCTGATCTTATGTTTGAGGGGCGGCGCAGCCAAGGTCACTTGGCCAGGGCACAGCTGGGATGGGGCCCTGCCCCCGAGAATGGGCTCATGGACTCAGTCTCTCCCGGGAGGCACGTGAGTGCTGGCAGGGCGGGTGGCCACTCACCACGAGCTGGGGCACGGGCAGCGACCTGCCCTCCTGGCTCAGGGACACGTAGGTGAAGAAGGCACTGGCAGCCCGGTAGCGCTTCTGTGAGTTGTCCACCACGGGGTCAGCGTCCACCAGGACCTCGATCTCCATGGACTTATTGCTCGTGAAGGTCATGCGTCCAGAGATGGTGATAACACAGCCTGTGGAGCATGCACAGTGGGTTAGCGGGGGCATGGCGCAGGGCTGGGGAGGGGCGGGAGGGCACAGGCAGCAGGGCCTCCAAGGGCACTGGAGGACACCTGGTTAGGCAGCATCTAACAACCACGAGGACATGGAAATGATGCGCTCTCACCACACCTCGTTTGTGGTCCCTGAAGGCGCACCTGCCTTGGGAGCAGGTGTTTGCTTTTTGTGTTTATGAGAACATTCGGAGGGGCGGCCCTCAGCTGGGCCCCACCTCCTGGGAGGGGTGGCCCCCGTTTTCAGGCGGCAACGGGGTGAGCTGGCTCCGTCCATCTGAAGTCATGCTAAGGCCACGCCAGCCCACACTGTCCACGCTGTCACCTGACTTGTGCCCGGTACCTTCCCAGTGCCCTGGCTATCGTCCCGGAGGCCGGTCCGACGGAAGCCTTGGGCACTTGGCAGGGCCGGGGGGCACACTGACCACACGCCCACGTTGCCCAGAGCCACTGTGTGACTTCAGCGCACGTGCTCCCACCCTTGTGTCCGGGCAGAACGGCGTCTGTGCCATCAGGCTCTCCTTCTCTGCGGCAGGCTTGCTCACGGGACCAGAGCTCTCCTCGGAGCCGCAGACCCTGCCCCACCACGTAGCCAAAGCCCTGTCCTTGGTCCAAGTCCCCAGGTGCTCACCACCTGCCTAGACCAACGTGGTTTCCCTTGTTGATTATGATGCGGTCCAGAGTCCTGTCTTCCCATGACCCTGTCCAGGGTGTCCCTCTCCCTTTCAACCTCAACCCAACCTCCCTGTACTCCCCGTGCCCCTTGGGTCATGACTATCCACTCTGGCAGCTGCTTCCCAACTTAGAGTGCCCCCCGCCCCGCCACCACCGGGCCATTCGCAGGCTCTTGCCTGCCAGCCAGCCTTGGCCCTTTCTCGCCTTGCTCCCTTCCCGTCACGGAGCCCAGTCTTTCCCTGTAAGCAGACTTGACTTGCCTCCTGGGGCAATTACGGGGAAGATATGAGATGAGCCAGGTGTTGACGTGGTGCCCAGTGAAGGAAGGCACTCAGGATGCTCATTATTGCCCACGGTGTGGTCCTGGACCACGAGGCAGCAAGGATCCTCAGGGACTTCCGGGGGGGGGCTGACACCCGGCTGCACCGCCAACAGCCAGGAGCCAGAATGGCTCCCACAGTCCCCGCCCCCAGCATGGCCTCGTTCCGGGCTGGGTTCAAGGCAATCCCTGCCCAAGTCTGGCACATGATGCTGAGACCCACTCCCCGGAACCAGGGCTGGCTTTGGGGACCTTTAAACAACCCTGGGAACCCCGATGTCCAAGCTCCAAGGAGACCCACACTGCAAGCCACGTTTAAAGACCCAGGGAGACAGAAGGTCAAGACAGCATGGGGACTGTTAGGGGGTGAGTGTGTGGGCAGGCCAGAAGCAGGGGCGGTCATTCCATGTTATAGAGTTCCAGAATGTTCCATGCCACATTCAGTTTCATACTTACAGGGAGCGCTTCAAGTCCTGCACAGCCACTTCTGGGAGGGAAGGAAGACTGCACGGTCAGTGCCGGTGGCATTATGGGAACTCTACGAGGACAGAGTCACGAACAAAGTACCCAGCACACACCTGCGGCCGGGCTGAGACTAGGGTCAGTGGGCGAGTCCTGTTGCCCGTGAGGCTCTGCTTCCGTGACCCCAGGGCAGGCCCCTTACACGCTCACCAGGCTCTGCCCGAATTATTACTGCTGGCTCGGCACCTGGGGCAGGATGGGGACGTGCAAATGCTTCCTAATGCATCCTTCCCATCATCCTGTCCCCTCTACGCCCAGGGAAACTGTGATTGCCATGGGGGCTCTCCTGAGAGGAGAACACACCAATTCTGCTTCTGGTTTCGGGGGTCAGGACACCCCTGAAAGTGCTCTCTGGTCCCCAAGTTGAAGGCTCTGTTTGGAATGACCACGCAAGTGCACCTGCATCCAGGCAGGACCTGCTCACCGGCAGTGACTGCCGCTCCTGTCTCATGAGGTCAGAGGTCGCGGTGGGGGGCAGGTGCTCACCGCCCGGAGGGGTGAGGACAGCGGCCAACACATGCAGGCTTCTGGTGGACAGAACTTGCTCCAAGGCTCAGCTGGGGCTCGCTCGCCCTCCCTGCCGCTTCCTCCAGGGACTGGAGCCAAAACCCGGTACCTGCAGGCCCCTCCCCCATGGGGGGGGGCAATGTGGTGACATGGTTCCCCGGGGAGCATGGGGCTTGGACACAAGACCAGAGGCAGGGTGCTCAGAGATCTCATGGGGATGGGGGGGTCAGGCTCCTTCCCACGAGGTCTGGCTCATTCCATCTCAGGTATGGGGCAGAAGCACAGGAAGGGTGTGCCAGGCCTGCCCCAACGCTGGCCTGGAACACGGGGACACTGCGTAAGACAGGGAAGGACCACAGCCGGTGGCTGCCTTGTGTCCCCGTTCACTTCCGTTTGCCCGAGGAACTGCAGACGGGAGCGGGGCCTGCAGGGAACGGCAGCCACGTGCCCAGAGGCTCTCTGTGGGGGATCGTGGAGGCGGAGCCGGCCCACGAAGTGAGACACTGCCTGGGGACTTTTCCACTAGGTCACACGGAGCCTGGGGAATGGCTGCTTTATTTAAACGACCAGGCATGATCAGTTCAAGAGGTAAGCGGCCGCTAGGAGCCACAAGCCCACCAGGACAGGCTCAGGGTGCCTGGGGGAGGGAGGCCGGGAGGGGGCACCGAGTTCTGCTCTGAGCTGCTCAAGTGGGAACGCACAGCCATTCCCGACGGAGTATCTCCATGGAAGGCAGGCTCTCGGAGCC
Source organism: Spilogale gracilis (assembly GCA_004023965.1). Classification (NCBI taxonomy): domain Eukaryota; kingdom Metazoa; phylum Chordata; class Mammalia; order Carnivora; family Mephitidae; genus Spilogale; species Spilogale gracilis. Next base: position 148,454 of record PITA01001161.1, read on the forward strand.
ACCCAGCATGGCCTGCAGTTAGGAGGAGCTTGGGTTCCACAGGCTTGGGGTGCACTGGGCAGGCGTGGCCTTCTTCATTTGCAAAAAGGCACAGGAGTAGCTCAGGGAGGTTGTGAGGACCCAGCGAGCCTCCAAATGTGGCCACGTGGAGGTCACTTGCCCACATTAAGTATGTCACATGGACGTTAAGCCCGGGACAGATATTTCTGGTAAGGTCTGAGTGCCCTTTTGCCTAACAGCCCCCCAGGAAAAGCCCCTTTAAGCCCAAGGGCAGAGTGTGCCCACACGGCACTCTTGGGGTCTTCTGGTGGAGAACTGCACCAACATGGTAATAAGAAGTAACATTTAAAACAAGTCGCACTTTCCTCTTCCGTAGTGGGCATGTATACTCTGGCTAAGAGGCTGCTTCTAGGGCTATATAAATGACTCAAAAGGGCTACTTTGTCAGCGAGGGAGATTCTGTGTCTTTGGCATGTGAGGAACACAGGATTGCAAAGCCTTAAAAACCCTGCCCTTTCTCCCTGGGTCCCAGGAGATCAGCAAACGTGCCAGCTCAGACGCTGAGACATGACCTCGGCAGCGGTGGTCCCTGCACAGCGAGGCCGGGGCCGCAGCCCAGCTCGCCCAGTGTGGTCTGAGGCCGGGCCTCAGGACTCTGGGACATAAGGGACCCTCTGGACCCACATTCCAGTGCCCACTCTCTGTAAGAGGCCGAGACGTGCCAGGATGCTCACCACCCCTGCTGCCTCACTGCAAATCCCCCAAGCCTCAGAGGTGCCGGTACCAGCAGCTGAGGGGCTTGGGACACACCGAGGGGTTCCTCTCATGCCTCCCTGACACCCACCAGGGCTGAGCTCTTTCTTGCTCTCCTGTTCTCTCTGCAAGGGTCCTGTCCACAGAGCTTTTTTGGAGAAGACACAGGGCGGGGAAAAGGCAGAGCTCAGAAATGGTCTGGAGCCCTTCCCACCTCTGTGTCGAGTTGGATTAATGAACCACGGTGGCAGGGGGAGCAACAGCCCCCAAAGCTGTCCACGTCCTAATCCCCTGCACCTGTGAATTATGCGGCCTAGCGTGGCAAAGGGTCTTTCCAACATGGATATAAGGGGGAGACCAGCCTGGATTATCCACGTGGGCCCATGCTGTCACAAGGGTCAGAGAGACACACCATCCTGCTGACTTTGGAGATGGAGGAGGGGCCTCAAGCCGAGAAAGGCAAGCAGCCTCCAGAAGGGGGGCCCGGCAGGCTGCGGATTCTCTCCTAGAGTCTGCAGAATGGCACCCTGACTTTAGCCCAGCGAGACCCAAGTCAGACTTCTGACCTCCAGAACTGAGACAGCAAATCTGTGTCGCTGCAGCCATTATGTTTTTGGGAAATTGCGATGGCAGCCCTAGAAAATTAATACAACTACCTAGGTGGGCACAGCAGCGGGTGATGTCAACGTAGTCCAGCTTCCCGGGCTGCTGCCGCCACTGCGTCATAAGTAACTGTCAAAGCAGGAGCAGGCTACTTTATGGAGCGCCAAGAATATTACCTTTACACCGTTTTATCACACATTTCTACCACTTCATGGGATATTTCCATGTTTCAAGCAGAGAACCCAGGAGAACACAAGAAATATACAAACTTGATGAAGCTCCAAGTAAGAACAAACGAATCCCAAAGGCAGGCGGGCCAGGGTCCCGGCCTGTTGGGTTTCCAGTGGGAAGGATGGTCGGTGGTTCACTGTCCCATCGAGGGCCCAGGAAGACAAAACTTGCCGTTCTCTTGCCACAGAGTATCCAACGGAAATGAAGGGATGCCACCGTCTGGTATTTAAGTCCTGTCAGTCTCCTGTCGGGGGGTTCCAACCGCTGGATATCTAACTGAATATGGGAGTCGAGTTTCTGTCAAATTCCTCTTGTGAATTTGAGAAAAAAGCAGAGCCCCTGGAGTAGCAGCAAGAAGTCGAGAAGCAGGCCTGTCTAGTGAGGCCCAACTGGACCCCTGAGGTCTGAGCCGAGTGCCTCTGCAGCCTCGTGGGAGGGCACTGTACCCAGCGCTGGTGGGACCCCACTGATGGGAGTGCCGGGGCACTGGGCTTTGTGCTGAGTGTCCACAGGACATCTAGGGGTCTAGGGAAATCCCTCCCAGAGCACCAGGCACTAGGGTCCGAGTCCCGCCCGCCCAGAGACCAGCACTGTCCAGCAGACTTTCAGTGATGGTGGGAAGGCCCTCCCTCTGGGCCATCGGATACAGCAGCCACCAGCCACGTGTGGCCACTGAGCTCTGGAAATGTGGACGGTGCCACGGAGGGCAGCATCTGCCATTCTGCCTACCTGTAACTGTGATGCAAACAGCCACAGGTGACCAGCAACTGGTGGGGGGACAGGCCAGGTGGGGTCCCCCCAGGCCAAGCTGACAAGACAGAGGGTGCAGCTGGAGGCAGGACGAAGTGACCTCAGTGGGAAAAGGGCCCTGGGCCAAGGCCGATGCCAGAGGCACAGACAGAGCGATGCCCTCCTTGGGCTGGACTCCCCTAACTGCGAGAACCCTTCGCCAGGTTTTACAAGAGGCTCAAGACAGCCGGGAGAGTTTCACACCCAGCTGTGTGCCCGGCCGCTGCTCTGGCACGTGGGTAAGGGTCAAGGGTGAACGGCGCTGTGTTCGACTGGCGAGGGTGCAAGCTCATCACCTGGCTCGGTGGTGCTCGGGCCCTGGCAGTGGACGCCCGTGTCGGTCAAGCCGGCAGTGAGGAGGCGCCCGAGTGAGGGGCGCAGAGCTCTGGTCCCGGAGCCAGCGGTGCGGTTCCAGGCCGGAGAAGTGGGGGATGAGCGGACTTTCTGCAGCATGGGGGGATGCTGGGTGCAAGGCGCACTTGAGAACCACAGTTCCCTTCTGTTTCTGGGCCCCGTCTGACCCCCAGCAGCAGGGCGTCTCTCCCAGGGCAGACGGCACAGCCTGCTCTCACACAGTGGCCGAGCTGTCGAGGGTTTCAGAGGTCAGGGACAGCTCAGGGCTGGGGTGGCAGGAAGGACAGCGGCAGCGAGTGTTCCTCAGAAAAGCACGGAGGTAGTGAAGTAACCTCGGTGTGTCTTATGTAACAGCCTGGAGCATCTTCTAGAAGATTCCTCACTTCCCACCCAAACAGTCTGGGGAGAATGGCTTCTCCACAGACACCTCCGGCTTTAGGTGTTCCTGCCAGGGCTTATGGAGTCACAGAAGCATCAGACCACGCACCACTATTACGGTCCTCGGCAGCTGCCTGGGCATTTTCACTTCTCAGTCTAAAAGGAAGCAATCAGCGGCGGGGCAAGTGACCCAGGAAAGGAAGGTCAGGTCTTCACCGGCTTGTCCTGAACGACGTCGAGGGTCCTGGGTCAGCCCACCCCACCCCGCAGGGCTGGCCATCCCGTCAGGCCCACATCAGGAACGCAGCCCCGTGGACCTCTTCGAGACGCCTGGCCTCCAGAACCATGAGACGGCGTCTGTGGCTTGTGAAGCCACTGGTTTTGTGGAAAGTCGTCAGAGCAGCCACGGCGAACTCATGTGGAGGTGGCAGGTTGGGCTGGCCACGTGTCAGATCAGCAGCGGGGGGGGGTGGTGGGGCACCTTCCAGGGCGGGGTGCCCGAGGAGGCTGGACCCTGGCTGTGGGCGGCTGCCGCCCCATAAGCACCACCCTGGGGTGCCCACCGGCATGTGCCTTTCCTGTGAAAATGTCATTACTTCAAAAACGGTCCTAATGCTGATCCCATTTTACAGTCGACTTAGGGATGAGTTCGTTCTGTGCCCGACAAAAAGGAGGGCAGCTCCGTGCGCTGTGCTGCTTATCCAGGCCCCGGGGCTGCGCCCATCTCCTGCCCCACAGAGGAAAGCCGCTGCTCCTTCTACGGTGCCCCCCTGGCCAGAGAAGCAAGGGGCCTGGGGCTGTCCCCCAATCCTGGTTGTATGACTGTGCCTGTCAAAACCGGGGGTCCTCCCCGCTGTGCCCCTCACTCAGGAAGGAAGTCACTCCTTGTCTAGGCTGGCCCTCACAGGGAAGGGTTCACATCCGTGCGGGGAAAGCGGTGACTTGGGGCACGGAAGAGATTTGGTTGCCTCGCCATTTTGCAAAAGAGAAAGTGAGCTAGTGTGGACCGGAATGAAGCATGTGTGGTGGGCCGAACGGTGCCCCTGCCCCACGTAAGTCCGCTCAGAGCCTCCGGATGTGACCTTACTGGGAATAAAGGTCTTTGGAAACGCCACTGATGTAAGGCTCTCGGACGAAATCCTCCTGGAGCATCTGGGTGGGTCCTCATCCTGTGACCAGCATCCGTGTAAGGGGCAAAAGGACAGAGGAAAGCCATAGGAAGTGGGAGGGGCGCTGGAGTGATGCAGCCACGAGCCAGGAAATGCCCCCAGAGGCTGTGAGAGGCAGGAAGGGCGCTCCCCTAGCCCCACACCTGCATTCGGGGCTTGGGGCCTCCAGACTGTGAGAGCACAGAGGTCCGTGGTCCCGTGGTGCAGCCCGGGACACAAGCACGACTCTCCAGAGCTCTCCGCTCTGCCCCCGCCCCACCGTGGCTCAGCGTGCGGGGTCCCACCCGGCCTCTGGCTCTCTTCTGCTGGGTCAGGGGCGGCAGGAGCACGGAGGCCGCACTAGAGTCCCCAGGATGGGGTTCACGGAACCTCATCAGGTTTGCGACAGCACATGGAAGCAGGACAGGTCGGGATGTCGCGCTCCATCCCCTCAGCGAGGTCCGGGCACCTGAGGGTCGCCTGCTGCGAAGAGTCCACAGTGGGCAGGGTCACCCCGGCCTCGCACTACATGCCTCCAGAAAGGAGCAAAGCATGGGGGAGGAATGGAGCCGTGCCCGCACAGCCTCCTGCCCCCCGGAACGGAGGACCTGACGGGCCCCTTCTGTGTCTGAGGCGGGGGTGGCTGGCACTCGGCCAGACCCAAGACCCCAGTGGGGACACTGGTGCCCCGGCAGAGCCACGGCCCAGTGGAGCCCACAGCGTCACACGGGGACACTCCTCCGGAAAACAAATAAGGCGTGACCGTGTCTAACAGTGCCCGGGGGACACTGGCTCAGAAACAGGCCAGACTCCATAGCTGGTAGTGTGGCCCACATTCCTTTACGCACAAAACAAGAAGTGATCGGAGAAAGCAGAAATCCTCTCTGTGCTCCCCGGGGCTGCTAGCGAGGGGGCCGCGGGCATCACAGAGCCCAGGCTGGGGCTGGGACTTGTCGGGTGCAGCCAGGCAGGCCTCGCAGCCCACCCTCACCCTGCCAATCGGAGGAAACCCTCCGGGGTAGAATGTCCTGCCAAAACTATGGCTTCTGAAAACGATCCTTTCTCCGTGTTTTGGAGCAAGAGGAACGTTTTAGAGACCGACAGCATCTGTCAGGGGCAGCTCCACACAGAGGTTGTCCCAGTGGCTTCCATGTTGCTAAATGGGTCCTAGAAAGGGCCCTGTCCTCCAAGAAGAGTTCACGGTCTTCCCTGCAAATCAGGAATTCACACGGACCAGGAACCAGCCATTCTCCTTCCTCAACTCCTCCTTGGAAGTTAATTCTGGTCGAATGGGGTGCTGCGGGTGAAGACTCGGCCATTCTGGGAGCTTCCTTGAGCCACAGAGCACATTTGCTGAGCTGGCCGATGGCGGACGTCGGCTCTCCAGCAAAGTGTGTCTCTTTTCCTAGTTGGCGCTTCCCAAAGGGCACTTGGGAGACACGGAACAGAGCAAAGTCATGGGATGTAAATGCCTTTTCCACTGTGGATTTTGAAGCTGTGTTTAACAATGGAGTTCTGATTGCAGGGACTTCTCCAGGGACTGGTTCTAGAAAAAGAGAGGCAGGGAATCCTGGCACGGGATTCCGCCCTTCCCAAATGTTTGTGCGACCGCTGCACACACACCCAGGCCCACGGAGGGCACTCCGAGACAAGACCCACTTGCTGTGGACCAGTTCCAAAATGATGCTGAGGTCTCTGCGGTGAATACCTACCGGTCACGAAGGGACTGTGCACAGCCGCGGGGCTGGAGTGCCAGACCTTTCCCTCACCCTCGAAGCACGCACGTCCTACCAGCGCGCGCTCGCCTTGCTCTCAGCGACCCAGGGCGGGCAGGCAGCCCTCTGCCCTTCCTACGCCAGGCCCCGTCCGGTCCCACGCAGGGCCGTTCCCCACCAGTGTGCTCTGCGGGAGAGAGCGTGCTGGAGGGGCTGGCTGCACCGCCTTCGAGGGTCAGGAGGGCCTTGGGGGGGCTCAGGACAGAGCAGGGCTCGGAGGCGTCTGTGTCGCCACCACCCCCCCGAGCGGGGACTGGCCTGACAGCTTTTCCCGCGGGGCTGCTCTTGAATCAATGCCAGGCTCCCGCAGCCGGGACATTACCCAACCCCACAGCGAGGCGCTACTTTTCTGGGGCACAGAGCCTCACCGCAGAAGACACAACACACCCTGTGTCGGGGGAGGACGGCCACTCACCTCACACCCTCAGCTGTCACATGGGAAGGGTGTGAGGGGCTGGCCCGCTCTCCCGGGGGGCCACTGAGTCTCTGGGCAGGAGGAAGCATCAAAGCCCGGAGCTGCCCGGCTGCTGGTCCGCGGGCTTCTGCAGGGATCCCGCCCCTCCTGCATCAGCGCTGATCTGCTCCTCCCCCAGAGGAAACGCGTCAAATCTGGGGGGCAGGTCACTGAGCCGCGCTCGCTCGTACTCTTCACAGGGCTCTGTTCAAGAGCAGAAGGGTTTCTGCCGTTCCTCAGGAGCACAAAGGGCCCAAACACTCTGCACTCTGGGTCTTACTAGTTCAAACAACCCAACCCACAAATCCTTCAGAAGCCCCAGAACAAAGCGCCAAGACTGGTTTCCTGCTTCTCCTGGCAGATGGGCGGACGGCACGGCGCGGGCGCGCTGGGTGCAGACCACAAGCAGACTGGCAAAGGGAGCCGGAGAGCCAACGGCCACCCCCTGCCCTCTGCCAGCAGAGCCCGTTACCTTTTCTGATCTTGTCGTGAAAGTTGATGGCGTCCACAGAGGCAGTGACTATGTTGGTCTTGCAGTGACGCGCGGCGACGATCCCCGCCACCTCGTCCATGAGCTTCATGGTAACACCTGTGTGGAGAAGGGGCGCGTGGCAGGTCAGACATGGGGAGGCCCCTTCCTACCCTGGAAACCCGCCGTAAAAGACAAAGCCCTCCCACTCCCCACCAGCAGGGCCCATGGGACGGCGTGATTCATGCTGAGAACCTGGCCTCCTTAGGAGGTTCTGAAAATGACCACAGCTGATGGTCTAGGCCACACTAACAAAATGACAGTCCTTGTCCTACCCGCTCCAGATACCTTACTCCACCAGGAAGGTCACAAAATCCGCTGGCGTGGCCGCATCCAAAGTTAGAGGACAAGTGTCAGTGAGAACGCGGAGAGATCAGAACCCTCACACATCAGTGGTGCGGACAGAAATGGTGCATTCACTTTGGAGAGAGTCGGGAGTTTCTTAAAAGGCTAGACAGTCACCACACGCCCTGGCGATTCCTCTCCTAGATACGCACCCACGACAGCTAAACTCTCACGTAAAAACTTGTATGCGGATTTCATGACTGTGTTATTCACGATAGTCAAAAAGGGGACAGGACCCACATGCGCATCGACTGATGAACGGATGTAGACAATGTGGCCCGTCCACACTATCCAGCCTCGAACATGAGCAAAGCCCCGAGTCACACTACAACACAGAGGAACCCTGAAACACGCTGCTCAGTGGAAGAAGCCAGGCCCCAAAGACCGGAAGTTGTAGGATTCCCTTTATAAGAAAGGTCCGGAAGAGACCGAGTCGTAGAAAGCAGATGCACTGCTGCCAGAGTTGGGGGGGAGGGAGTGGGTGCGAATGGGTGGGGCTGCCCCTGGGAGGACGACAATGTTCTAATGCTGACTGTGGCGATGGATGTGTGACTGGAAACACTAAAAAGCCGCGACTTGCGACGGCCGAGTTGTATGGCACATGAATCATCACGATAAAGCCATTTCATAAAACAAGCAAACAAACAACAAAAGCAGGCTCACGGAGGCCAAGGTGATTTCAAGACCTCAGGCCGCACGCAGACACTTCCTTGATCTGACGGGAGCACACCTGCACACCTGCTGGCCCCCCCGCCCCCATCCCTGCCCCCACGACAGCACATCCTACTTATTTCACATTCCAACCTTTACACCATGCCTTTCATTAGGCCAAGCTACATGAGAGTGCCAACCTTCGATCATGTTTGATGTATAAAAGCCACAGCGGCATCAAGCACCCAAACAGCCGTGGAGTTCCAGGGGGCCCCTGGGCGGCTCGGCCAGTGAAGTGTCCACTCTGGATTTCCGCTCGGGTCGTGATCTTAGGATGGTGAGAGCCGCATCTTAGGAGCCGCATCAGGCTCTGAGCTCGGCCGGGAGTCTGCTTGAGATTCTCTCTCTCCTTCTCACTCTGCCTCCCCGCCCCCATCTTCTTGTGCTGAATAAATACATAATCTCAGAAGCGTATGTACATTCACCCCAGGATACAGAATGCTTTCTAAAAATCCAGAAAGAGGCAGAAAACCAGGCACCCCCCGCCAAAGCTCAGCTCACAGGGAGGCACGGTTAGAAGACCTGCAGAACCAAATGCCTGGCGGGTCGGGCAGGCGATGTGGGGAGGCCTCATCCAGTGCCTCCCACCCCTAGGAATGCAGGGCCCATGCCTACCAGTCTTATGATATTCTCTAGACAAGACTGGAACCTACACGTTTACAAGGAATGTACCAATTTTTAAACATTGGTGACTAGGGCACCTGGGTGGCTCAGTGGGTTAAAGCCTCTGCCTTCAGCTCAGGTCATGATCTCAGGGTCCTGGGATCGAGGCCGGCATCGGGCTCTCAGCTCGGTGGGGAGCCTGCTTCCTCCTCTCTCTGCCTGCCTCTCTGCCTACTTGTGATCTCTGTTAAATAGAAAGGTTTTGAAAAACACATTGCTGTTCTTGACTGAAAAATGATGCCTTTATTACGGTGACTTTTTTCTTAACGGAAGATGCTGCTATATGGTGGTAATGATAAATGGCCAGACGGGGACCGAGACTGAGCTGCTGCCACCATTTTAAGAGAGACAGGCCTATCGATTCACTTCATCCAAGCAGGAAGGAACCGGTACCTTGGTTTTCGAATTAACGCAGGCTCAGACACACACAGCTCCGATTCTAAAGACTGTGTAGACGGGATGCTGCGCAAACAGCTCTCTGGAGAGGAAAGAATAGCGGGTGCCACGTTTCACCCCCAGGCGACTGAGGCTGGGGGTCCTGCAAGGGCGCGGGGGCGGGGGGCTCTGGCCTTCAAACAGCTCGGCTCAGAGCTCCAAGACAAGGGGTCACAATTTGCTCTGCAAGGAGCCTCTTTACTGGGCGAAGTTGTTACTGGAAACGGACACAGGCAGCCTCCCCTAAGCCCACCACGAGGCCCTCTGGGTTTTTACCCACAGCAGGAGGCCTCGGTAACGGTGGGGCAAGTGCAGGCCTGGCGGGGCAGAGGCCCTTCAGCCATGTCCCCAGCCCTACACTCCAAGGAGGGAAAAACACCAAGCAGCGTGCAGGTCACCCACTGTGCCTATTAGTGTAGACGGCCTCCCTGGACGCCCCGGAGCCTCCGGACCAACCGCACGGCGGTGTGAGCACAGCCCCGCCCTCACGGCGGTGCAGGCTTGGACTCCGGGGTCACTGCCTGGCTGGGAGTCATCGCTTTGCTTAGGGAACAAGGGTGGAGTCCCAGTGACAGCCTCCCCTTACCGGGTGAGAACCGCAGAGGGCGAAGCAAGGCTGAGACCCACAGACCACCTCCCAACGCGGCGTGGCTTCAGGGTGTGCGTGTGTGTGTGTGTGTGCAGGGGCTCTGTGAGTGTGCAGGGGATGCGTGTGTGTGCATGAGCGCACACGCAGACATGGGGTATGTGCACTCATGTCTGTGCACGTGTGGGACTCTGTGTATACGTGTGGGGTGTCTGCATGTGTGCACGTGTGTGGGGTGTGTGCACAGGCGCGTGCATGCACAGAGGGAGAGCCCGCAGGTTGAGGTCTCCGGGGTCGGTGTGGCTCACTGGGAACTGAGCTGTTCTAAGAGCAGGAGAGGCAGCTCCTGCTCGCTGGTGCTGAACTCAGAGGGCTTCTTCCTGAGTTACTCCAAGTACGAGCAGCAAACCTGCCCAGGCGGCCAACAAAAGCCCATTTGGTCCAAGGTAACGTCAGCAGACGCGGTGTTCGCCATGAGTCACCCCCGCACCAGCAAGATGGCACATTAAGGGATGCCGACCCGAATCTATGAATAGCTGAAACCAAGAATGACGGAGACAGGATTCTGGGAGGAATTATGAGAGAGAGTTTTAACGGGAAAACTCAGTTAAAATCCTCCCCCCTTTGAGCATTCCGGGGAGTGTTCATTTGTTTGTTGTTTTCTGTTTTACTCTTTCTTAAAAGTTTTTTTACGTATTTATTTGACAGAGAGAAACACAGCCAGAGAGGGAACACAAGCAGAGGGAGTGAGAGAGGGAGAAGCAGGCTTCCCGCCGAGCAAGGAGCCCGATGTGGGGCTCGATCCCGGGTCTCCGGGATCATGACCTGAGCCGAAGGCAGTCGCTTAATGACTGAGCCACCCAGGCGCCCCGGGAGTGTTCATTTGTAGCAGAGTGTGTATCACGTGTGGCTGTCCTTTTCTTAGAGGAAGCCACCATCAGGGTCCTTCTGATGACACACAGACAAGGAGGGTTTTCCGAGAGAAAACGGAGGAGACTGAGAAGTCCGGCCCAGGAGATGGGAAGCAAGTGGATGTGTTGTAGGGAAGCAGCAGTGTCGCTGGGAGCAGGGAGCTGGCCGGGAATAAGAGCTCAGTTTCCCGAGGGGCCAGTGACCGCTGCGGCTCTGGCAGGTCATGCTAGCGTGACAGGTCAGCCCCGGAGGCTCAGCGAGGACTATGTTTTGCTCACGGATGTATCCCGGATGGTCTGCTCCACAAAAGCCTCTCTATAAACACTGAATGTAGGGATGAATGAATGAATGAAGGAAGGAAGGAAGGAAGGAAGGAAGGAAGAAGTGACTGGACAGCAAGCAGCCCCAGGAGGGAGGCCCGTGACGGTCTTTGCTTTTCAAAGCAAGAACTAGAGGCACAGAGAGGCATGTGTCCAAAGGCACAGCACTCCCTCGGGGTGGAGTGGGGACCAGCCCCCGGCCCGGGGTGCCAGAGCCCGTGCTGCACTGTCTGCCTCTTGATCCAGGACCTAAAGCCGAGAGGAGAGGTGGAATCCCTGCCCGAGATGGGATATGGGGAAGAAGAGAGTGCAAGATCACCACCACAGGTGGAGGGGCAGCTGAACTAGCGTGTGTGGGCGTGGAAGGTCAGGGGGCCAGAGCTGCCCGGGTCCGCCACCAGGGGGCGCCACCAGCTGCGGGGTCTGGGGGGCGGGGAGGAAGGTAAGGAGGCAGAGGAGGTAGAGCTGAATTGGAAGTTGCGTTTTGTACCAGGAAGTACCTACAGCTAACCCCTCGTCTGTGGGTCCTGAGAAACAGAAGCCATCAAGAGTGGGAGAATAAACAGAAGGGCTTCTTCCCCATTTATCCAAAATGCAGGTAGAGATTCTAGAAGTGACTTCACACGACCCCGGCGTGTGCTGACCTCTGAGCCCAGGGCAGACTCTGGGGAAAGGCGGTTGTGACTGGGTGAGCTCTTGATGCCCGACACTCTACAGTGCTGCGCCCCAGACCGTCTGTGTCCTGAGACACGGAAGCCAGCAGCAGGTGGGGACGCGGCTTACAGTCTGTGCCCCGCCCAGGTCGGAACCCGGCAGACAGCACTCAGGAGAGGTTGTGCTGAATGAATGAATGAATGAATGAATGAATGAACGCATAAGCAAACTCATGAAAGATCGTTACCCGCTATAGAGCACATTCAACCCAAGGAGGCTGCCCCACTAGCAAGCTGGCGGGCCCACACCTGGGTAACAACCTGGTTCGGGATCAGTCACAGCTGAAGCTGGGGAAGGCACGCGTGTCCAAACCAGAGCCAGGGGAGCTGATGATTGCTCTCCCCCTGCATCTGAGGGGGAGCGACACTTAAGAAGACAGCCTCCTGGGGCGCCTGGGTGGTTCAGTGGTTAAGCCTCTGCCTTCGGCTCAGGTCATGGTCCTGGAGTCCCGGGTTCAAGCCCCGCATCAGGCTTCTCCCTCTCTCACTCCCCCCTGCTTCTCCCTCTCTCACTCCCCCTGCTTGTGTTCCCTCTCGAGAGCGGTGTTTCTCTCTGTCAAATAAATAAAATCTAAAAAAAGAAAAAGAAGAAGAAGACGACGACGACGACAGCCTCCTCACAAAAACAGACACACAGATCAATGGAACAGACTGAAGAGCCCAGAAATGGACCCTCAACTCTATGTCAACGCAACTTCGACAAAGCAGGAAAGAATATCTGATGGAAAAAAGTCCCTTCAACAAATGGTGTTGGGAAAATTGGACAGCCAAATGCAGAAGAATGAAACTGGGCCATTTCCTTACAGCACACACAAAAATAAACTCAAAATGGATAAAAGACCTCAATGTGAGACAGGAAGCCATCAAAATCCTTGAGAAGAACACAGGCCTGTGACCTCAGTCACAGCACCTTCTTGCTAGACACATCCCCAGAGGCAAGGAAACAAAAGCAAAAATGAACTATTGGGACTTTGTCAGGATAAAAAGCTTCCGCACAGCAAAGGAAACAGTCAACAAAGCCAGGAGACAACGTGCAGAATACGAAAAGACATGTGCAAAGGACATATCAGATAAAGGGCTAGTATTCAAATTCTATAAAGAACTTTTGAAACTCACACCAGAAGAACAAATAATCCACTCAAGAAATGGGAAGAAGACATGAACAGACATTTCTGTGAAGAAGACATCCAGATGGCCAACAGACACATGAAAGATGCTCAACACCACTCGGCATCAGGGGAATAGAAATCAGAACCACATTGAGATCCCACCTCACACCGGTCAGACTGGCTAAAATTAACCAGTCAGGAAACAACAGGTGTTGGCGAGGATGCGGGGAAAGGGGAGCCCTCCCGCACTGTTGGTGGGAATGCAAGGTGGTACGGCCACTCTGGAAAACAGTACAGAGGTTCCTCAAAGAGCTGAAAATAGAACTACCCTAAGACCCAACAACTGCACTACTGAGTATGTACCCCAAAGTTACAAATGCAGTGATCCAAAGGGGCACGTGCACCCCAGTGTTCCTAGCAGCAATGTTCACAACAGCCAAACTGTGGAAAGAGCCCAGATGTCCATCGACAGATGAACGGATAAAGAAGATGTGGTTTACGGGCGCCTGGGTGGCTCAGTGGTTAAGCCTCTGCCTTCAGCTCAGGTCATGATCCCGGAGACCCAGGATCGAGCCCCGTATTGGGCTGCCTGCTCAGTGGGAAGCCTGCTTCTCCCTCTCTCACTCCCGATGCTTGTGTTTCCTGTCTAAATCTTAAAAAAAAAAAAAAAGATGTGGTTTATATATACAACAGAGTATCACATAGCCATCAAAAAATGAAATCTGGCCATTTGCAACGCTGTGGATGGAACTAGAGGGTATTCTGCTGAGTGAGATGAGTCGATCAGAGAAAGAACTGTCATATGATTTCACTTATACTTAAGAAACAAAACAGAGGATCATAGGGGAAAAGAGGGAAAAATAAAACAAGAGGAAATCAGAGAGGGAGACAAACCATAAGAGATTCTTAACTTTAGGAAACGAACTCAGGGTTGCTGGAGGGGAGGGACGGGGTAACTGGGGGATGGGCCTCGGGGAGGGCATGTAATGTGATGAGCACTGGGTTTATGTGCTTGAGTGATGAGTCACACACTCTACTTCTGAAACTGATAATACACCATACGCTTACTTAATTTAAATTTGAGAAATTAAAAAAGATAGCCTCCTCCAGACCCCAACAGGCAGCATACAAACTGAGTTGGGTCAGGAGAGAGAACCGTGATTAGCTACAAACTCACACACACAAAAAACAAAAACAAAAAAAAACGACCAGCATTTTATGGCAAAGGCCACTCATGGCCTGAATCTGCAGACTTCCAGTGCCCAGAGAAGGGGGTAGGCCTGGTTGCACCATGCGTGTCTATTATGAGATTGTGCCCCGAATTGGGCATTTATCCCAGGTACTGGGAACAGTGACTAATATGGGCGGTGGGCTGAGAAGCAACCCCACACTGCCACACACGGAGGCCTGGGAAGAGGTCGGGGTCTGCTCCACGGGGGACGGCTTAGGGGAGTGGGGGGTCCAAGCTGCAGGAAGGCTCTCACTACTTCCATTAATCGGTATGTCCCACGGAGGCCATAACCGGCTCAACGGGAAGTGACGGCAAGGTGGACTTCAGGGTTCAACATGGAAAATCTCTGTCCAAGACTCAAGTGTTTGGCCTTGAATCAGGGAGGTCTCCTTGGGGGGCTGGGGGACTACTCGTTAAGCCTATGACTCTTGATTTTGGCTTAGGTCATGATCTCAGGGTTGTGAGACTGAGCCGTGTAGTGGACTTTGGGCTGGGCATGGAGCCTGCTTGGGCTTCTCTCTCTCCTCCTTCCTCTGTCCCTCCCCCCAAAAAGAAAGAAGGGGCAGGTGTCCTGGGGACTTGAGAGCTGGAAGCAGCGGTCCTCTGGGGTCCCGTGTGTCAAATGACTTCTGTGTCTGCTTAGAGGGACCAGAGCTGATCTGAAGATTGTAATAAGATGTTAATCCAAGGGGCACCTGGCTGGCTCGGTCATTAAGCGACTGCCCTTCGGCTCAGGTCATAATCCCGGAGTCTGAGGATCGAGCCCCACATCGGGCTCCCTGCTCAGCAGGAAGCCTGCTTCTCCCGCTCTCACTCCCCCTGCTTGTGTTCCCTCTCTCGCTGTGCTTCTCTATGTCAAATAAATAAATAAAATCTTAAAAAATAAAAAAAAGCCCAAAAGATGTTAATCCAAGCTGTCTTCTCCGTCTTTGTGGTAGGGAGAGGAAGCACCGGGGCACATGGCCGCGTGGGGCTGGTTCTGAGACGCTGCCGTCATCTGCGGCTGGGAGAAAACCATGAGGTCACACGGCCCGGCGGAAATAAGATGACGAAAAATCTCGTCCCGTCCTGACGTGTCTGTAAGGACCGTTAGCGCAAAACACGGGACCACGGGCAGCAGACGCGGGACGCCACGACCCATGCGTCCCCCGAGAGCAGCAGACTCTGTTAAACGCAGACACTGGACGCCCGCCTCATGCTCCCTTCTCTACACTTAAACGTGAAACGCCGAGCGCCCGAGCCTTCGAACACGTGCCTCTTCCCAGGATCCCGCTGGAACGGCGGGTCAGTTCCTCCCCATTCAGGCACAATGGGGGCTGCCGGCCACGGGAACATCACTTGGGCAAATTACAGTCTGTCGTGTGCTGTCCTCATTACCCGGGATTTGCCATTTAAAAAATGACAACAAAATTGTAGATCTGCTGTCCTTGGACGCCACGTCCATTTCAGGAATTATGGGAAGGAAGAAAATGAGACCTGCTCGGCCACGCACATACAGATAAACAGCGGGCACCGGAGATATTTTTGAATCTAACATTTAACTGCTCCTAGGTTTTTTTAAGTATCGACAACATGTTGGCTGGCTTAAAAATAGAGGCTTAAATTTATTCTGCCAGGCCCGACTGGCTGGCTGGGTCACGCCTGCCTACAAACCCAGGGCGGCAGCTAGCAGCTCCGAGCCCAGCGCCGCCGCTGCCCACCCTGTGGGTGGCGATTTGATATGTCCCCGTTTCTATGTTTAGTCCCGGCTGACGGAGTGTGGGTGCCAGCCTCCTATATTAAGAAAACAATAGTAAGTTCGTCCTATTTTAACTAGCCCACCCCCCAGCAATGGCACCGGGTTATTCCGAGAGCCGGCTGAGTGACAGCCTCCCCGGACAGTCCGGCGTCTCCCTCCGGGCTCCAGGGGCACCTGTGGGCAGCTCCATGAAGAGCAGACAGGCGAGGCGGGGGGAGTATCAGGTAAGGTAATTAGTAAGGATTATTCGTGGCAAGTCATGCACAGGGTAAGAGGATGATGGGTTTCTAACGTCAAAATATCAAAAGTGGGAATTGTGGCAGAGGCCTCAGGCACAGCTGGACCGTGGCTCCCATGTGCCCGAGAGCCGGGGAAAGGTGTTTCAGCCCTTACGGTCAATGTCAGGTCACAACTGAATGTGTTTACCGTGGCTGAGAATCGGTGCTTCCCTCTTCCAAACAAGGCAGCAGGAAAAGTAGGGCAGGCGGATTCCTGTCCCAACTCCCAAGGAGATTAGGGATCAGGTGGTGGTTCTATGCTCAGCCCCCTCCTGGCTACCCACCCCGGGAAGGGCGGGCTGAGGCCTGGGGGCCACACAGGGCTGGGTCACCTCTCTGAAGGCTGAGAGCCATCCTGGGGGTGTCAGCTTCCTCAGAGGAAAGACTCGAGTCAGGGTGAAGGGTGATGTTTAAGAGTCCCATGCTCGTGATACTAAACAGGAATGACACTGTTAGGGGACATCAGTCGCCCTAATGATGCAGCTAAATAAACAGGCAGCAAAGGCTAATTAATCTCACACCAACGATGAACGATCCCAGGACGACCAGAGAGAAGGACATTCTGCTGCGGTGCAGGGTTTCTCAAGAAAAACATCCCATATTTCTGGATGAAGAATGTTGACCAGCTACACACGTCCCTGGCCACTGGAGGCCACTGAGAGGGCCAGTGGGCAGGAGGAAACCAGTCTGTGGGACAGGCGTCGGCAGGGTGGTCGGACCTGGCGGCAGGGACCCAGAGCCCACTGCACGCGGGGTGTCTGGGTGGCACCAGACCTTGTTCTCTGGGGCTGTAGCCATGGGGAATGACATTTTCAAAAGCAAAGATTCTTAGAAAGTGAGAAGCGGGAGGAGCGCTCAGCTGCACCATGAAAGGACTGGGACCCAAACCAGTGTTTGCTTGCTCACTTTAGGAACCCCCCAGACCCATTCCTCAAGAGTCAGAAACGTGCCTCACTCGCCTGTTTGCTCCCTCGCCCCAACCGAGGGCTTGGCACACTGTCTACCACGCAGGAGCCCCAGCTAAATGAGGCCACAAAACTGCAAAGGCGCATCCGTGCCCTGTTCTGTATTTTGTGTGAAATCAATTCCTCCCACAGGTGCAAAACACGGCTCGTTCCCAACCGCCCCACAGAATCCAGCACACAAGAGCATCTGGGCAGGAGGCCCCCCCTGGGCTCTGCTTGGGCCACCAGGCTTCTCTCCACCCGTGTACCACCTGCCTCCCTCCCACCTTCTCCCTCTCCTAAGTCCCTGCTAAGCCGCACCGTCCCCCAGCCTCAAGAACCCTGGTAGGCATGCATGGCCCCTTGGCTGCTGGATGTTTTGGGGGGGCGGTGTCTGCGTCGGGCTCTGCCACAAGGGGTCTGCCTCAAGGCCCCGTTCACGCTCCTCCCATGGGGCTGACTCAGCGGCTGTGCTGCCGCCCTTCTTCCCAGCCAGTGGCCCCTGCACTCTTTCCAGGTCATTCCTTCGGCGTCACCTCCAGAGCCCGCTTTCAGGGCTGGGGATGCAAAGTGAGCCCATGAGACCAAGCCCCCCACCCATGAGCCTGCACTCTGGGTGGGGTGGGGAACCAATGGGCAGGTGTCCATTAGGGCATGGTAAATTCTTGGGTACAGAGTGAGCAGGTCGGGGAGGCAGTCTACCTTTCACAGGGAGCCCAGGAAGACCCCCTTTCTCCAGTGACCTGCAGAGAAAGGGGAGCAGCTGTGCACTTAGCTGTCTGGGTGGCGGGTACTCAGCAGAGGGAAGAAACGCAGCCCGGGAAGAGGGAGCAGCAGGGGCAGAGCCTGCAGCCGGAAGGGCTCCAGGCGTCTTGGGAAGCCAAGGACTGCAGCAAGGTAAGAGGGCGTACAAGATAAGGGGGTCAGGAGGCACAGGGGAAGGCCTTCCTGGAGGGCCCCATAAGGACAGAAGCAACACAGATAAAAATACCAGATTTTGGGGTGCCTAGTGGTGCAGCCGGTTAAGTGGCTGACTCTTGATCTCGGCTCAGGTCATGATCTCAGGGTTGTGGGATCAAGCCCTGTGTGGGGCTCCCACTGGGTCTGAGCCTGCTTGAGAGTCTCTCTCTCCCCCTCCTCCTCACAAAAGAAGAAAGAAAGAGAGAAAGAAAAAAAGAAAGAAAGAAAGAAGGAAGGAAGGAAGGAGAGAGAAAGAAAGAAAGAAAGAAAGAAAGAAAGAAAGAAAGAAAGAAAGAAAAGAAAAGAAAAGAAAAGAAAAGAAAAGAAAAGAAAAGAAAAGAAAAGAAAGATCGATCAGACTTTTTCCGGGAGCGCGCGGGGAGCCAATGCGGGGCCTGGGGCAGGCTGGGCTCAACTGCCCTTCTGTTCTAAAAGGACTGAGAGGACATGGTCTGGGGGGGTTGGGCAAGAGGCCATTTCAGTGGACATGGGGCCCAGGAGGAGGCGGTGCTTGTGGTGAGAGCTCACATTCTCATGTTTGGCAGGTGGAGCCCAAGGGACCGGCTGAGAGATGGGGTGCGGAGCTTGTGAGAGAGCCAGCTGAGTCCTGGGAGGCCACGGGAGTTCTGGCTAGACGACCATGGGGTGGCCTGGCCGCCACTACAGGGGGAGAGCTGGGGGAGCCCATCAGCCACCCCAGGAGGGGTCCTGGGGACTCACTATAAACCTGGGAGCCGAGGGCCTAGGGCAGCATGAGGCCAGATGAGTCCCCGAGGGAGGGAGCTGGGGGAGCACGCAGGAGGCCCCAAGGCCACGGGTGCCAGGAGGGGAGGGAAGGGGCCTAGGGAGGGAGGCTGAGAGGAGGGGCTGCGTGAACTGTGGTTGCAGGACCTGGTCTTGGGCTTTGGCAACGGCAGGCCAGAGGGCTCCTTGACTGGAGGGAAGTGTTGGGAGGAGGTTCCAGAGAGGGTGAGGAGAGACAGGAGGACAGAACACGGAGGCTCACCACGGCACCCAGCTGAATGGGGGGGGCGCAGGCATGGGGGCGAGGGGCAGCTGGGCTGGGGAGACCATTCTGCCAGGGAAGAGATGACAACCTCCAGCGGGCCTGAGGACACCGACAGTGGCACCCCAGTAACCCCAGTAACTCCGGCTGATGAAGGTTTTATGACAGTCACGATCCCATTATTCTTTTTCCAAAGCAAGTCACCTGCAGAGCTGGGAGCCCCAGTCAGGTTGGCAAGGTCACCCCAGAAGTCAGGGGCCCCAGCACAGGCTGTCAGAATGCATTAGAGCTAGGGGCAGGGCCCCCCACAGTTAAACTTATTTGCAGACTCACGGGGACAGCACAGGACGGAAAACGACTCACCCCGGCGCCTTATCTCCTGAAATCAGGGCATTCTCTCCCAGAGCCCATCGACGCGCACGCTGCCAGGTTGTGTGTCCGTCCACGGCTCGGACGTGCTCCGCGGCCGGGGTACGGCCACGGCTGAAACCGACCAGGCCCCTGGCCTCATATCAGAGGCAGACTGGTTCCAGTTAGGGGGTCGGTGACCACCCCACTCTCCAGCCAAGTGCCAGGCAGGCTCAGGCAGACCGGCGCGGGCTCCCCGCGGGACGCAGCTCCAGGCCCGACCTACAGGTGTCCGCCGACTGAGAGTCAGTCTGGCAGCTTGATCTAAGGACCCTGGAGCTCCGCACCCGGCTGGATTTCCCGCCTGTGATTCTAACCGAGAAAAACCACTGACGGCTCAGGACTCAGCTAGCCGGCCGCATCAACTCCAACCACCTTTCCGAATGACACCCTTTCATTCATTCGGCGAACACCATCAAGTTCCTTCCGTGCATACGGTTCTCTGCGCAGCAGTCAGGAAGGGAGGAAGTCAGGACAAGGAGGCTCGCCACCTCCAGGAAACGAACACGGGAGACCATCCCCGGCGCCTGAAGTGGCAGAAAGGCCAGAATGCGTAAGAGAGGAACAGAAATGTGCGATGAGGCGTAAGGACAAAGGGAAGGTTGCTGCTCCCTAGGGAGAGAGGGGCTCCCGGAGCAACAGGGAGGAGACAGGAGGAGGGCTGGGCACGCAGAACGGGTGCAGGTGGGAGGAACAGGATGAGCAACGATACGGAGGCGGAAAAGCCAGGGGCCCGTTACGGAGAGTCCGGAGGGCAGCGGCGTGGCTGCACGGCATCGCAGGCAGCGGTGAGGCCCGAGGCTGGAGAGCTGCGGCTGCCGCAGACAGAGTCATGCTTTGCCGAGACCGACCTCGGGCCTGGGGTCCCAGGACTTGGCCACCCGGGGAGGGCAGGAAGGGAGAGGGGCTCTGATGCCCCAACACTCACAGGTCCTGTGGCTGGGAGGTGGGAGCAGGGCGGGGACGGTGCAGGGACGAGGGGCAGCCTGCTGCCACGCCAGTCCCTCTCCTTCCCGGGGGTGGGTCTGCCGCTCTTTTTCCACCTCCAGCACTCAGTTATTTTTAATTTTCCTTTTTAGGTAACACAAGTTCCAAGTGACCCACTCTCTCCTCTGAGAACATCTTTAGCCAAACCTGATGTTTGACAGGAAATGATCTCCTTTCCGTTACTTGTAGTTCTGGATCGTTTGGGAGTCTGGACTTGACTCTGACCAGGGCTTATTTAGAGGCGTGCGCCAACTCCCAGGTGGCTACGCTCTTGTCACAGACGCTTAGGCGGCACGGGTCCCACCAATGCATTTTGTGGTCACGTAAGTGATATTTTACAGACACCCCTGGATGTGAGAAAAAAGCACGAGTTCTCGGCACTTCTTCTGCGTCTGTAAACATGACAGCTGAGCCCTGGACCACGGTGGGGTTAGGGGCACCGAACCCCTCCCAACCTCACCTGTAACCTCGGATGCCCCCCAACCCTAACTATAACAGCGCACCCCTCTCCCGTAACAGGAGCCACGGGTTGACACAGACCGCGCATGTGATGTGTATCGTCCGCTGTGTTCTTACGATAAAGTCAGCGAAGGGAAAGAAAACGACATGAAAATCGTAAGCAAGAGAAAGCACACACACAGGCTGTCCGATCTTTGTTGAAAAAAGTCCAGACGTGGGCAGACCTGTGCGGTTGAAACCCGCGTCGCTCAAGAGCCTGCCGTTTATGACCACCAGCTTCTAGCAAGCGCTTCCCACGTGCTGGTTGTTTGCCCCGTATCATCTCATTGAACGCCCCCCAGGACCCCTGCCCAGAAAGGGAGGCTGGAAGCCCTGGGGTGGGGCTATGTTAGGACAGTCACACTATTCTACAGGGTGTCATCCGTTCAACAGAAGTGACGAAAACAACAGCCAAGTGGGGAAAGGAAGGGGAAGATCAGGTCCACGGGGCCACTGTCCTAGTGGAGATGCTGAGACCACTCGAGTGGGACAGAACCATCTATCACTTGCCACTTGGATAAGGTCTCAGACGCCAGGGGCCAGGCGAGGCACGAGGAGAAAAGATGGAGAAGGAGGAGAAGGTCCAGGACTGATGTAGGGGAGCATGCACACCCAGGCCTCAGGCGACAGGGATAATCCGAGATTCAGGAGGCCCCCTGCCCCCCGGAAGCCTTCACTGTCGGTGTGGGGAGAGTCGTCTGGGAATCTCGTGACTATGTAGACCCCGGGCCCGCCTTGGACTTACTGCAGGTTTCTCGGTGTGGGGCCTGGTCTCTGTGCCCACACCCGGACACTCTGGCCCTAGCACGGATTTGGTGGGGGGGCACGAGCCCAGGAGGGGACCTGGGGGGGGATGGGTGTCCAATGCTCTTAAGAGGTTGGGGGAACGGGGTGAGAAGACACAGTTGCTGGGTACGTTGAGACAAAAGCCCTCTCGCTGGGAGTTTCTGGGAGCCCTGACTCAAGAGAACCCCCAGGGCACTGGTGGCTCAAAATGCAGGTCCCCAGGCCAGGGCCCAGACCTGCTCATCACACCCTCCCAGAGAAGGCCCAGGAATCTGACAGGCACCGAGATGACTGCTGAGGGGCAGACAAGCTTGGGGACCTGGGTGGGCCCCAGTTCACTGCACGTCCTTTCCTCTGACACTCTAAAGATCTGGACGGGAGAGGACACCCGAGTCACGCAGGGCAGCCCGGGGTCAAGGTGCCCACAGGTCCACCCCTCACGGAAGCTCTGGAGGGTGCGCACCGCGCTGGGGAGCCCGACGGATGGCACAGAGCTGGTGCTGCCCCCAGCAGCCTTCCCTGCGAGTCTGTAAACCTCCTTCCTTTCCCAGTTTTTGGAGTCTTCCATGGGGTAATTAACAGACAATAACAATCAAGAGCAAGGTTCTCTGTCATTTAGATTTTAAGTAGCGTGAAACATGATGCTAGCTGCTCATTTAAGGACGCCTGGGAACAGTGGGGGACGTTAGGAGTAGTGTTCCAAGGCAGGAAACACACTCTGGACGCTGGGTCCGAGCACTGTTCACTGTTCCCAGCTGTGCCTCTTGCCCAGGATCGCAGGCTAGGAGCAGCTGTCGGCAACCCAGGCTGACCCGTCCATCAGAATCATCGCGGCTGCAACACTGGGCCTCGCTACGGCGTCTGGTCCAACCGGCAGGGCCCGGGCATCTGCATTTGAGCACCCTGGTGATCCCAGCGGGCAGCAAGGATGAGACCGCAATCCACGTCCTCTCAGGAAAGTGGACAGACAGACGCCGAAGGAAGGATGAGCGGGCCACTGGGGCAGATGCCCACAAGTGAGGAAGAGGATCCAAAGCCCAAACAGCGCTGACTCTATGGAAAAGGCAGAATGGGGAGAGAGCACTAGAGGAGGTTTAAGAGGCCTCAGAAAACTGCCCATGGCCGGTACTGCAGGGATGGGGTTTAAGCACACGGAGCAGGGACTCACTCGAGACCTACAGACACTCAGGGTGCTCTGAAGCCCTCAAAGGGTGGGGCCCACCATCCAGAGTAGCATGGGTAGGGGGGTGACGTCACAAATGAGAGGAGCCCAGAAATTGCAGACCACTCAGTTCAATGTTACTCGGGAAAGCAGTCAGCGGGAAGATCGTGGATGGGCCCAGGGCAGAGGCCAGAGCGAGCGATGAGGCTCAGGGAGGAGGGCCGAGGGCCAGGCTGAGGTGCAGCCCGAGAGCAGAGGGAGGGAAGGCAGACTCCCCACATCTCCGAACAGGAACCCTGGAAGCTGGAAGGGGATGCACCAAAGGCTCCAAGTCACGGGGAGAGAATGCCACACCCAGGCAGGAAACACTGTACACACGTCAAGTCCAGAAAAACTACTCCTGAGTCCCTTCCAGAGATGCCCCTCCAATTACTTCTCCCTCTCGTCTATAGCCCCAGGGCTGACTGTCGCATCTGGCCAGCTAGACCCACCAGCAGATGCGAGCGGGAAGCCCCTGGCCATCCGGGCTGGAACGCAGGTGCCGCCATGCGCCACCCCACCACGGATGGCAGACCGGGCAGAGGGAGCCTGGGTCGCCGACACCGGCGAGCTTCCCGATGAGCCCTGGACTTCTTACGGCTTCGTCATCCACAGGACACAGTTGTCGTCTGCCTGGTGGAAGCTGCTGTTTGGGGCCTTCCGCGCGGCCTGGGCCTTTCATCAGGCTGACATTCACCTCTCCTAGGAAGCTACCGGAACATGGAAACTGTGAGGGAGAGCCGCCCACAGCAGGTGCTGGGAATAAGCGGTCAGGCTCGCGGGGGGCGCAAAGGGGCCCTCTCCAGGGAAACGCGTGCGGCACGGCTCTACTGTACCCAGAGGCATTTCACAGAGGACCGCGGGCTGGGTGTTCAGAGGGGGCGGGAGGCGGGGCATTGAGACGGTCCGAGACTGGCCCACCGAGCGACCCAGGCAGACGGAGCCGCAAACCAGGCGCACAGCCGGAGTCACGGCCCCCGTGCAGTGAGGACGGGGGCCGCTGTATTTTGGCAAAAGCTGTTTCAGACCACTTCCACAGAAGACCTTGGTTTAGGGGCGCCTGGGTGGCTCAGTTAGTTAAGCAACTGCCTTCGGCTCAGGTCATGATCCTGGAGACCGGGGATCGAGCCCCACATCGGGCTCCCTGCTCAGCAGGAGGCCTGCTTCTCCCTCTCTCACTCCCCTTGCTTGTGTTCCCTCTCTGGCTGTGTTTCTCTCTGTCAAATAAATAATATCTTAAAAAAAAAAAAAAAGAAGTCCTTGGTTTAAAATAATTTAAAAATTTTTTGAGGTGCCAAAGAAACATAAGGCCACTGGAAGTTCAGAAGTGAAGAATTCACAGTGGAGACGCCTCCCCCAACCTGCCGTGAGCGGGACGCCGGGCGACCCCCAGAGAGACCCCACCATCGTCGTAGGTGGGCTGGCGGTGAGCAGTGACTCTCCCCGCCCCAGCCCACGTGGAAGAGCCAACAGAGGGTAGGCAGGGAGCATCCCAGAGGAAGAAAGCAGCACACACCATCTCGGGAACGAACCAAAGAAGAGAACAAGGCTTTTAAGAAGGCAAATCGAATAGACCAAAGTAGTCCTACACCTTTTTGCCAAATTACGAAAAAGCTGTATTTCATGATGTATATAAAACTCAACCCAAAATGTACCTGGGAAAACAGACATAACTACAAATAAAAACAATGGAAAGTCATTTTTCTATTTCGGGTGAGTGTTTTTTTTGTTTTTTAAGATTTTATTTATTTGACAGAGAGAAACACAGCTAGAGAGGGAACACAAGCAGGGGGAGTGAGAGAGGGAGAAGCAGGCTTCCTGCTGAGCAGGGAGCCCGATGTGGGACTCGATTCCGGGTCTCCGGGATCATGACCCTGAGCCGAAGGCAGTCGCTTAACCAACCGAGCCACCCAGGCGCCCCTCGGGTGAGTGTTTTTTTACTACTATCGGTCACTTTAGATGCTGCTGCTTTACCGAATTCTTTAATGACCCGAGTTATCGTGATCGTGGAATCTTGGGGGTTGCCCAGGCACGTCACTGTGCCACCTGCAAAGAAAGACAGCTTTCCCTCTTTTCTGCCAACTCCACTGCCTCTGAGTTTCCCTCTAATTTAACGGCAGCGGCTCAAATCTCCAAAGCAACGTTAACGAACATTAGAGTGTGGCCCCTTGCCTCAGTCCTGACCTCGAGGACAGTCCTCAGAGGTCCCCCTTGGAGGAAGATGCTCACTTTAGGGCTCAGATACCTGTGTTTCATCATGTTCAGGAAGGACCATCAATTCCTATTCTTACTGAGTGTGTTTATCAAGGACAGGCGTCTGGGTGGGTTTATAATTAGGTCCTCACCGTGGCATGAGCCTAAATGCTGCCCCCAGATACCCCCGGGTCACTGCTTCGGGGGACACAACCGATCATGGGGGAGGGGTGGAAACAGGGAGGCCAGAGGAGGAGGAAGGGACCCACATGGATTCAGTCAGGACTCGGGGAAGGCAGGAGCCCAAAACCAGGCTGAAATCAGAACCACAGGGACGCGGGTGGCCCTTCATCCCATCCCGTCCCGATGGGGGACGACCATCCTCTGTGTGCTCTCGCTTGCTCTGCTTGGCCCCTGCTGCCCTCAGTGAATCCCCGGACAGCCTGTCCACGCAGCCAGGACAGAACGAAGACCTAGCATCTGACTCCAGCCGTGCAGCCCATCTGGGGCCACCTACACTCCCCGTTCGGCATGGCCAGCGTCCTCGTCCTGGGCTGTGAGTGCTGGGACGGGAGCTGGGCTGCAAGGTCGACAATAGCCGGTGTGCGAAAGGCACAGAAAATGGGATGAGGCGAGAGTTTTTCAAAGACACGTACAGAGCCTAGATTACTGAATAAATGCCAAATGAGCCTCCATCTCGGCTCATGATTTTCTCCTGCGCTCGCCACCTACCGAATTACGGGTTAGAAAAGAGGCTGACTGAAATGAGTTTAGACGCCACTCTCCTCGACGGCATTCTTTCTGTAGGAAAATGGCATCAAATCACAGATCTTCGCAGGTGCTTTCAGTGCGGTGTTTATGTTGTTCCCTTGCTCCTGGGGACTTACTAGGTGCTATTTAGTGATGACTATGTTCGGGAAAAATATTGGGCATTTTTTTTTAACTTGTGAGCACAAAACCTCTACTCAAATCAGCATTAAATACAGCAAAGCCATCGTAAACATTCTTTAAATGCACTTCTTAAAGAAACGTGCCTACCCTCAAAGGACGCAGCTCAGGCTCTGTAAATGTGCATGGATTCGAGATTTGCAACAGTTCCCTCACTCAGGGCATCCAGCACTCAGACGGAACTCAGCTTGTCAATAAGGAGACGGCGAAGGGCAGAGAGGCCACCTCTCTGGAGCTTCCAACATGTGCACAAGACAAGCAAAGATTCTAGCACAGAGTTTCGCAGATTTCAGGCAGAATGGAGCTCAATGAGGCTGAAAGACAATTCTCAGATGTTACAGGTCCTGGGCCCCAGAGGGGGAGCTCAGAAGAGGGGTTGCTGCCTCCTTCCAGGAGGCAGACAAGGGCCGGTGAAGAAGAGGAGACAAGCAAGCTTATGGGGCCGCGGTTGCCCTCGGGGTACAAAGATGGTTTGACCACCACCACCCGCACGGGCCTGGGCAGTCCCGATGTCCATGGGGAGGATCTAAGTTAACCAGATCGAAGGGCACTGTAGTCAACGTTTAGTTGGAAGAGGAAAACAATCATGAAATTAAAAAAAAAAAAAAAAAGATAAAAACACCAAAAAGGATTAGCTTAAAAAAAAATAAAAAAAAGAAGCAAACTTTAAAAAATCTATCTCAAATCACGGCCTACTCCCTGACTCTGACAGGCCCAGAGCCCATTATCTGATACTCCTCAACCTGAACGTGATCTGTGCCTCTCGCTCATGGAACGCACCTCAGGAGAACGCGTCTTTGACGCCGTGCGAGGCCCTGGAGCCTACACTAAATAAGACCGAGCCCTGCCCCTAAGCCTCCCTAGGTAGGAAGAGCAACATAACTCTGCACAGAGTGGTACCATTTGAGCTGGGTTTTGAAGGATGAATAGGAGTTTTCTGAGAGGAAAAGAAGAGAGCGTGTTACTCCCAGTCATGGAGATGAGAGCATAAGTGAATAGCACTGTGCCCATGCTGTTTTCTCTAAATTCCAATAAAAAAAAAAATCATCCCCCATTGAAGTAAAAAGCATCCCTCTATGAATCTGGACCTAAGTCCCTCTATACTTCCTGAGCCAGGAATTTCAAGGCCTACGTTATTTAAGGTGGAATCTGACCCAAAGAAGAAATAAATGAGACCGTCAGAGGCAAAAACATCCTTCATCAGCTCCGCTTTGTTAGCGGGTCACACTGTTACTCCCCGGTGACATCACTCCCCGGAAAGGCCCGGCCCCAACCCGCAGCCACTGCACACCTCGTGGTGCTAAGCTCCCAGGGTTGCGTGTGGCCCTCCCCATCAGGATAGTCATCCATCTGACTTTCGTTTCCAATTTTAAAAACAGGCGCCGACTGTATTTTGGTAATTTATTATGCAGCCTCTTAAAAGTTTAAACTTCTACTTCATCAAACACCGGAGCCTAAACTGGGTCAGACGACAGCCTGGCTCCCGGGGAGACGAGAAGGCGCGAGTGAGCGAGCGAGCGAGCGGCAACCGCTGAGTCCTTACCTCCGTGCACGAAGCCATGCAGGGTGCAGTCGGAAGGCCCCACCAGGTGGATCAGGCTGGACTGGCTGTAGCTCACTGTGTTCGGCTCTGGAACGGCAAAGGGGAGAGGTTAGGCCGTGGGCCAGCTTGATGCCGCGACCGAGCGCCGCGACATCTCACGGCCACCGAGGGCGTCCAAGTGCCGCCGCTCAGGTGAGAGTTCTCTAAGGAGAACAGTGGTCCCCACGTGTTCGGGTCCGTGAAAGGGAAGGCTACCCAGGGTTCATTGGCCGCTCTGTTAGCGGGTCAGGATGCTCATCCCTGGGGACAGCAGTGTGCCCAGGAAGGCCTGTTCCCTAGACACAGGCAACCAGTCAGCACCCCTTGCCACCCCACTCACATGCTTC
>PITA01001161.1:176468-211738 GCA_004023965.1 Spilogale gracilis
CTGAGGGAGGGCCCTCCTTCTCACAGGCAGCCGGCCTGCTCCCTCCCCCTGCTTTCCTGGCTCGCTGTGTCAGGTCCCAGCTCCGGCCTCAGGCTGCTGGCCTAGAATCAGGAGCTCCTGGGTGACCATGGAGTGGAGGACTGCCACCTATGAGGCCACAATCCGGGGACCTGGCCATCCAGCCCACCCGTACGAACGTGGGTCAAACGGCCCTCGCAAGTGGTCCCTCCAGGAGCGGGTGCCTGAGGACAGTGCCTAAAACCAACCAACAGACAACACCGATGACTCAGAGCAAGGCAGGACGGGCATGACGGCAGACGATCCCGGGAAGGGCACTCCAGGTGTCCCCTGGTGTCCACCAGGACTGCATTCGGTGCACAGGCCTGTGGCTCTGACCCACAGGCTGCTTCTCCCAGCTGCCCCTTGAGTCCAGGCCTGCCAGACCCCAGAGGCGTCCAAAGCTTCCTGGACGTCTATGTGGGGGGACCACGCTGGGCCTCCGGGCAATACAACACACACAGACACAATGCACCACATGGGAAGCAGGACTCGGCCCTCCGGGAGGGACAGTCCCTGTTGGTGAGGGAGCACCCGGCCAGGGCCATGCCTACAACCGACCTTGGGGGTTCCGACATCCGGACCCCACCTGGGGACAGTTTCTGGAGTCACAAGGCACACCGGTGAAGGCCCTCCACCTGTCCAAGAGGCTCTCCCAGCCGGCACGGGCCAGCCCAGCACAACCCTGAGCTCAAAGACAGGCTCCCCTGGGCCCTGTCTCTCTGCACAGCGTACAGGCAGAGAATAGAAGGGCCCTGAGAATCAAGGGGGACACTCCGCTGCCTTCATTTGTGTCCCGCTCTTTTTTTTTTTTTTAAAGATTTTATTTATTTATTTGACACAGAGAAACACAGCCAGAGAGGGAACACAAGCAGGGGAAGTGAGAGAGGGAGAAGCAGGCTTCCCGACGAGCATGGAGCCCGATGTGAGGCTCGATCCCGGGTCTCCGGGATCATGACCTGAGCCGAAGGCAGTTGCTTAACCAACTGAGCCACCCAGGCGCCCCTGTGTCCCGCTCTTAAAAGACACAGAAGTCACTCTTACAGCACAAATGAAAACTAGGAGTCTCGAATCTGGCCCAGCTAACAGTTATGCAGGTGGGTAATGACAAAACTTTAACAAGTTCAAACCACAGAAAACTGCACACAAAAATCTTCGTCGTGTCAAGGATCTACTCAGACGACAAGCCACTTGAAATAATGATCACAGGCAGTCAAAGAGCTACGGCCATGCCACGGTCCTCTAGGAACGTCAGAAGTATCACTTAGGCCGCGTCTGATAATTTCATGTTCTCAGAACTTGAACTGATAAGCTTTTCAAAAGTGAAAGCACCAATAAATTTTGATAGGGAAAACAGTGCACCCATACAGCCGCCCCCAGTCCTGCTTCCCCTGGCTGTGAACGTGGCCCCCACAGGGCTCTTCGGGGTGGGGCGTGTCTAGAGTGCGCATGTGTTCGCTTCAGTCTCTGGGGGGGCACTTCCTGCCCTCGGTCATGCTCCGCGGTCCCTCCCCTGTCCCTTCTTGCTCCATCTGTGTCTCAGGTGAGCCACGGGGATGTGGGACTTAGCTGTCACTGCTGCTGGTGTTGCCGAAAGGATATGCAAACTGGAACCAGAACGGCCCCTGCAAAGGGAAACCTTTATTCTGAAGGTCAAGAGCACCATTCACAGGCCCCCAGGGCTCAACGGGTGGGACACATGGTCAACCTGAAGGTAGGCCAATGCGCCACAGCACCATGGGCAATGGCTAAAACGGCTAAAAGGAGTCAGAGTGGTCCTGGGAGCTCCTCCCTTCTGCGCTGAGGAAGGTAGGTCAGGAAACAGCCAGCTCGGAAGTGTAAGAGAGTGAGCGGAGCCCAGAGACCTGGGCACCAAAAGATGAGAAAATCCTATTGCTTCTAGGGACAGACGGAGGGAGATGAAAGCCCATCATGACTCGCCCATGAGTGTGGCCACGAGAGCGCCGCTAGGAAGCCACCGTCCAGCTGAGACACCTTGAGAGGCATGCCTGGGAAGGATGCGGGCTGTGGTTGTCACAAACAGCTGACAGGAAGCCAACAGATTGGTGTCCTCGAAGTTTAGGAGGGAACAGCTGTTCAAGCCCTAAAAAGCCTCTGATGTCCCCCATCGCAGATGAGCAGGCGTCCACTGGAGGTGAGGCCGTGGAGGACAGCGGACAAGGAAGCCCCTTCCGGGAGCAGATGCGGGCTGGGGCACACCCCCCATGCACGCCAGCCCAGGGAACACAGTGGGGACACGGTGCCGTGCAGGGGACCCATGGTCTGCTCAGCGGCCACTGGCCCACAAGCTACCGCATCCAAACCCAACAGGAAATCACGCGCAACCCGAGATCCTGCTCCCTAACGTGAGGCAGTGGCTGGACAGCATTCGGGGTGAAATGTCCCACGTGGACATGGGAAGGAAAGAGGATGTGGTGGTCGGCAGACAGGCCTGGGCAGCCCCTTCTCCTCGCCTTCTCCACGCACAGCGGGACCGCACTGCCCAGCCGCCTCGGCAGGCTGCCTTCCCGCCAAGGGGGTGCAAGAGGAATGCGACCTGCTTTCAGCCCAACCCGCCCGAACCCAGAGGAGGGCGCCCCCTGATCTTTCCCCTTCCGAGGTAACCCCAAAGGCTACGTGTTCAAGAAGCACAGCTACGAGCCCAGCCCACCTGCCGGACAGCCCCTTGGTTAGGAACACCTGGTTTGCACTTTACCAGAAATGAGCCTCTACCAGGTCAGGCACTAGGATTTCAGGGTTCAGCAGTCACAGTGGCTACCGTGACACTGGCTGACGGGGGACCTAATGCTTGGATCTCAACATCACGACAACGTCAGCGACCAGAGTGAGGTCCCCACGGCAGTGACGGGAGAGCTTCTACACCGCTGTAAACATTCACAGAATCGCCCTTTCCTCTGTTTCCCGCTGGGGAAACAGAGGCAGAGAGATTAAGTCCCCGTGGAGGCAGTGGTGGGACTCAGACTCAGGCAGCCTGACTCTAGACAGAGTGTCCCTCATCGCCCTGCCCCTGCCTCCTCACGCCTCACTCCCTCCCCAGAACAAACGCTGATGGGAGCAGGATCACGGGATCTGGTCAGATCCTGGGAGACCCCAGATGGACACTAAGCACTCACTCCTGGGGGCGGCCAGGCATGGGCTAACCACAGAGAGGCCGAGCCTGGGCCTGGCCCAGCAGCCAGAGCCGCGTTTCTTTGTCATTGACCTGAGAGCCCCCAAATGGCTCCAGATGGTCACATGGTCCCTACATGGTCAGAGCTGGACATCTGATGGCTGTGGATCAAACAGTTCAAGGTAACTGACTGAGAAAACAATAATAATAAAAAAAAAAGTCTCGGTTTTAGAGAACTCCCAGACTCTCTGAAAGGACACCAGAAGGATGAGGTCAACCCCGCAATGGAGTTGCTAGGCAATAGCATGCCAAAACCGGGTTCTGGTGTCAACCGTGGGACAGGGCTACAGGTATGGGGGACAGGTCCTCCCACCGTGAGGGGCTGCAGTGTTTCAGAGACCCCGAGTGCCAAGCCCACGCTCTGCCCTTCCTGCTGAGCTCCCGGCCCGCTGCCGGTCCCGGGGCCATCCTGCCCTCCCTGGGTCCTGGGGAGCCTGCCTGCAGAGGCCCAGCAACCCCCCACCGGGGCAAGGCCAGTTCTACCGGGAGACTGAGGTCAGAAACACAGGCCACATTCAAAATCACCAAGGAGCGGGCACGTGACTTCCTCAGGAAGCATTTAAAAGCCAGTCCCTAAGCCAATCATCTGAGAAAAATGCATTTTTATTGGAACATAGAAAAATAAAAATAGGGCAGCTGGGTGTCTCAGTTGGTTAAGCCACTGCCTTCAGCTTAGATCATGATCCTGGAGTCCCGGAATTGAGCCCCACATCAGCCTCCCAGCTCTGCAGGGAGTCTGCTTCTCCCTCTGACCTTCTGCCCTCTCATGCTCACGTTCTCTATCTCTCTCAAATAAATAAATAAAATCTTTAAAAAACAATAGAAGCTTATAAAAATCTATCAAGAAATGAGATTCAGGGTATGCCTGGATGGTTCGCTCATTAAGTATCTGTCTTCCACTCAGGTTAGGATCTCAGGGTCCTGTGATCAGGCCCCGCATCGGGCTCCCTGCTCGGCGGGAAGCCTGCTTCTCCCTCTCACTCCCTCTACTTGTGTTCCCCTTTCTAGCTGTGTCTCTCTCTGTCAAATAAATAAAATATTTAAAATTAAAAAATAAAAAATAAAAAGAAATGAGATTCGGGGGATGTCTGCGTGGCTCACTCGGTTAAGCATCTGCCTTCGGCTCAGGTCACAATCTCGGGATCCTGGGACGGAGCCCACACTGGGCTTCCCGCTCACCAAGGAACCTGCTTCTCCCTCTCCCTCCAGCTTGTGTGTGTGTTCTCTCTTGCTTTCTCAGATAAATAAAATTTTTTAAAAAGAAGAAATGTTGAGACACAGAATGTCACCTTTGATTGACATCACTGGAGAATAATAGATTCTGAGAAACGTTATGTATCCGACTCACAGCTAGGACAGCAAACGGAAAACAGCCCCAAGCGTGAAGTGACTTAGACTGGAAACTGTGAGCATCATATTCAGTTTCCTAGACAGTCAAAGGAGGAATCCAGGACTGGGCTGCGCCCTCAGCCTGGCTCCTACCCAAACACTAGCCAGAAAGGGCCCACGGAGAGGAGCACCCGGCAGCCCCCCACCCCCGCCCAGACTTGCTCCTGGCCCGTCCCGCTGCGGGTGGGTTGACGCTGTCCCTCCCCTCCTGTGTAATGAGAACATTGGTCCCTGGGTTGGGGACCCACCTGGGTAAGGCAGAATGACCTCATCTCGAGACCCTTAACTTGATTACATCAGCGAACACCCCTTCTGCGAGTGAGGGTCCAGAATGTGGGACAGACGGGTCCATTCAGCCCCCTCCACCTTCTCTGTTCTGGAATGCCTTCGGCACCAACTCTGCACCTTTCATAGACATTGCCCTGGCTCGCCGGTGGGGCCGAACCCCATGTTTCTGCCTGACCGGCATGCTGGCCAGCCCCACGGACAGCATAGCCCGGGCCTGGCACCACCGCTGCCTTCTGTCACCAGGAGCGACCCCAGGCCCATCCTGTGGGTGACTGTCTTAGAAACTGATCGTCTATTCCAGCAACATTCTTTCTTACGAATACCAACAAGCAATTTATCATTTTGGCATTCGTTGGAATGCAGATGTGAAAAGAACGGTGAAGACACCACCCCACCCCATGCCCAGGCCACTGGCCTTCGCCACGGGGAGGTCAAAGCTGGCACGTGAGAAGGATAAGGGGGAGACCTGCACAAGGGGACCGGAGGATTTGCCGAATCCTGTGCAAACTGTGCGGCGCTGCCGAGGAGTCCAGGGCACACGAGCTAAAACCCAGGAGGTCCCGTCCTCACTCCTACAGCTGCTGGGCTGTTGACAGCCCCCTGCCCTGCACCCAGGCAGCCAGGCGGGGGGCCAGAGTCCCGGTCCAGGCCGTGCCCCGGAGTCCACTGTCGTCCTGGTTAGTGGAGCCAGGGCGCGGCACGGAGGGGGGAGCCCAGGGCACACGGGGCACTTGGGCGAGGGAAAGGATTACTGGGGACAGGTCCTCGGCGGTGAAGGACCAGAGCAGGAACTCAAACACACCTGTGTCCAGGGCTCCCTGAGGGTCACCCTGCAGAGTCCCGCACACAACATAGCACCTCGAGTCCTCTCCACACAGATGACATACGGTCGTTGTGTGCGCAGAGGAGACGCACGTGACTGGGAAGACGTATGACCCGTGGCTCCCCGTGGCCTGATGGGAACAGACACCTTCAGAGACCGTGTCCTAAGCCGCTGGAGCCCCAGCGGAGCTGTGTGGTAAGGACACGGGGAGGAAAGTCCCGTCTGGAGAGAAACCAGCCCTGAACCTCTCCGCTTGGGCTCTGGATGGACACTTGGCTAACACCAAGCAGGTGCACTTGCAGGCAGGGAGGGTGGGGCCCGAGAGGAAGCTGGTGTGCCTACAGGCGTCTGAGGGCCAGGCTGGTGAGGAACAATATGGAAAGAGCTGCTGCCATTTGCCTGTTTTTCTCTGAGCTGGAAATCCCATAAAAAACGTGCTCCTGAGCCCCTTGGGGGAAGGACATGGCAGCGCCTCCAAGCACGGGTTCGCGCCCATGTGCCAGGCAGTGGGACCTCTGCCTCAATATTCCACAGGCCCGCGGGGTCCCCCTGAGCTGTCCCGTCCCCTCACCGCTGACAGTGCTACTGGGAATGGGTTTGGAGGGACAGGGGACAAGGCCCCCAGGACAGCACCCACAGTGAAGGGCTGCACCAACCCCAAGACAAGAAGGTTCATGAGCCTGCCACATTCGGCACTTGCCGGCAGAGGTGAGCCCCCCTCCTGCACCCTAGTTTTACCTGGGTTCAGGACAGGCTGGACGATGTCCCCGTTCCTCCACTTGGTCTCCATGCGCTCCAGCTTCTGGGCCTCATATCGCTTCCGGCCCTCCTCCTCCTGCTCCTGCCGGGAATACTGCAGAGAGGTGCACAAAGAGGGTCAGGCCAGCGGCAGTGAGCCAGGCCTCCACCCCTTGCCCTCCCCGCCAGGCGTGGCTCGACGACCTCCCAGGCTCATGGCTCTCCTTGTATGGTCTCCATTTACGTAACTGGCACCATCCATCCCTGTCCTGATAGTATAGACTTAACACAATCAATCAATAAACACACAGAGAAGGTGAAAATCTCATGTGCCCAGAAATAAGCCGACTCGAATGCTTGCTTTGTGTCTTCCTTGATTGTTCTCATGCCCACGTGTCTATAAAAGTTCTCCCGTGCCGCACGCCAGGTTTCCAAGGAGCAGTATTTCCTCCTCCAACTGCACTGGCCTAACTTATCAGCCTAACAGGACCTGGGTGATGGGCCCACTACTGAGCGCTTCAGGCCTGCTCCCAGCCCTTCACTGTTAAAACTACATCCCGTCAACAATCTCCGTCACCTCTTACACATGCCCCTTCCTTCCGTGGATTTGTCCCAGGACTCAGAACTACAGCATCCCAGGAGCCCCGACAGGGCGAGGAGAGAGGCTTCCCGCATGCCCTGGACACCCTCCCTCTGCCAACCTCCCCTTGTGCACTTGCAGGAACACGCACCAAAGCTAAGACAGTCCCAGCGAAGTTCTCCTCGTGGACCGTGGGTGTTCAGACCCAAGAAGTTAAGAGTAAACCTGAATTTAAAACTTGGCACCAAAACTGGGGTTCCTAGGGCACAGCGGGGGACACTAGGTTTCTCTGATGTGACAGCAAGGGCCCTGTCCTCCAGCCCCGTGTAGGACACGCACACACCCTCAGTGCAGGACGCCTCAGAAGAGCCCCAGGCCAGGTCCGTGGGGGCTAGCTTCCCCCGGTGGCCCTCTCCCTTCCGGCCACCGGCCACCGCAGCCCAGCCAGCCTCCCCGTGGTGAGCTCCGACATCTGCCCCTGCCTTCCCTGAGCAGCATTTCCGGCTGAGCCGATGGCGAAGCTACTGTGTTCAGGGCCTTGTGCTCCCCCCCATCCCCACTCCACTGAAGCCTCTCCAACTTGGATAAATTCACTACAGACGGCAATTTTAGATCTTTCAAAAGCCTGTTTTAAACATCTTGATTTTCCTGCTCATGGCTCTGCTCCAAATCGCACAGGGTCTGAACACCGCTCTGCGGCGTAATTGCCATTATCTGAGGCTTGAGAACCTGTCTCTCAAGGAGGCTGACAAAGGGGCTGGGGAGTCCGTTCAAAAGAAACAACCCCCCGAGTGTTTAAGTCAGTGGATAATTTAACCTTTTCTCCATAAATAAACTGTGGCCTCCTGTCCCGCCGTCCAAGGTAAAGAGCGTATGAGTGGAGTCTGCGCTGTACCCACCCGGTAAAACTCACGGAGGAACTCAAGTGTCCTCAAGAAATGCCTTTTAAAGAGATTTTTTTAGGGCGCCTGGGCTCAGAGGGTTAAGGCTCTGCCTTTGGCTCAGGTCATGATCTCAGGGTCCTGGGATCAAGGCCCACATCGGGCTCTCTGCGCAGTGGGGAGCCTGCTTCCTCCTCTCTCTGCCTGCCTCTCTGCCTACTTGTGATCTCTCTCTCTCTCTCTGTCAAGTAAGTAAATAAGTAAATCTTTAAAAAAAAATAAGAGATTTTTTTAAAGAAAGAGCCAGCCTTCTGAGCCTAATAAATCCTGGCCATGTGAGCACGCTGCTTGGGCCTGGGTGGTCGCCTGTCGCTAGCGAGCCGCTAGCCAGACACGAGCCACAAAGACAGGAAGCACAGCCTCCTCCCAACTGGCTCTGAATGTGGGGTTAAGATCACTACAAGTCCCACCGATGGGCTGGGACCTCACCGCCGCCCCCAAGGGCTCGTCCAGCCCAGCTGATGGGAAGCAGAAGCCAGCTCAGCCCACAAGTCCGAGAGCCTGGGCAAGACTCTGACCTCGAGCGCACATTCAGACCCTGGGAAAAAGAAAAAAACCAACAATCCCCAAGTGTCCACTCGCGATGGCCCCCCAGCCCCTCCAGGGTCACCGCAGGGACACTGAGGTCCCTGTCCCCTGGGAAAGAGTGCCAAGTGCACTGGCTCAGACCGAACGCCGCCGCACGGGGTCGACAGCCGGGCTCCTGCCAGGGAGATGCACACAGGCCATCATCTATGCACACGCGAGTGTGTTCCGTGAGACACGTGTAACACACGCACACCTGGACGGGGAGATGTGTGTATTCTCCAAGAAAGGACAGGGGTCTGTAAAAGGTCGATGGCGGGATTCTGGGGAGGGGGTATTAGGCATTAGAAAGCCCGTGGCCACGCTACCAGCAAAGAGCATAAATGCCCCAGACACTCCAAGCCTCCCAGGATCAATGAGGACAAAGAAAACAGCAGACCTGTGTCACTGAAGGCTTCTCCGCTGGGGGGCACGGGGGTGAGCTC
This sequence comes from Spilogale gracilis, assembly GCA_004023965.1. Classification (NCBI taxonomy): domain Eukaryota; kingdom Metazoa; phylum Chordata; class Mammalia; order Carnivora; family Mephitidae; genus Spilogale; species Spilogale gracilis. Next base: position 185,485 of record PITA01001161.1, read on the forward strand.
CCCTAGATATTACCATGGCTGCAGCCAGGGGCTGCGGGGCTTCCCCCATTTGGAGCCCAGCGTCCGCCTCTACAAAGGCGAAGTTGCTGTTTATGTCTGACCAAGTCCACCTAAACAACGGGGCTGGGAAAGCTCCGGGCCCCTCTGGAATACGGGGGTGAGTGCTCCCTGGGGAGAAGAGCGGCCCTATCCCTGGGCATGCAGGGGCCAGGACTCGGCATGCCACCCCCCGACTCCGCTGCTGGCCGAAGACCCGAAGCTCCCAGTCCCCCTGCCCCGAGGAGCCCGAGGAAGCAAAGGCTCATGGGTTCAGCCCCAGAATCTTCCTTCAGGACCAACGAAGCCAGAGAAGGGCCTGCCGCGGACATCCACAATCTGCGGCATCTGAACACGAAATCAGCTCGAAAATGAGGTCGTGTTTGCATGTGGTGCGGCCCACTGAGCACCAAGCCCTTGGTGGGGAAGATGAAAGCAGGGGAGGGCATATGCTCCTGATCTCTGAAGAGAAAAATCACTGTGCCTCAGACTCACTCCTGCTTCTTGGGTCTTGCCCTCCCCTCGCAGGTAGGGGAGAAACAGGGAAGGAGGGAGGGGGCGGAGCGGGGCCGCGCAGAAGGGCAGTGCTCGGGCTGGGCAGTGTCTGTCCAGACTCCCGTCCATGGGGAGCTGCGCATGGGACCTCCGACAGAACCGGGGCCTGGACAAGGGACGGCTGGGGCAGAACGGACCCCAACGGCAAAGACCAAGGAGGGGCCACAGCCCCCCCAACAGGGGAAGTCAGAGGCAGAGGTGGGAGGGGTGCGGCCACGACGGAAGCTGGAAGACCAGCAACCCCACCCTCACACAGGCTGAGCCCTCGAGCCGCTGGGCTCTGCGCCCTGGCCGCGAGGTTCCACCCACTCTCCTCACTTGTGCAGGGACAGGTGGGGCCGTGCCACCAGTGGGTGCTGGCACTACGTCCCTTCTCTCGCAGGACCGAAGGACAGGGCACACATCAACCCAAGCCAAGATCTAAGCGCCCTTCTCACTCTATGTGGGGAAGGCCCCCCTGTCTCAAGACAGTTTTTTAAGTATCTAGACTGCGCGGCAACTAGAGCCCAGCAGGCAGCCATCCCCACCCGGGGACATGTCACCGGGGCCTCACCTGCTCCCCGGGGCCCAGGCAGGGTGTGCAGTCAGACCCTGGGCTGGCACAGGCAGAGGTGGGGGTGGTGGGGAGCTCCAGGGAGCGCGTGCGGCAGTGTCACACCTGCAGGGGTGCAGGGAGTAAAACCGTAGGTGGCGGGGTGAGAGCGGGCCTCCCCCAAGCAGGAAGGGCCTGCACCAGGGCGTCCCCACGAGGTAAGGGCAGCACCCAGCTTCACTGTGAGCTCTGCACAAGAAGAGCAGATGCCAGTTCCCAGGTTTCATTATTTTAAAAAAATCTGTTCCCTGCATGAACGCAGGAAAATGCTCGGGGCAGAAGAGCCACCGGCCGAGCCTCTCGAACAGCTGAGGTGTGAGCACAGAGCCGTAGGCCTCCACCGAGGAGCTGCCATGTGTGTCCTGGACATGCAGGGGCTTGGGCGTCACGGAGGAGGGAAGGGGTCGCTTTAAGGAAGGAACTAAATCCTTCTATCGGCTGGACACACACCCTCCAACAGCCTGTCCACCCAAGCATGCCTGCAGGGGCCGGGAATGCATACAATAGGCTCCCTTCCTGCAACGAGGCTTCTGTCTGCAGCAAAACCACAGCGAGGGGACCTAGGGCAGCGGGGGAAGAGGCAGAAACAGAGATGTTTTAGCCTCCATTTCAGCAGGAGTCGAGATGGGGAGCAGCTGGCCTGGACTACACAGCCAGGAGGTCCGAGCTCTGTCAGAAGGACCTGCTAGCCGGCACTGTCCCGATCCCCGCCTTCCCTCTGGTCGGGACGTGAGGAAGGGTCCTCCAGGAGGGGCGTCCACCAGGACGTTCCCCGCATGAACGAAGCCCGCACAAAGATGCCAGACAGGGACAGCCCGCTGCACCGGCAGACCTGGCCCCCAGCCCCTGCCGCGGCTGTCCTGGGACGCCTCCACCATCTTCCCCCCAAGAGAAGCAGAAGGGGGGGGCTCCTTACCACGACTGGAGGCACTTCCAGGACCTTGTCCACGTTCTTCAGTGACAGGGGCACATACCACAGGGTGGCCTTGTTGGTCAGCTTTTTAGTACCTTCAGAGAAAAAGACTCATGTGAGTGATGGCAGAGAGAGCACAGGGCAGGAGGGGTTGAAGCACAGGTAGGAGCACGGGCACAGAGCTTGGGGGGCTCCCCCAGCTGCACCCCAGTGCTGCCCCTCTGCAGGTTGCTAGAAAGACTTCCGATCACACGCTGGCACACGCTGGGGGGCCCGGCCTTCCGGCACTTGCTAACACACAGGGCTCTGACTACAGGCTCCTCCCCTTCACGGGTCTTCGACCGGAGGGAAGGAGGGAAGTCTGGTCTTCCACGGGTGGAGAAGCCTGCGGAGTCTCAGGCGGGGCCCTCGCTAGCCACCGCCCTGGCTGAGCTCGGGTTTCTGCAAATGGACCTGGCAGACCCTGAACTTCCCATGGAGCACACTGCTGGGGAGCCTCACGCCACAGTGCTCGGCAGGGGACCTCCACCTGCTGAACGGCTAAGAGCTCCTGTCAGGTGGGGGCCAGAAGGACAGCCCCACAGACGTGAGGCTCGGGGAGACACGGAGCCAGAGCCCACACGGGCAGCCCTGGGAGCAGCTGCGGCCCGACCACAGACTGGAGCACAGCCACATGGCCAGCCGGGCAAGGCCCCTCCTGCAAAGTGGGAGGCTTCATCCCAGACACTCCGATTTCCACGGACTCAGAATTCCAATCAGGGTGGAGTGTTGAGAGATGGGCAGTGGGCTGCTGACCCCCACTGTGGGCTGACTGGCAGGAAACAGAACCTTCCTTAGGACGACCAGAGAGGCCTCTCTGAGCTGGGAGCCATGGGCCAGAAAAGTCCAGAGATCACCTGGTCCACTGCTCCCCACCCCCCACTTATATAGGAGGGGACTGGAGCCCAGAGAGGTCAAGGGGTTTACCTAGGGTCACACAGCAACTCGGTGCTACCGTCTATAGACCTCCAGGGTCGCAGTACTATCAGGGAAATATTTGCAAGGAGGCCTTAAAATGTACCTTCCTCAACACAGAGTATGTTCAGTGTGGAGAACAGCAAAACTGTGGAATAAAGGGAAGGAGGTGGGGGGGAGGGAAGCAGCCAGGCATCCTCTCTAAAGCCCCCCATGGAGCTGGCTTCCTATCAGTGTTTTCTGACCTGTCTTCCTGAAGGGGGCCGGGGGCTTTCGTCCTGGGAACACAGCCCCCAGGCCCATCCAGGGCGTGGCACCCGGGCCTGCACCGCAGAGCTCAGCCCCAGCGCGAGTGGCCCCATCGGGACAACAGGCTCTCTGATCTTGGGAACCACAGGCAAATAACACGGAAAATATTTTCAGCGCACTTTGACTGAGAGTGAATCTGACAACCTGCTTTTGGGAATAAAGATTTCCTTTTTGACCCTGCCAGAGCCCGCCTGAGGAGCTGGTTTCCATGGAAACCGGAGTGGCCCTCCTCTAGACCCGAGCGAGCACCACAGGGCAGAGGAGGCAAATCATGCTAATTGTACTTTCTCCATCGCTTAATAAAACCATCAAAAGACAACCTCGGCATTAGAAACACCTCCTTTAAAATCTCAAGGGCCCCCAGCTATTTTCTGAGCAACTTCCAACAACGAGGTCCCAGTTAGCTTAATATTGTGACAGCCGTCAGAGCTGAATGAGCCCTCTGGAAGGCAGAAGTTTGCTGGTTGTCTGCCTCAGGGTGTGCTCACTTGGCTGCCTCCGGCCAGAGCAGGGGGACACACCAGATGGAGGACCCTCGCTTCCTGGGGTCTCCGTTCCCTCCCCGTCCCCTTCAGGGCCACCCTGGGTCCATGGGGCCAGGCACCGCTGTAGGCAGCTGGGGGACCGCAGGGGACAGGGCAGCCACCAGCCCTGCCCTCACACTCTAGACATGCGGGCAGAGAGACACACGTCAGGATAGACAGGGAGTCCTCAAGAGACATGGGGTCCCAGAAGACGAGCGATCTGCACAGAAACCAACCTCGGAAAGACAGAGGGAGGACGACAGAGACGCAGATGCCCAGACATGGTAATTACAAAAAGAGACACAGAGATGAGCGAGGCAGACGTGCGGAAGGAGGGCGGAGGCACCTGGCTCGTCGGCAGGAGGCTCGGGCAAGAGGACCCGCACACGGAGCACGGCCACAGGCCTCGGGCCCCAAGAGCGGCTGCCCGCTGCGCCTAACAGGGGAGGCCTGAGGGTCTCGAGAGGCGGAGCACAGCGGGGTCACAGGGCCTGCACCCCTGTCCCGTGAAGGTGGGTACCGGCAGCACCTCTCCTCACCACCCCTTCTCCCCTCCGCGGGCAGGTTGGCTGTGTGCCCACCCTGCAGGGAAGGGGCGAAGCCGAGGCCGAGTGACCAGGTGCTGGGGGCGGGCTGGGGGGTGCATCCTTACTGAGGGGTGGAGGGCTGCCATCTCACCGCCGCGGCCCTGACCACAGCCTCCTGCCCCACAGTAGGAGCGATCCCTTAGAAGTGAGGCAGAGCGTTTCATTCTAGACAAAACCCTCTGTCAGCTTTCCATCTCTGACAGAAAACCGAATCTTCCCGACAGCCTCTGTTTCTGGGGTCATTCATTCACCTGTAGCTGTCAGCCCTACATCTGCCATGAGCCAGGAGAAGCCGCTGGAAAGAGGAAAACATGACGGCCTCCCTCCAGGGCTTCTCCGCCTCGGCACAAGGACATGGGGACCGGGTCCCCCTTCATGGCGGGGACGCCCCGGGCGTACAGGCTGTGCAGCCACATCCTCGCCCTCCCCCACTGGATGCCAGCACCTCTGCCCCATGGTGATAACCCAAAATGTCCCCCTGAGAGTCATGGTGTGGGGGGGTCCAACGCCGCGGGGCGAGCTCTGCTTTGCAGATCAAGAATGCCTGTGTCCTGGCTTCCTCCCCATTTGCCAACAGGGAGATGCTGTTCTGTCCCCCAGGGGCTTCTCTGAGGCCAGAAATCTGGAAGGCGGGCCCTGCCCCCATTTGAAGTCCCTGGCTCCCTGCTGCTGGAAATCATTCTGAGAAAGCAACACCACCAGGACTGACAGCCCAGCTGGACAAGCACAGAGACAGTGACTCCCCGTCAACCCCAGCACCGCCCAGGAGAGGAGGCCTGGGCCACAGGGACTCCAGGCTTCAAGGTGAGAAGACCAAGCCCGGTAGCCCTTTCTGGGCCATGGTGTGTGGCGTACACGGTCCATTCGAAGCCACAGCCATGGGCTGCCACGGGTCCTGGCCACAAACACAGGGCACGGGGAAGCTGAGTGCTCCCCAAGCACAGACCCTTGCTTGGCTGCATCATTCACCGCACCACGGCCGGGATGTTCCAGATGGACAGCTGTGCCCCAGGCCCGGGCAAGGGGGAAGCCTGAGCCCCTGTAAGCTCTCTGAGCATAGCACCTGCAGGCAGCTGCCGCCAGGGAAGGAGTGACGGGCATCAGGACAAAGACCCGAGGACCCAGGCAGCTCCTGCCTCCAGAAGCAGCGTGGACTGTCCTCCAGGTGGGACAATGCGGGACGACGGGGTGGCCTGGGGCAGAGAGGTAGGCAGCAAGGGGACAAAGGGGCCTGCCTTCCTAGTCAGAGCCGGCTATAAAAAGCAGCGGCAGAGCCATACTCCCCTGCAGAGCCCAGTGGGAGGATGAAAAGGGGTTTCCATGGTTACCACTCTTGAGAAAGAGAATATTCAGATCAAACCAGAGTCAAAGGTTCTCCCCATGAGCTTCAGCGGCCCTCTCCCCCCACCCCATCCGGCCAGTGGCCCCACCTACAGGGAACAGCAAGGCTGGTGGGGGGGGGAGTGGGGAAGGGAGCAGGGGTCAGAGGGTGACTTGTGCCCTCCCAGCCCACGGCCACCCCTCTGCCCCTAAAGAGCTGGGCTGCACACCGGGACCAGAGCCTGAATCCCACTCGGGGAGCACCCGTTGCACTCGTCGTTTAACCCGTCCCTGTCTGGAGAGCAGGATGGCAGAAGCATCTGGGAATGCAGCGGCTGTCATTCGCGGCTGTCATTCGCGGATGGCGTCGGGCCTCCGCTGCGGCTGGCCGTGGGCGTGGCCGAGCTGGCTGGCGAGGCGCCTGCAGGACTTACCTGTGAGGATGTTTTCGGACATCACGTGAACCTGGACCTCCACAGAATGCCTGGAGGTGTAGGTGATCTCCGCGCTGACGTGGGCCACCTCGCCAATGCACATGGGCGACAGGAAGTCGGTACGCTCAACGCGCGCCAGGGCGGCCACGCAGCGCTCCTGCAGAGACCAGAGGCAGGTCAGCCCCAACCCAGGACGCACTCCTCGAAAGCGGCCTTTCCTTTTCCCACTGTGGAAGTAACGCCATTTATTGACATCACACATTCTAATTGCAAAACCACGGGAGACACAGAAAGTCCGCACAGGGACACCCAAAGCACCGCCGGCGGGATTCTCTGAGCGGGGAGGTTAGAAGGGGCTTCTTTTTCTAATTTTTCTACAAAAGACGTGTATCACGTCTATGATGAAAAGTAAAAAAAGACATACCCATTATGGAAAATTTGGGAAATACACAGAGAAGCAGACTGAGGAGGGAAAAATCACTCCTCCCATCTGAAGAGAACCCAGCTTTCTATTTCGGGATCTTCCTTCTCATTCTCCCCAAGAATGGGATCTCCCCGTTCATTTGCAGTTATTCAGTCTCATATGGTCATGCAAACATAAACACACATGTCCACAACCTGCTTTCCCCAGTCAAAACAAGGAAAATAACCTGCCTGCATTACGATGCTTTGCAATCAATATTCCTCTATTTACATGTCATTTATCCTTCAACTAGGAACCCATTTGCAGGACTCAAAATTCCAAGGAAGGAAAGGGGAGAGGGTATCAGGTGTGCGTCTTGTCACTGGTCCCCAGCCACCGGGACCCCTTTGGTAACGGATCAACATGGCCACGGAGTACACCCGCGCCCAGAGTGCCATCTGGAGGGCGCGCGACACTCTGCGGGAGCTCATTCTCTATCGAACCTCACTTCCTCATTCTTGGGCATGGCCCTTTCCACAAATGGCGTCACCGTACTCCACTGCAACAGGATGTTTAATGACCAAATAGCATGGGATATTCCACCATCAGAGGTTTGGGTCCAGCTGGGTCTGTTTCCTTCTTATTATAAACAATCTTGTGATGGGTGTCCTCTTACTTAAATCGTTTTCAGTATTGGGGGCTGTTTCCCAGACTGAAGGGACACCTTGGTGTGTGTTCCTTGAGTACTTCTCAGCAGTGGGACCTCAGACCCTCACTGCCAAGCCGAGCACTTGGCACGTCTATCGCTTTCGGCCAGAACCAGCCCTCTTCTCCTGGAGGCCGGGCACAGGTGCGTGAGGCTCCCTGGCTACCCCCGGCTGGGTGGGGAGCAGCGAGTGGGAGATGGGGGCTCACCTTTGAGAGCCTGTCCATCCGGCCCTGCCTGCTCTGGTCCTCGCCTTCCCAGCGAATCCTCACAGCACCCCTCATCCAAGGGTTGGCAACACTGAGCTTGTAGTAAAGGTCACTTTGAGCCCTAGGGGTTCCACCTGTGGTTATCTGTGCAAGAGCTCACCTGCGATCTCACGGACACGCAAATGCCCTGGGGCCCCTCAAGCCAACGGGACACGCCTCTCTGGAGGGACAGTCAGGGAACCTGCACCTTCACCGTCCCGGGTGAGTCAGGAACACGGGGATGGGGGTTCCTCCAGGTTCTGTTCCCATAAACGTGCCAGAGTCAGGTCTCAGCAAGCAAGGGACAGAGTGGCTGGGGAAGGTTCCAGGGCTAAGCTGTGGCTCCTTTGACCTGCACCGGCTTCCCCCCACTCGCCACTCGCCGCCCAAGTCACACCGACACCAAGACCAAGAGCACCCCAAGTAGATTTCTGTGGCTACAGCGCCACCCCCTGGCGGAAAGCTGGAAATGCACGCGCTGAGTGTGGCCGGCAGGAAGCGCGGGCCCCACCTCCGGGCCGCTTGGTGGCATTATCCAAGCGCTGTTAGCAAGCCCCCAGACAGAATAGAATGACATCTTCGCTGGAGAGTGGTTAGGCTTTGGTAGGGCTACACTCGCACACGGGTCACATATACACATATATGAGTAGTTTTCAACGGGAATGCAGTCTGTCTTGCGTGCACCTGAGCCCCACCTCAGCGTCCTTCCTGGGAGGAGGGGAGATGGTAGATGCCTGCCGGCTGACACGAAGGAGGTGAACGATGCGGGCAGGTGACCCGTGTTAGGCGACTACTGACCCTCAGACACTCTGGAGGGCCATCGGCTTCTGGGCCATGGCTGACTGCGGGTACACCAGGGCACCGGAGGCCACGGATCGGGAGGGACCGGCTGGCATGGAGCCACGCACAGTGCCTGGGGCGACACTCAGGGAGTGAGTCGGGGCACCTGCCCTCGGCTTCGGTCCGGGTTCAGACGGAGGGACGGACGATATGTAAGTAAACAGGACGAGGCCACAGGGTGACAGGTGCTCTGAAGAGGGCCGTGTGGGAGGTGCTAGGAGGGGGGGCGGCTTCCCCCCAGAGGAAGCGTCTGAGCTGAAGCATGAATGGAAAGGTGTCAGGTATGGATGGTGCGCACCCTCTCCGGCAGAGGGGAGAGCAGGCGGGATTGTGCAGAGTGGAGGCTAGGCGGGGGGGAGGCTCACAACAAGAGGTGTGAGCTAAGGGGTCAGCAGGGCCTGAGGGGACAGGATGCTGTGGGACGGGCAGAAAAGACAGCAGACCAGCTGAGTTTTAGTCCCCGCACTTCAGAGTGGCGAGAACTTTTAGCCGGTGGCATTTCTGTGCCCTTCTGTGACCCAGAACACAGACACAGTGACTGAGGAGGAGACAGAGCTGCTCTCCACGCTGTCCCAGGGATGCTGTCAACACACACCTCCCACGGGAAGCCCTCAGAACTGTCACGGTACGCCCGGCGGAGGCCTCACCCCAGCTCTTCTGGGTGGGAAACCGCTTGTTAGGGATCTCAAGCTTGGTTCCAAAGGAGAGAATGAATGTGTAGAGGACAGCCACTCCAGAGTCCTGGGTGGGTGGGGCAGCCTAAGAGGCGGGTGGGCCGCCTGGGGTCTCTCCACCAGACTGGGGCAGAGGCAACTTGCCCGGGAGCTGCTGTCCAAGAGCCCAGCAGGGGCGACCTAAGAACTGGTGCGACACAAAGATTCAAAACGGGAGCCAACAAACAGTAGGGACCTAAAAGACCAAAGTCCCTCCCTTCGTGGGGTTTACACTCTAATGGGGGTGGGGGTCGGGGTGAGTAGACTAAAGATAAATGAGCAAAACACACAATGTTTTAAGAACGACAGTGCTGGGAGAAGAGCTGGTCATCAGGAAGGGCTGAGGGGAGGTCATATGTACACAGACTAGAGGAAGAAGAGGGGGAGTCATGCAGACATCTGGGGGATGAGCAGCTCAGACAGAGGGACGAGGCAGTGCAAAGGCCTCGGAGTGGGAACACCAGCCAGTCATACAGCAGCGAGAGAGCCAGAGTGGCCCAAGGGAGTGTTAAGGGGAAGGCATGGGAGGTGAGCTCTGGGAGCTGGACAGTGCTCAGATCTGGAACTACCTAGCAGGTGGAGCCAGTAGGATTGGTTGCCAGTGTCACAACAGAAAAGGAAGAATGGGGTCACTGAAGGCCCCAGGCTTTGTGTGGGTAACCGGATGCCGCAGAGATCATGTACAGAGGAGAGGGAGTCTGTGGGAGGAACAGCCTGGGGACAGGTCCGGGGTGTCTTTTTGGGCCCATCAAGGTTAAGGGGCCAATCAAGCATCCAGAAGGAGCTAACCAAGAGGCCCCAACTGAAAACAGAGCCCCGGGTCTACATGACAGTACTAAAGGCATAGACTGGATGAGACCTCCAGGGGAGCAGGGTGGGGTGCCCCCTCCCTGACCCAGAGCCCCAGCGAAGCCCCTCAGAGGCCAGCGTTGGCCCGCACGCCAGCGTCTAACCACCTGCAGCTGCCTGGCGCTCACACACCCTCCCGAGCCTGGAACTTCTACACCCCTATCCTGGGACCAGCAGTCCAGTGACATCGCCAAGCCAACACATCAAAATGATCCCTCTTGTACCCCCAGGCTCCCTCCAGGGATGGACTGGGGAGGAGCAGGGGCTCAAAGCACAGGTTCGATGCCTGGATTCACGGCTCAGACCTACCCTCTGCTCCTTCCTGCTGCCTCAGGCAAGCACACAGGCTCTCTGTACCTCCACTTCCTCCCCTGTGCGGGGGAGGGGGGTCACAGGGATAATAACGGAGTGCAGTGCGGAGAGGACTGTATGAGTAGAAGTGCTTCAGAGCTTTGCATAATGCTAAGCGCTCCCTACCCAGCAGCAGCGACATGAGGACCTGCGTCCTCACCACCCATGCACCTTCCCCCACTCTCACTCCCCCATCCTAAGGTTCCCCGTCCCAGTGTCCAGCTTCTCCTGCCAGGCCTGTCCAGGACCCTCACTGTCTCAGCGGGCAGCCAGGCTGGGCCCTCAAGCCAGCTCCTGCCCCCCAGGCTCAGGCCCGTCCTCCCCGCTGCCACCAGAGGGCGCACTCCTGGTTTGCCCCTGACCTCCAAAGGCACCTGCAAATCTGGATTCCTAGCTGGACAGGTGAGCCCCTCCTTCACAGCGCACCGAGGTCCCCCTTGCCCATGTCCACCCATTAAAACGCTCACCGTGGCTCACACCCACACGTGCAGCTCTCTCTCTCCTCCCGCCCTCCAGCTGGCGTGCAGGGCGAGGGCGGGGGCAGGCCCACGGGGACCCAGAAGCCCTTGGTGCTGCTCCTCTGCTGGCCCCCAGGTCGCAGTGTGGCATGAGACAGACTTCTTCCCCGAGCAAAGGCGCGGGGCTGCCTCTGGAGTCAGGTCACTGGGGGCTGGAGGCAGGGCAGGAGACGATAGGCCAAGCAGAAAGCCGGGCTCTCCTCCCAGGCACTATGGCAGGGCATCGGTGGGCTTCCTGGGCAAGAGAGCCCCTGGGGGTGTCGATGGGGCAGGCGAGAGGTCAGGCCCAGGGCTGACAAGCTGGGGGCGAGGGAGGGGGTGCTATTCTAGAAGCCAAGACTCTTTTGGATGGAGGGGAAGGAGTTTCAAGGCAGCTCTCAGCCGGCTCCCCGCTTGCTCTCTGGCTGCCCCACATCCCTCCTTGATGAATCCCAAGCCAAGCACCGTTCCAACGGGTCCCACCCAGGGATTCCAGAAGCTCCCAAGGCCCAGGGGATGAAGGAGGGGAACGCTTCCTGCAAACTCCCCCATGTCGCACACAGAGGGACACCGGCCTCCTGGGCCTGGAACCTTCGGGGGATCCCCAGCGGCTGGGTGATGTCTCGCAGACGCTTACCCCGTTCTGGCTGTTGCAGTGCCGGGTGCTGATGATGGCCCCTGCCTCCTCGATCATCTTCAGGATGGTCCCACCGTGGACGTTGCCGGCCACATTAGCGTCATCCGGTCGCATGATCCTGGGTGGAGGAGAGAGAAGCAGCAGGATGAGGCCGCTGGGAAGGATGTCACTCATGAGCAGCAACAACCCGGGGTGAGCAGGAGGTCCTCCAAAGAGGCCAAGGCCCCCGAGGAAGGAAAAATAACTTTCTGGGGGAGTTTGGGCAGGGTGGGCTGCTGCTCTGCCAGCCCAGACAAGGGGCTGTGGGGTCCTGTCTCCATGGAAGGGAGGGAGGGAGGCAGAGAGCAGGACTGTACCCCTGGGGCCGCAGGCACCCAGCCGGGAAGAGGTGAGAGCAGGGGCCCCTGGCAAGGGCAGCAAAGCCACAGCACGGCTGTTGGGGTTCCCAGCACATCGGCCCCACCTGGTTCCCCCAACGGCCTATAGGGCTGAATGAGCACCAGGACACAGGCTGTGACCCTGTGGGAAGGCCACCATCAGGAGTCCCAGGGAGCAAATGTACAGAGCCCCGGTTGCTCCGAGAAGTGGAAACATGCCACAGCTGAGACTCCTGTCAGCCTGGGAACACCTGTCATGACCTGACCCCTGGCCTGCTGAGCTCCTCAGGAGCACCTGAGGGGGCTGAAACCCCAGGATCGAGAGCTGGGAGCCCTCCAGGGTTGAGGGGAACTGAAATGCCACCTCAATGGCCCAAAGAGGAAAAACGTGTGCATCGCTGTTGTAGGCAGCCAGTGGTGGGAAACTCCAAGAAATCTTCGGAACGCCCAGCAGCCAGCTTGGAGCTCCTACAGCGGGGAACCCCAGCCAAGCAGGCACTCTCCCAAACCACAGTCAGGCTAATGAGATCTGCCCTCACCAGCCTCAAGCCTGGAGACAGGGGATGGGCAAAGCCCAGGCCACGGTTCCAGCGTGCCCACCACCCACCTGGGCTCCCCCAGTGCAGCCCCCTGGCCCCCCCCTTCGGGGGCCAGAGAGCTCCGCCACCTCCTGGGGCTATGATCTGACAGCTCTGCTCAGTGACTCAGTGGAACCAATCAGACTCCCAAGAGCATTCCTAGCTGGATGAGCTGGGCGAGCTGACCACACTCTCATGCCTCCACTTCCTGTTGTTTACAATAGGCATAACTGAATGACTGCACTTGACCATGGGAGGACAGAATCACACAAGATAATGCAGTTAACAGGCCTGGCCACGGTGCCTGGCAAGCTCAGCAGTATTCTACCCTCTAGGCAAATATTTACCCACCCAGCTGCAAGAAGGTTGGAAACTCCAAGATAGAGCTGGAAGGTGTTAGTTTCTGAGCAAACGAGCACGGATATCTTGGGGTAAGTGACAGTGGACTGCTGCCCATGTCCCAGTGTGACCTCTTCATCCTGGGGGTTGGCTATGAGAACCAAGACCCACTCAGGTCATGTGGCTGTCTCGTCCTGCCTCCCTGGCTCAGGGCAGCAGTGACGGGAACCTGGGCAGAGGCCAGGGGAACCCCAGAGAACCAGAAAGAAGTTTCACTTGGCTTCTCAAACGTTGATTTAAAAATATTTCTTGAGTCAACTCAAAATGGATAAAGACTTGAATATAAGACTGGGAACCATGAAACTCGTAGCAGAAAACACAGGCTTATGGTAAGCTGCTGGATGTCAGTCCTGATGATATTTTTTTGGATCTGACTCCAAAAGCAAAGGCAACAAAAGCAAAAATAAACAAATGGAACTGCATCGAAGTAAAAAGCAAACTAAAGCATCAACAACATGAAATGGCAGGGGCACCTGGGTGGTTCAGTCGGTTAGGCCGCTGCCTTCAGCTCGGGTCATGATCCCAGAGCCCGGGGATGGAGCCCCATATCAGGCTCCCTGCTCAGCAGGAGGCCTGCTTCTCCCTCTCTCACTCCCCCTGCTTGTGTTCCCTCTCCAGCTGTGTTTCTCTGTCAAATACATAAAATCTTAAAAAAAAAAAAAAGAAATTCAAGTTTATACTAAGTTGTTTTTTTTTTTTTTTTAAGTCTGAGTTAAGTTAAATAACAACACTGGGGGTGTCTGGGTAGCTCAGTCCGTTAAGCAGCTGGCCTTCAGCTCAAGTCATGATCCCAGGGCTCCCTGCTCAGCGGGGAGCCTGCTTCTCCCTCTGCCTGCCGCTCCCCTGCTTGTGCTCTCCCCCTACCCCCGATAAATAAATAAATAAATGAGGTAAGCAACAAAACTGCTGTTATCAGCCTCTTTCCTCTGTATCTTTTCAACTTAGTAAAAGACAGAGACAGTCCTTTCCACCCAGAGGCTGGCCCTCCCAGTGGAGGTCCACAGGTGCCGCAGGGACCTCTAGGAGGCAGGCGGCTGGCCAGGAAGAGCAGAACCGCTGGGTTCCGAGCACGGAGGAAACATGAGTCCCGCCTTTCCTAGAAACACCAGAGACTGCCTCTGGGGAAGCCCGATTCCCCCCTCGGGCCTCACTCTGCCCGTGGAGCTGCAGCCCCCCCGCGGTTAGCTGGGAAAGAAGGGCAGACGAGGAAGGGCTCACATCCGGCCGGGCACTGAGGAAGAGATGATAAGGAGGCAGCCCTTGAGATAGTGCCTGGGGCAATCCTGTGACACTCAAGGCTCCCCCAAAACCCCACATCATCAACATACAGCTGCCCCTAGGAGGCCCCAAGGACCCCCTGGGAGTAAATGTCAGGAGTTCCAGGCCACACACTGTCACAGCCGTGAAAGCTCACTGAGACGCTTGCCACCCCCCACCCTCGCTGTCACCCTGGGTCCTAACTCCCAGGCTGCCTGGCCACTCAGGCAGGCCCGCCCTCCCTCCACAGGACCTGCAGAGGCACGGAGACCAGAGCCCCGCTCACTTGCCAATCCTCTTGGCCCCAAATGGCTCAGGAGCTGCAGGGCAGGGCTGTCCTGAAACACTGGTCACTCCCTTGGGACCATCCGTCCCCCCAGCTTGCTTCCCTAGAGCTCCCTCACTGGCCTGGCCATCTCCGTGCAGACAGGGGTCTCAGGGGCAAGGGCAGCCAGGAGAACATGTGGTCCCTTGTTCGAGCTTGTTTTCCTTTTTTTTTTTTTTTTTTTTTTTTTTTTTTTTTTTTTTTTTTTTTTAGATTTTTAATTTATTTTTATTTATTTATTTGACAGAGAGAAACACAGCCAGAGAGGGAACACAAGCAGGGGGAGTGAGAGAGGGAGAAGCAGGCTTCCCGCCGAGCAGGGAGCCCGATGTGGGACTCGATCCCGGGTCTCCGGGATCATGACCTGAGCCGAAGGCAGTCACCTAACCAACTGAGCCACCCAGGCGCCGCCCTGTTTTCCCATTTTTAATGAAGACGTGGGTATGGAAAGTGCTTCACTTTGCTCTTCACTATTAACAAATGAGCAAAGCAAGTCCAGAGAAGCAGGCACATGCCTCTCGCCTCCTGGACCTAACTGGCCACTCAGCCCACTGCCCCACGGGTCTCCAGTTTAAGCGGGATGCTGGTCCTCAGTCATCTCCTCACACCCGCCAGGGCCCCTCCTGTCTGCGGAATCAAGATTTAAACCCCTTAGTGAAGGGTTTTAAGTCCTCAGGGATCTGCAACTTCTCCTGCCTTGTCTCCCTTCACCCCGGCAGAACCAGGGCTGTCTGCCCAGGTGCCCCTAGGCCTTCTCACCGCCCTACCTGTACCCACCGGTCCCAGCAGCATGTGACCTGGCCTCTGTGGGGAAGGCGGATTCATCTGTGAATGCGGGAGTGCAGGTGGACACGGCCTCCTGGAGGGCAGCCCGGCATCACCGTAGACCCTCCCGCTGGGCAGGCATGCTCCGACCCAGCAACTCCGCTCATCCAAGTTTATTCTACGGATGCTGCCAGACACGATTAGACCTGATCTCCCTGAACTCCGTGGCCTCACAGCAGACACCTTGAGGACGGGCCCTGCCCCCTTGGCCCTGCACAGAGCTCTTACACTGGGTTGAGCTGTGTCCCCCAAAAGATATGCTCACACTCTAGCCCCCGGAACTGTGAACGGGACCTTATTCAGAGATGGGGTCTCTGCAGGCGTGATCAAGTTAAGATGAGGTCATCAGAAGGCATTCTGGTCCAAAGTGACCAGTGTCTTTTTGAAAAGAGGGAACTATGGAGACACACAAGGGAGGAGGCAGAGACCAGGGTGATGTTTCTAGAAGCCAAGAACTGCAAGGATGCCAGGAGCCACATGAAGGTGGAAGGAGACAAGGAAGCATCCTCCCAGGGCCCTCAGCAGGAGCGAGGCCCCGCAGACACCTGTGGCCTCCGGGCTGTGAGAACATGCACTTGTGTTGCTTTAAGCCACCCGGTTCGTGGTGACTGGCTATGGCGGCCGCAGGGCACTCACCCTCTGGGGGCCGCCTCCACCCCCCGACGGCAGTGAGGGACAGCTGAGCCCCGCAGGGCCTGCGGTCGCGGCTGCAGCCCGAGCCTGACACTCAACTCGTGTGTCCCGCGCCCAGCCAGCCCAGGCCAGGCCCCGGCACAGGCGGCTGACCACTGGCCACCCCTCCCGCAGGCCTCCAGCACGGGGCCGGCCTCTCCCATTCTGACACCCAAGTGTCCCCGCTAAAACACAACACTGCTGGGGCACCTGGGTGGCTTGGTCGGGTAGGTGTCTGCCTTCGGCCCAGGTCATGATCTCAGGGTCCTGGGATCGAGCCCCGTGTCGGGCTCCCTGTTCAGTGGGGAGCCTGCTTCTCTCTCTGCCACTCCTCTTGCTTATGCTCGCTCTCTCAAATGAATCAAATCTTTAAAAAAATAAAATGCAACACTGCGGCATGAGGTCCACAGTAAACTGGGGGGTGGGGGTGGGGTGGTTTCCTCGATCCAACACTGAAAGCTGGGATGGCTTTCTGAGGTAGAGGGCAGCAGGCAGCACCCCTGGCACAGCAGGATTTCCGGGACAGATAAAGTTCTCTCGGGTTCTCCACCTGCCCCAGAGGCGGGCAGAGCCATGCGGCCCACGGCCGTGGTCCAGGTCGGGGCCTACAGGACAGCCGGACACCTCCCAGACTGCGCCGAGGGTGCCCGGGCCTGTCCCTGCTGGGCAGCGGCACTTCCGCCCTGACCTAACCCGCAGCTGTCGAGCTTCCTCTGGGCTCCGTGCAGGCAGCCGCCGCCTCGGCAGGGAGACAAGGAAGGGCAAGTGTGGCCATTCCTGGCGGGAAAGGAGCTGTGGGGCTGACCACGGGGTGGGCACCTGCCGGGAGGACCGTGCGGGCTGGGGGCTGGGGCTGCTTCCCACCAGGCAGCCTCGACAGGAGCACTTGTGAACACCCCATCTTTCTACAGGGGAGCCTGCCGATTGGAAGCCCAAGTGACATTGCTTATCCTCTCCAACCGGCTGCCTAAGAAGGTTCCAGTACCGAGGCTCTTCCAGGCCCCAGGGCAGGAGGGGGAGGCGCCAATCATGCCCGAATGCCCAGGCTCACACTCCCCGCCCCCCCCCCACCAGGGAATGAACTAGGAGAAGGCTCCCGGTGCAGCCGGCTGCCCAGCACCCACAGCTCCCAAGAACCCCGAGCAGCGGGCGGCTGGGAAGACAGGAAGCAGAGCGTCACCCCGCACAACCACAGAACTGGCTGGCAAGAGAAGGGGAAGCAGCAGAAGCCACTGCCTTCAAGCCGGGGGCTGCGGCCAGGAGGAAGAGTGCTGATCCTCGCAGCCTGACTCTCCTGGGCACGCAGGCTGTGACCCCGCTGGGAGCCCGGGGGGTGACGCAGGGGCTGGACCTCCTGTCCCAGCTCCGGTCCCAGCCAACATCCGGGGCCGCGAGAACTGGAGCAGGCACAGATGTCCTTGGCCACATGGAGGCGGCCGGCCCACCCACTGGACACGGGAGCCACATCCTCTCTACCACCTGACCCCATCAAAGTGCCCCCAGACAGACGAGCTGCGACAGGGGCGCCCACTAGAGAAGGAGGGGCGCGAGGCTGGAGGTACCTGCTCAACTGGGAAGCCATGCCTGCTGGAGTGCGTCCCGGGTCCCGAGAGAAGCCAGGGGGCTAGTGGCAGCCAGGTCACCCACCCTCTCACTCCAAAAACACTGTCCCAGTCCCCGCCACCCCAGGCTGCCCAGTCTAACCAGGACGAGGCTGCCTCACCAATCCGAGGTGCCCACCGAAAGCTGGTTGCCATAGAAACCTAGCTTTGTAAATAATGACAGTGGAGGAGAAGCACATCTCTGAGCCCTGCCGCTGCTCTGCCCCAAGGTCGAGAAGTTGCACAGAGATGGGTGCCAGCTCTAAGAAGCCTCTAGAGGGTCTGAGACAGGACAAATGCCCACCCAAGGTCTGAGGAAAGGCTGGGCCCCAAGCCGGGAGCCACCACGAGCCTTCTGAGCTTCCCGAGACACACCGGGAGGAGGGTCTCAGGCCAGAGTGAGACTCACAGCTAGGGTCACATCAGGAGCAGAGCCCAACATCCTGCCCAGAGGGGCTGGCATCCTGTCCCCAGGCTGCCTCCCAGGGCGCTCCAGGAGCGGGTGAACCACTGCAAGGGAAGTGGGCAGAGGAAGCAGCCGGCTCCGCCAGCCCCGGCCGCCGCCCAGACCTGCCTCCTCCCCTCTCGGGTGCCAGGCGGCCAGGGGCCGACCTTCTGTCTCCGAGGGGGGCCTGCCCTTCTCCCCTCCCCCTGGGTGCTGGGAAGAAAGGAGGCAAGTCATCAGACTGGCCCCGGGAGAAGAGGCTGGGGGCGTGATTACGGTCCCTGCGCCCCACCGTCACCCCCACGCAGGGCCGCCGTGATGGGTGCCCCGAGTGAATGAACCTGCCTGCCAGCCACGTGAGGGACCCTTCCTGAAGACTGTCAGCCGGGCTGGCTCCTGGGCACTGGTCCCCCTTGCCCGGGGCAGCTCCCGCAGGTCCTGTGCTCAAGAGCGAGACAGGCCAGAGCACCAGGGAGGGTCAGCGAACTCAGCCTGTGGCCACTCTCACTCCCCAGAGGCCCAGCGCGCTCCCAGGTCCCGGCGGCCTCCCTAAAATACAGCCGAATTATTCCTGAAGGCACAGCTCCCATCGTCCCATGTCCTCCCACCTTTATGTCAAAGGAAACAGAAGCAAAATTCCAGACTGACCAGCACCAGCGCACTCGACAGGGAGGCCGGCCGGGGCAGGAAGGGGGTCCTGATGGACCCACCGGCCACACCCGAAATGTCTACCTGGAAGGGGAGTCGGGGCAGAGCCTGCGCAGAAAACCTTCCCCAAGTCTCCCCCCACCCGGAACAGCCCGCTGGGGCCCTGGCAGGACGGCAGACCTCCTTTGGCCCCTCAGCTGTCTGTGACAGTGCTTCCTCCTGAGCAGAAAGGACCCCATCTGCAGGCAGGCCTCCGGACTACTCCTGTAGGGCAGGTCTGGGCTATCCTGATCACAGCACCTGGGACCGCACAGGGCACAAAGCAAAGTGCCACAAACAGGTGCCAAACCGAAGAGTGACCCGGTCCCTGGGAGACACAGGTGGACGGAGCCACCGCCCTGCCCACCCCAGGTCCCCTCTGGTCAGCGGGGTGCTCAGGCCCTGTGCACACTGGTCAGCAGTCTGTCCCTCCCCCACTTCCCTGCCCAGAGAAGCCTGGCCCCACTGTCCTCCCTCAGAAAAGGCCAAGAGCGCTGCCCCCCAACCACCCAGGACACAGACCACCACAGTGTGCTGGGTCTTGTCAAGGCCATCTGTCACCTGCAGCTCAGAGAGAAGGCCCCCAAGGCCACGGGTGTCTAGCCAGGGGGCATCCCAGAGCCCTGTGTCCAGACACCCCACAACCATAACCAGGGCCCCCACTGGCCCCCCAGCCCCAGGCATCCCACAGTTGCCTTACAGCTTGGCCTTCTCCCTGGGACAGGCCCTGCCAGCTCCCTTCCTCAACACTCGCAGGGACGCGCCCCACCGAAGCATGAGCATGGTGTCTGCTCGTCTGGTCCAGAGCCTGAGCCAGATGGGACCCGGAGGGGGGCCTCAGCCCACACGCTGTGCCCTTTGGACTGGGCCCCACTCCTCCAGGCCAGCATCGCCGCCTCCCTAAGCAACGCTGGCTTCTCTCTCCCCCTTGGGCTCAACCCTGGGTGTGCTGGGCGCATGGCCCACCCAGGGGAGGAGCGGCCACCCCACCACTCCCAACGCTGCATGTGCCCATGATCTTTGCAGATTCCTTAAAATCACAGGAAATCGGGAGTTGAAAAAGATGCTGGAAATCACTCGCTTTAAGCCCATCTGTGAGGAAAGCAGACCCGCAGAGGCGCGGAGGGCAACCCGGGCCCACGTCAGGCAGGCCTGGGAGACACAGCATCTGGCACATCCGAGGGGGCGTCCCGGGAGGGCACTGGCGGGGGGGGAGATGCAGCCTCTCGCACACCGCAAAGACCTACCCCCTTCCCAGCAAAACACCACCCCAGGGGACGGGGTGATGACTCACAGACGGACGAGAGGAGGCCACAACCTGCCCTGCCACGTTCCTTCTCAATTATGGCTAGATCATTAAAATGCTCCAAGACCAGCTTAAAGGGAAACCATCCTCGCCGGGGTGCACAGGGAGTCCTGGACACGGCTGCCCCCGAGTCAGCGAGCCTCAGGCCGGGAGGCTGCAGGTGCAGAAAAATAAACCCACATTTGTGACAGAGAAACGCCACCGAGAGGAAAGCTTTGAGACACACCGCAGAGTTCAGACCCAAATGTGGTTCTCTCCCCATTTTCATCATGCGAGGGAAGACCTGTTTCAGATCTGGAAGGATCCATGGGATGGCAGTCCTAGCGAAGACTTAAGAAAAACCCAAACAAGCCCCACAGGGAAACGCGATGAGGGAAATGTGCAGGAAATGACACAAGCAAGGGTGATTCCTACAAGTCTCCCCACGGCTCCATCAAAGCAGCGGGGACGGTGTCTCACCGCCACAGGCCTCATGGCCACGCCGACTTTCCACAGAGAGGGCTCTCTCTCTTTAAATGAGAAAACCAGATGTCCAGGAAGGGTCCTGGCAAGATGATCCAAACAGCCACAAGACAGGGAACAGCCCAGGGAACAGCCCAGGTGCCCATCACGCAGGAACGGACAGATAAAACACCGTCCACACACACGATGGGGTATGATTCGACTATAAAAAGGAGTCAGGCGCTGACGCACACTACCGCGTGGAAGAACCCTGAAGTTGATGCTGAGGGCCAGCAGCCATCCCAAAAGGCACGGTTCCACTGATGCAAAACGTCTGAGCAGGGCAATCCACGGGCAAAGCAGACTGACGGCTGCCAGGGCCCAGGGGAGGTGGGGACAGGCACCTGAAGAGCACAGCGTTTCTTTCAGGGGTGAAGAAAATATTCTGGACTTAAACCACGGTGATGGATGCCCAAGCTCGTGAACAGAAAACAGCGAGCGGCACTCTGGAGTGAATGAGCGCGCAGGACTCGAGTTATGTCCCAGTGAAGCAGCCCCCACACCACCTGGCCCCGGCCGCCGTGGGGAAACAGGCCAGCCCCTTGCAGAACTCTGGGCGTTGGCAAGGCCTCCAAACACTCGGGCCTGGGAGAGAGCACCCAGAGTCGAGCCCCAAGAGAACCACACACAGTGGGACATGACAGCGGCTTCAGGGCTCCTGAGACCAGACCACGCGGGAGCAAGGCTGCATTTCTCCGAGACGTCGGTGGCAGCCCTTGTCTTCAGCTTTCAAGGCATCTGGAAGCTGGAAAAGGTCAAGAGCTGCCACGGACCAGAGCCCAGGAGAAAGGTGGGATGTGAGAGAGACCCCGCTCCCAAACAGCCAGCCTCACCGATCGGGGGTGCTCAGAACACAGAATTGGAGGAAAACCCCCAGGGGCCTTTCCTAGAATCAGAGGCCACCGTGCTCCGGCAGAAGCTCCCTCCCTGGGACCAGAGAAGGCGGGAAGGACAGCCACTCACGTCCAGACCACAGAAGGGACCCCAAAGCTTCGTGGTGACAAAACAAATGACCCCATTTTTTCAGAAACAAAAGGCTTTTTTACAAACACGTCACCGAACAAGATCTGTGGGTGTAAAATTCACACGTGAAAGCAGGCTTGGTGTCATCAGACATGAGGAAAGTACAAATTAAAATCACAAGGAGACCCTGCCAAGCACCTGGGAACGGGTAAAATTTAGACGATTGACTGTAGCAGGTGGGAAGTCCCGCTCTCCAGTGTGAGAAACACAGTGGCATTCCACTTGGGAAAAGAAGTCAGCAGTTTCTTCAGATTTATTGGAGAGAGAGGGAGGGAGGGAGGACGTCAGCAGGGAGGGGCAGACGGAGAGGGAGAAAGAGAATTTCCAACAGACTCCATGCACCACACAGAACCCGATGCAGGGCTCGATCTCACAACCCTGAGATCGTGACCTGAGCCGAAACCGAGAGTCGGACGTCTAACCGACTGAGCCACCCAGGCGCCCCACGGTCGGCAGTTTCTGGAACAATCAAGCCCACACCTGCCATATCACCCCCTGGCACTTGCCCTTACAGCCAAGGAAAACCAATCCCCACAAAGACCTGCTGACTATGTTCGTGGGGGTGTCTTCATCACAGCCCCAAACTGACAGGGACGGAAATGCCCGTCCACGGAGGGATGGACAGACTGTGCGGTCCACTCACACGACGGAATATGTGCAGCAATAACAAGAAACGGGCCACCCCTCCATGCAACGGCACGGATGGCCCTCAAAGTGACCACGAGGAAGGAAAGGGGCTGGCCAAAACCAAGCCCATCCTGCGTGGTTCCATTTCTAGAAAACTCTAGAAAACGCAAACCCATCTCTAATGACCGAGCGTAGGTAAGGCAGGACGGAGCTCCAAGCGATGGACACGGCCGTTACCTTGACTATGGTGATGGTTTGCCAGGTGTGTACAGATGTCAGAATTCATCAAATCACTCTCAGTGTGTGTGCTGTCATATTGATTATACCTTACTAATTTAAGTAAATAAACATTTCTCCCCCCCACCCCTGCGGTTGCCCTGTGGAGAATCCCATGTTGGCGGCAAATGTCTTGGATGTCTGTTATAGTCGCTGACCCTGGGAGAGTTTCTCTGAGAGGTGATGGCAACGGCACCCAAGTCCCCCGGGACCTGCCTAGTCCCTGTGCTGGGAGCAGAGTGCCCCCAGCATCTCAGCACCACCTCTGCACCCATAACTCCTAGAAGAGGTGGGAAGGAGGCCACACTGAGTCCGACCCGCCCAGCACAATCCGGTCCTGCCCTGGCACAGATCAAAGCCCCCTCTCACGCCCAGGGGACTAGCAGTGAAGCTTGCAGCGGGCAGAGGAGCAGGATCTGAGTACTTCTTCAGAAGGACCGAGAGCCTGGGCCAGTGGCCGGTGCGGCCACCCTGAGTCTCAGTCCCCTGAATGTTAAGGAGGATGCCCCCAAAAGACAGTCAATGGCAATGCAGTGGCCCTGGGGAAAATGGGACTCAATAGAGAAGGGACCCAGGTGAGAGGGGAGTGACCCTCAGCCTTAACAATCACAGCCCCGCCCAACACACTGGGCATCAAACAGCCCAACCCGCTGGGCACAACCTATAGAACACACTGGCAGGTGCCCTCAAGAGGCAGTAAGGAAATGCCTATAGCCAGTGGCCCACCACACCTCCAGGGTCTGTTCTTCACCTGTAACATGGAGATCATGTGGAGCTGAGATCTCTCGGAAGCTGGGACACTTCCTCTTGTCTCCTAGGTCCCCTTGTCCAAGAAGAAGGCCTGGCAAAATGAGCTCCTGACACTGGCCAGCTGATGGACCCATCCAAGACACAGCTAAGAGAATAAACGGACACCTGGGGGGCGGGGGCTCAGTCGGTTGAGCGTCTGCCTTCAGCTCAGGTCATGATCTCAGGGTCCTGGGACCGAGTCCCTCATCTGGATCCCTGCTTAGCGAGAATCAGCTTCTCCCTCTCCCTCCACTTCTCCCCTTGCTTGTGTTCTCTCTGTCAGAAAAATAGAATCTTTCAACAACAACAACAAAAAAATAGAACTCTTAAAATTCTACAACAACAACCCAATATGAAAATGGGCAAAAGCTCTGAACAGGCACTTCATGAAATAAGACACAGAGATGTCACATAAGCACATGAGAAGATGCACAGCTTCTTACGTCACTAGAGAATTGCAGATTAAAGCTGTGACACACACCTGTGAGAAGAGCTGAAATTCAGAACACCAGCAAAACATCGAACGCAAGAAGAATAAGAAGCCCCAGAAACACTCACTTAGTGGTGGCAATGCAAAAAAAAAAAAAAAAAAAAAAAAAAAAAAAAAAAAAAAAAAAAAAAAAAAAAGGTGCAGCCACTGTGGAAGACATTTTGGCAGTTTCTTACAAAACTAACTGCATTCTTTAACTGTATCCTATTCTATATTGTATGAAGTATATCAAAATAAATGTAAAAATTTGGTAGGTACATGGAAGCAATTAAAGCAAAATTGAGTAAAAAAATTATTGTTGGGCATGGCTGAACTAAGACTGTTAGTAATGTGTTTTTCATAGATGCAAAGTCTTCAACACAGTATTAGCAAACCGAATTTAACAATACATTAAAAGGGTCAACAACAACGATCAAGTAGGATTTAACCCAGGGACGCAAGATGATTCAATATCCACAAATCAATGTGATACACCACAGTAACAAAGTGAAGGATAAAACTGAATGGTCACCTCAATAGATGCAGAAAAGGTATCTGACAAAATTCATTATCAATTTATGATGAAAACTGTCAACAAAGTCGGGACACAGGGAACATACCTCAACATAATAAAGATCACCTATGACAAGCCCATAGCCAACATCGTATTCAATAGTGAAAAGCTGAAAGCTAGACCTCTAAGATAGAAAACAAGACAAGTCTCACCATTTTTATTAAACAGAGTACTAGAACTCCTAGACACAGCAATCAGACAAGAAAAGGAAATAAAAGACATTAAAATCAGTAAGAAATAATAAAAGTGTTCCTATTTACAGATGACATATGCTGAATATAGAAAGCCCTAAAGAGGGGCGCCTGGGTGGCTCAGTCAGATAAGCATCTGTCTTTGGCTCAGGTCATGATCCTGGGATCCTGAGATCAAGCCCTACATCGGGTTCCCTGCTCAGTGGGGAGCCTGCCTCTCCCTCTCTTATTCCCCTTGCTTGTGTTCCCTCTCTTGCTGTGTTTCTCTCTGTCGAATAAATAAGTAAAAACTTTAAAAAAATTTTTTAAATACAAAAATTTAAAAAATGCTGATGAAAAAAAGTGAACATTTCCAAATAAATGGGAAGATATACTGTGCTCATGGATGTTAAGTATTAATATTGTTAGAATGTCCACACTACCCAAAGCAAGCTACAAATCCAAAACAATCTCTATCAAAATACCAACAGTATTTTTCACAACACTAGGAGAAATAATCCTAACATTTGTACAGAGCCACGAAAGACCCTGAAAAGCCAAAGCAATCTTGAGAAAGAAGAGCAAAGCTGGAGGGATCTCACTGCCAGATTTCAAGATATACTACACAAAGCAAAGGAATCAAAACAGCATGGCACTGGCACAAAAACAGACACACAGATCCCTGGAACAGAACGGAGAGCCCAGAAGTAACTCCATGCATATATGGCCAATTAATGTATGACAAAGGAGACAAGAATACAATGGGGAAAAGACAATCGCTTTAATAAATGGTGTCGGGAAGACTGGATGGCCACACAAGGAAACAGGACCGCTTTCTTATACTATGCACAAAAATAACTCAGAATGGATTAAAGATCTAAATGTAAGACCTCGAACCATAAAAATTCTAAAAGAAAACACAGGCAGTAAACTCTTAGATATCAGTCTTAGAAATATATTTTTGGATCTGTCTCCTCAAGCAAGGGCAACAAAAACAAAATAAACAATTGGGACATCAAACCAAAAAGCTTTTGCACAGTCAAGGAAATTATCAACAAAACAAAAGGGCTATCTACTGAATGGGAAAAGGTATTTGAAAATGATTTGGGGTTAATATCCAAAATGTATAAAGAACTCCTAAAACTCAACACCAAAAGAATTTTATAAAAACTGATTACAAAATGGACAGAAAACCTGAATAGACAATTTTCCAAAGAAGACATTCAGATGGGAAGCAGACACATAAAAAGATGTGCAACATCACTCATCATGCTCAGTGAAATAAATCACAAATACTGTATTTTACTTACATGTGGGATCTAAAAAACAAAACAAAACCAAATAAAACAGGGGCACCTGGGTGGCTCAGCTGGTTAAATCACAACCTTTGGCTCAGGTCATGATCCTGGAGTCCCGGGATCGAGCCCCACATCAGGCTCCCAGCTCCACGGGGAGTCAGCTTCTCCCTCTGGTCTTCTCCCCTCTCATAGCTCACTCTCTCTCTCTCAAGTAAATAAATAAAATCTTTTAAAAAAATAAAAAACCAGGGGCGCCTGGGTGGCTCAGTTGGTTAAGCGACTGCCTTCGGCTCAGGTCATGATCCCGGAGACCCGGGATCGAGCCCCACATCGGGCTCCCTGCCCGGCGGGAGGCCTGCTTCTCCCTCTCTCACTCCCCCTGCTTGTGTTCCCTCTCTCGCTGTGTTTCTCTCTGTCAAATAAATAAATAAAATCTTAAAAAAAATTTTTTGTTGTTGTTTATTTATTTGACAGAGAGAAACACAGCTAGAGAGGGAACACAAGCAGGGGGAGTGAGAGAGGGAGAAGCAGGCCTCCCGCCGGGCAGGGAGCCCGATGTGGGGCTCGATCCCGGGTCTCCGGGATCA
>PITA01001162.1:0-211493 GCA_004023965.1 Spilogale gracilis
AAAAAAATAAAAGTCTATCAGTAGGATATATTCTTTAATGAACACTAGGAATACAATTCTATTCCAAGTTAGAAGCAGTTAATAGAAAGTTAAAAATTTTAACAAGAGCTTAGCTAAGATTATGTTTAGTAATAAGGAAAGAACTTCAGGCTGGTTTTTAAAGATTAATTTGTTAATTAGGTAAACATCTGGGTTTGGTTCATCACTTCCCTTGGAAACCTTGATTAATTTATGAGATTTTCATCCTCATATACTAAAAAAGCAGTGAGTCACCCGGTGTTACACACTGTTGACAGCAAAAGTTAATTGGATTCTAGATCTTTCACATTTCTCCCTTCAGCAATTCCTTGTTGCTTTGAGTGGAACCATGCTCTAAGAGAGTCTGTATATTTGTGTGTGAGAGAGCAATACAAAAATGAGAGGAATTATAAGTGATTGAAAAGTGAGTTTGAAAAAATAAAATTATGTGTTTGTGTTTCTTTTGGTTTGTGGTAAGGTACTCTGGAGGGATACACAAAATTAGCCAAACCAAAAACGAATACAAATGGCTGTCTTGGCCCATCATTTTTAGAATATTTTGATTGTGAACTATGTGAATGTATTGTTACCTATGCAAGAAAAGGCTGTATAAGATGGTCCATGATTGAAAGTGTTCTAGGGTTAGGTCTTAGAAGGGGAGCACCGAGATACAGCCAAAGCTCTTGGTAGTTAATCTTTTCTCCAGGGAAGAGATGCAAGGGCCATAGGGAGGGAGGGAATTCAAGATTGGGGAAGGAGGGGAGAGATAGCTGGAACTTTGGTGAGTGGTGGGTGGTGGCCGGGAAAGCTAACCTGCTCTTTTCCAACCTGTGAGGGGATTGCAACCTTTCTTTGGCTCTGACAGTTACAAACTGCATTCAGTTTAGAAGCCCCTCCTTAGATATCCACCGGTATATGCTGTGTGATTGTGGTGTAATAAAACAATACTCGGAGATGAAGGGGAATTCATCATACTGGTTATTAGCCTCATTTCTGCTTTCAACTTGCCTTTGTAAACTCTCATTGTTCCTTCATCCTGTTTTATCAACTTCATTTTTGGGGTGTATTTTATCTTGTTACATCATGCATTTATATGAGCTACCATAAATCCTTTCTGGAACTAGAAGGTGTATGAAAGAATACATGCATAACTAATCTAGGAAAACATTAACAGGTTATTTCTGAGAGGTGAGAATACAAGTGATTTTATATTATTTTTCTAGCCTTATTGAGATATAATTGACATTGTGTAAGCTTAAGGTGTGATGATTTGGTATATGTACATATTGTGAAATAATTTACCACAATAAGGTTAGTGAACACATCACCTCACATGATTGCAATATTATTTTTTGCTGTTGTGAGAGTGTTTAAGATCTATTCTCCAAAGGTGATTTTAATTATCTTTTGGTTAGCTATATGCATTTCCAAATATGTATGTATGTATGTATGTATATATATCGTGTATTTAGTTTTAGTGAACATTAGTTCCTTTTCTGATTATATAAGTATAATCTATATATAATCTAATTAGATTGTATATATGTGTGTGTGTGTGTGTGTGTGTGTGTATTATCAAATGCAAAAGAAAATGCTTGGGGTAGGCCTGGTAGATTTTTCCAGGAGAAAAATACATAAGGTGGTAGAAGATGAAGACCAGAAAGGGGTTGTGAGACTTAGTCTTAATTTTCCTTTCACCATGTGCTTCTGTGAAAAGACAGTAAGTACAGTGTAAATACAGGGTTCATTTGAAACTCTTTGAAAAAGAAATGCTCTTCTTTTGATTTCTTTCTTGCATATGAAATAATAGGTCATGAGACATAGTTTAAAGTCAGTAGATACAGGTATATATCTTCTTTTTTAATAGTTGCAGTGTGAACCACTACATGGATCTAATGTCATTTAAAGATCCCCTACTATTGCATATTTAGGTCGTTTCTACCTTTACTTGGCCAAAAGGAAATCTTAAAGTGTGGCACATTCAGGGCAGAGTGTTTGTAGCCAACATCATTACAAATAAATATTGATCTCTCATCTTCAAGATTTATAACACTCAGATGACCATTCTGTGCCCACTCCCCGGGCCTCTTGTGTCCTGCACTGTGGCCTTGAGCTACTTCGTACCCCTGCTTCTCTAGGTCTTAGACCAGTCTCCCTTCACAGAGTTTCTGCAACCTGATCCTTGGTCATCTAGTTTAAACTGGTACCATTTATCCAGCAGTCTTAGCTAATGATGATTGTGATCTGAATCAGGAGGTTGTAAAATGGTGTTTTCTATCTACCACTTGGTCTCTGATTTTTTAAATACAGCAATATACAAGCAGGGAGACCTTTCCTAGAATCAGTATTCAATCAAGTAAAAATTTCAAGCCTGAAAAAAAAGTAGCCATGAAAGAACAACATTCTTATTTTTGTAGTTCTCTATAGTCTACACTTTATTGCACACTGGCAAATAAGGATAAAAAAATCTAACTGTAATATTTTATGTAAAATTTTTGCCCTATAAGACAAAGAGTCAAGGCCATATAAAAGCAAAACCACAATAATTTATTTGAATCCATCTTTCCTTGAGCAAAAATAAAACTTTAATATGTAATTTCCTTCAGTGTTTAATGTCTTTTCAAAAAAGCCAATGGTAATTGACAACCTAGGCGGAAGCAAGTCTTACTGTTGTGATAGCCATACTTACTGTGTGGTACAAATAGCAGGAAGGAAGTTTGGGCATAAAATTTTAAAAATTAATACAGTAATTTAACAGTAATGAGAATTAATAAAACAAAGCCTGCTGGAAATTTTACAAATATAAAGTTTCCACATTTGTAAATTAGATAGGATAGTCAATGTTGATGAAAGTGAAAGTATAGATTAGAACTAATTGAGCTTTTTAGAAGGAATTGATATGAAAAGAGTAATTGGAAAGTCCCATCTTTTTCTTCCTCTTAGTCACTATGATAAAGAGACTGTCCACTGAGGACTAGTTCCCCATCATGTTCCTCTATAACACAATGCATTGTGCGTATGCTGGAAAACCTTCAGTATAATTTTTTATAAATAACTTTATTCTGCATTTAAAAGGAGTAATGAACGAGAGGTATTGGGCTTGATTTCTTCACTGATTCCAGATGAGTATACATTTCCACTGTTTTTCCTTAAAATGTTCCTTCATTATTTCACTCCAATGCACTGCTTTACCCATGAATGCTCACCTGGCAAAGAGATGTTACAAGATATGTAAAATATTCTACAGAGTTCCAGTTCCACAGGTAGAAGAACCTTAAATTCTTTTATTCCTTTCAATAGCTGCAAATAATAGGAGTGTTTTGAAATAGTTCAAGAAAATTACATTTATAAACCGGTAAGTATAAGGAATAAGCAATCACTAAATTCTGTAGATAATTTCCTTTTGAAAGTAAAGGTTTACTTACTCAAATGTCCTGATTTTAAGATACTAACTGCCAGTCAAAGGTTCAAAACAAACTGCCAGGAGCATTTAATGAGGTTAACAGATAGCATTTAAATAAATGTAGCCATAAGTTTAATATCCACATAAGCGGCCTGAGTACTAAAATATGAAAACAGGTCAACTTACCAATTTGTTAAACACTAGTCCAATTAGGTAACAGACACATGCAGTAAGGAAAACAGCACTGTTAGTATTGTCTAAGAGCCAAAGAAAAGAATTTTTTTGGCTGCCTTTTCTATCTCAGAAGCAACTTTCAGAGGTACAAGAAAACAGAAAGTTACTATCCTTACCCAGAGCTTGCACATTCATTTTGGGAAGCGAGGAGGAAATTCACTAGCCACCAATAATGCTGTATTATTCATAAAATTGATCTTTGAGTTTAATTGGACTTAAAGAATAAAGCCATAAGCAATCAGGAGAGAAAAATGGCCTCCACATGTTTAGGGAATATTTAATTATTGAAGAATATTTATTCTACTAAGGACTGCTAGTCTTTAGTCACAATGAGTAAACGAGAGCCCACCAGACTATGGAATCCTTAGCCCTACTTAATCTCTGTCCCTAGCAGATAAGATGATGTTCTGGAAATGTCTGTAGATTGACTGTAAATAAAATAAGTATAAAAAGGAAAATTTTAAGAGATTTTAGAGAGAAGGGAACAGTATTCCAGAAAGAGAAGGAAAAAAAAAAGGGAAGATTCAGAGAGGGCAGATGTTGAAGGATAGAGGTAAAGGAAGAGAGAGTCCTTGGAGGACAAAGACACAGAAGGGAAGCAAAGAAAGACTAGGACAGGGAAGGAGGTGAGCCGAGGTAATGGAGACAGAGGACTGGTGGTCTGAACTGGGGTTCTCAGGTTTCTGCCCTTTGAGGAAGCATGTCCTCAAGCGGTTTTGAATAGTCCTTTATGTGCTTGCAAAAGAACATTTCTGCTTTATTTTCAACCTTCCAAGTTTATTTCTAAAATAAAGTTCTATATTCCCAAGTCTAGTTTCAGTGGGTGATTTTCTTTTTTAACTTACAGAATTATGTTGTTGTTTTTTTTACATGCAAAACCAACCTGATCACTTTATTTTGTGTTCTGAAATTATAGCTGCCATATTCTACAGCTTTATAAATAAATCAGCATTATTTTATTATTGGGGGCTTTAAAAGATAAACCTCAAGTTTTCATTTGGCTTGTTTGCATTCTAAATAAAAAATAGATAATGCAGAATAAATGACATATAGAAAAACACATGAACTTAAATAGGATAAAATTCTTAATTGGGTCTAATCTTAAAATTGGGAAGCAGACATACCCTCAAAATTCTTTCTATTCCTTACATTTAACAACAACAACAACAACAACAACAACAAATCCCTAATTTTCTAGAAGTAAAGAGAGTCAGGTATTATTTTAGAGAGGGTTTTTTTTTTCACCCGTCATGGAATAATATTTCACTCTTGTGTTTTACTAGATTAATAACATAATTCTTTAAGGATTGTATTTATTTGAGAGAGAGTGGTGCAAGGAGGAGAGAGGTAAAGGGGGAGGGACAGGGATAAGCAGACTCTGCAGTGTTAGGCAGGGCACCCTATCCGGGGCTCCTTCCCAGGACCCTGAGATCATCACCTGAGATGAAATCAAGAGGAAGACGCTAAACCGACTAAGCTACCCAGGCGCCCCAATAATATAATTCTTTAAAACATTTTCTTGTCTTTTCAGACCAGAAGTTCCTAAGTCTGTAAGGGTCAGCTCCTAATTTACCTGACTCCCTTTTCTCCAGGCTTCCGGGTCCAGAAGAAATGCACTGATGGGGTCCTCTGAGGTGTCTGTCTCACTTAGCCCTTTAATTACTGCATAGTCCCCCTCCAGCCCAGGACTGGGTCTCCTCCTCCTAAGATGATTTCCCATACTTTCATCTACTGCTCGCTGTTATTTTTGGTATTTATCCAGAGCTGTGCATGAATTACTTAGCTAGAACTCTTTCTTTGCCAGAGGGGAAGTTCCTGTGTGTGGTTATTGATGTTCTTTTCAAAGTCAGTAAGTGACAAATAAAGAAATGATGGAAGATGATTTGTGGCAGTTATGCCTGCAGGCAGCTATAGCACAAAAAAGGGAAGTTCATTTCATTATTTCAAAAGGCTGTAGGCTTAGTTTCTCTGTGGTGGCCACGCAGGGAGGGCAACTCCTTAGTGTCAGCCCTGAGGTTAACAGGGTAAGTAGTTTCCTGGCTTTGGCTCAGCTCAGATTTTATCCTCCCTGGGTGTGAGGCAAGTTCTTACTGTGATTTTGTTCACTTGAGAGTAGACTGCTTTAAATCTGTAAGAGGCTGGACATTTGATGGTGACAATATTGTGCATATATTATAGGTTTTTTTTTTCCTGGTCCTATTCTCAGTGGCACATCACTGGCTCTAAAATCACCATAGTCACTGGAAAATCAAGATAACGAAGATTATCAGGCTTGAGAACTGGCCTGAAAATCTCTTTCATACCCAGACTTACTGGGGGGAAATGCTGGATTCCAGAGCTCTGCATCTAGTCCACCGGCCCAAGTGCACGACCCTACAAGATACTTGTGTATTTGTCTATTTTTTCCCTAAAATTATTTTTGAGTAGAGAAGTGTGTTCAAATGTACAGAAGCTATAATTTCCTGTTTTAATATTTTTCTTCTGAGCCTTTCAGTAAATTCTGGGGAAAGTAGGGGCTCAGTACTCAGCCCCTCCAAAGCATCACCAAACACAAGTTCATACTTACTCTGGACGTTCATGCTGTTGGGCAGGGATGTGCTGAATGACTTCATAAATTGTACTGTGCAAATCTTGTCCTGATACACCATCAGGGGTTGGAACAGACCTACTTGGCATCTAGAAAATGTGGCATATTAAAAAAAAATTAGCAGAGTAATAAAGAGTATGTCTACTCTGTTGCGTAGTTGAAAACAACTGGAAGTAGTGATGATTAGAGAATTAGATCTGTTTATCTTCCCTACAGTGTCCATTTTCTCCTTGCTACAGTTTCCTGCACTTACTCTATGGTAGTTTGTGCGGCAGCATAGCAGAGCAAAGCTTGACAATGCTATCACTTTTTTTCTTCATTTAAAAAAAAAAGCTGGCTGTACTGTAAAGGAAATATAATAGAAAGAAAAAAATAGCAAAAGAGAAGATATCAGGACAGCTTAGAATCGGAGCGCATATACAATTATCTTTTATACTATATCTCAATTAGCTTTTTGACACTGTTTGCCAACATTATGTACAATGATGGTGGAAAAGAAAGAATAACGTATAGACAAAAGCCCTCATCACACTGCAAGTTAATACAGACAGTACCAAGAACCCAGAACACACAAAGGAAGATGTTTGCTTTGAATGCAATCATGGGCTCTAACTAAAGGCTTGGAAGAATGTGGGAAGCACTCCAGTATATTTCTGCTTGGTAAAAATCAACTTGTATTTTATTGAAACTGGCATTCATGTTTTATTAACTCCCCTTCCCTTTATCTGGTAATTTTCTTCTTGTGAACACTGCCTTCCAGTTAGTTAGCTGGAGTCTGGTTCCCTTCCTCATCCTAAGCTCTTCCGATTTTCATCACCCTTCCAATAGATCACTTTCTGTCCTTTGTATTTATAAAGTGTCACCTAGAGGACTTTTTGCCCTTCATCATCTGAAGAATTTGTTATCTTATTCCACTTTAATCTGCTATGTTGGATTGGAACATCGTAACTTTGTGTTTTCTTTGGAAACGGTTTCCATTCCACTTGCTAAAGTTCTCACGTGCAGCCCTAAGATATGTGATTCATCCTATCATTTTTGTGCCAAGGAGATTTTGGTTTAGAGTTTATACAGTTGACTGTTGAACAAATCTGGTTTAAACTGCGCAGGTCCACTTAATACATGGATATTTTTCAATGAATGCGGGACAATACTGTAAGTGTGTTTTCTCTTCCTTATGCTTTTCTTAGAATTTTCTCTAGCTTACTTTATTATAAGAATACAATATAATACAAATGTGCACTGACTGTTGATGTTATTGGTAAGATTTTGGTCAATAGTAGGCTATTGCAGTTAAGTTTTGGGGGAGTCAAAAGTTATAGGCAGATTTTTGACTGGGTAGCCTTGGTATCCCTAACCGCCATGTTGTTCCAGGGTCAATTGTACTTGAGATCAGCTCTTGAGTTTCTTTGGTATGGGGGTGTTTGGAGGCAATCTATAGGTAATAATTAACTTATTCACCTAAGCTCATATCAGAGCTGGTAACAAGGAATACATTTGTCCATTTCATGCCATTGCTTTCTGTCCAGTTCCCCAAAGATGTGCTAAATGGACAGTAAAATGTACAGCAAGTAGAGAGAGGAGGAGGATTCCATGTGTCCATGTACCACAAGCTGAGAGATTATTCTTATTTTTAAAAACTCAAAAATTTAGTAATTTAATTTTTAATTTATTTCCCCTCTTAACTTCAGCTTTGAGATCTTGGCTTTATTATTATTTTTCCTTTTCTTCTCAAAGCCATTGTATTTCGCTGCTAATCTTCACACATAACTGCCATATTGGCTTCTTCTTCTTCTTTTTTTTTTTTTAAGATTTAATTTATTTGACAGAGAGAAACACAGCCAGAGGGGGAACACAAGCAGGGGAGTGAGAGAGGGAGAAGCAGGCTTCCTGCCGAGCAGGGAGCCCCATGTGGGACTCGATTCCGGGTCTCCGGGACCATGACCTGAGCCGAAGGCAGTCGCCCAACCAACTGAGCCACCCAGGCGCCCCATATATTGGCTTCTTCTAATACAGATTCTCCTGTACATGTCCTGATCTGCATCGTTTTCCTTCCATTGTTGGTGTTGATTTCTCACTTCTTCCCAAGGCACCTGCACCACCAATGAAGAACCTTAGCTGATTCCTCAGTTTTCAGCTTTGAAGATAGGTGTGGCTCCAAATTAAGTTATTCTACTTATGACAGAAATAAGTGGGGCTTCTGATATGTATTCGAAGCACTCATTTCTCTGCCCCAAGTTCTTGAGGATTATAGCATTTGGTAAATACACATATAGCATTTGAACAAACTGAGTACTAATTAACACAAGGTTAAATTGAAAGTTTCTTACATTGATCCCACTTCTTTCTCATGACTTCCTAGGAGTAAAAATGGCATTATTTTAAATAAAGTCTTAAATAAAACTCCTGGCTTCAAAAATTCAATTCTAAATCTTACCGGCTCTTCAGTTTCCTGCTCTCCTATTTAAAAGCCACACCTAAGAGGGGGCTTTCTGCTGTGGTGAGAAGCTTTTTGAAATAAGTGATCTACAAATATTTATTTTTGTCTTTTTCATTGTAGAAGTGAAAGGTGAACCAGTGCTGTCTGAGACTGAATAGGGCAGTGCAAAGCTTTGCAATGCAGTTCCGCCTTTATCTGTGATGAGTGTTACCAATGCGCCCTTAGGAGGATGAAATCCAGTCAGTCTCCCTCCATTACTCACATAGCATTTGTGAAGTCAAGTCTGTGGCTAGGAAAATTACCATACGAACCTTATGCATTGGTAGAATTCACTGAACAGGTGAGGTAACCAATCCCTAATGACAAATAGTTCTTTAAAAAGAAAAACAGAAGTAAAAAAGCCCTGAAGCAAGTAGCCTGTTTATGGCCCCTTCCCTAAGTGAACTATCTTAGGGGGAAAAGGAAGCAGAGGTAAGACTGGCCCTACAGAAACCTATAAAAATGCTAAGGAGCTGATTAGCTCAGAAAACATTCTTTAGGTCTGCTAAACAAAACAGATTGTCCTAAAAGACCTTGTCTTTGCAAACTGACAGAATGTCTCAGTGACACCACTGAGGTTCCCCTTCTCACATCTGAGGCATGTTACGATAAAAAATAAAGATGTGTACTTGCGTATTTTGGGTTTATATGGCACCTTTCTTCTGAAGAGCATAAGGGTATGATTAAGGGTATGATCAATGGTCTTTGCAAGCTCTGAGGGGAAAGGAAGGGAAAGTGAGGAACAGAGAGAGTTTAGTGAAGTGACAGGCTGTAGCCAACAAGGTGATGCACAATGATTTAAATCAGGGTCCCCTGATCCCCTGTTTTTTCAGTTCTTTTAACTTCAACATAGCTAGTTCTCTCCTCACTGAGCTTACCAGGTAAAGAATGTTTACGAATTAGTGTAACGTCCTAATTCATGTTAGCCTTACTTATAAAGGCCAAGATGCTTTATTTATCTCCTTAGATCCAGCACCATCATTCACTACAGGGCAAGCGAACTCTGCTGAGGGTAGCACAGCCACACCGCCCCAGTGCTTAACTGAATGCCGCTTACACCTCTGGTTAATTAGCCACGAGGAAAACCAACCCTGGGAACACCAGAAGCGTCTGGAAAAGCAATAAATTCATATATTCCGAAGTCACCCAGAGCATCTTCATGGCCTGAAATGTAAAACAAATATTACTTACAAATCAAATGCCTCGAACTGCTATTGTAGTTTTTTTTTTTTAAGCCTCTGTAAAACTTATCTTTATTGTTGCTTCAAGTGGTATGTGTATAAAACCAATTTAACATTTCCTAATCCCCTACAGTCATATTGCCACTAAGCAGTGTTGGAAATCACTCTTGAAGCTGAGAATTGAAACTGACTTGGGACAATTATTCTTAAAGCCTGATGTGGGAACAGCATATTCTATATTCAAATGAACACGGGTGGGCAGGCTTGTCCTTTGTAACTCTCAGTTACCAAAGAGCACCCCAAGGCTTCAGGCTGGGAGTCATAGCATTTCTTAATCTACATGTGCTGCACCCTGCCAGATCTAAAATAGAGACCAGCAGAACTAATAAGAATACATGCTTAAATAGAGCCGCTCATGTGTCCAAAATATAATACAAGGCAGTATCAAAATCACCCAAACTATCATCTGTAAAATGATGGGAGTGGGCTGGTTGGGAGGAACCAGATGCTCTCTGGGGCTTGATAAGAGGAAGCAGATCCTTCCATTCACTAAGCATCTGGGCATATTAGCCACTCCACTTACATCACTGTATTTAATTCTCATAGCAACCTTGGTGTGTGTGTGTTTGTGGGGGGGCGGTTATTATCTTTATTATATAGATGAGGAAGCTGAGGTCAGGAAGAATTAATTAATTTTCTCAAGGTGACGTTGGGAAAAAGTAGCATACAGGGCACTGAAACCCAGTTCCATGGGACTCCAAAGCCAGAGTTAAAGCTGCATTGTTAGCTTACAACAACCCAGTAGGGAGTCAGTAGTGAAGGGCAAGGAGGGGTGTGCTGGGGACAAAGAAGCAGCAAAGCTGTCAAACCTCCCTTTCCTCTTCTCCCTGGGATGGAGCTGCCAGCATTGTATATACTTTAGGAATGAATAAATTGAGAGGGTCCTGGGCATTTTAAAAATAATACAAGGATCAATGGATTAGGATTCAAAAGAACTCAGCAATGGTGGGCAAGTGACTTAATCTCTGAGCTTTGGTTCTCTTGCCTGTAAAACGGAGTTGAATGCCTTTCAGGCTATTTTATAGACTTGCACGACATAGATAAAAGCAATACAAGGGATGGCACTTTGTAAAGTAAAGGCACTATTCAAAGGCAAGGGACTGTTAATATTCTATCAATGTTAGTTTATATGAATTCTATTTTATCAATAGTACATTATATATAATAATTAATATCAACAGTATTAATTCATATACATTAACATTGATCTCAGACCCTTTCAGCATGGCCATTACCTGAAAATGTTTGAGCTTTCCTGTATTCTGTTTCTGGCCTGAAAGGACAAATAGGCATTTCTGTCAGTGATAATAATTGACAAAAAAGCATTCAGGAAAAATTCATTTTTGTAGAAATATATCCATTACCTGCCTTCTAGCTTCTGTTTTATAACTAAAACCAAAAGAAAAAAAACATAGTAAGGTACTTTTTAGTACACATATAAAACAATTTGTAAATTTCCTTTCTAATTTTAACCTACCTTTGTAGGGTTGATATTTTTTCCATAGGAAGAGAAGACACATGGATATAATCAAAAAGAGTGAAATTCCAGTTATACTTGCTAAAGGAGACAGTGATTTCCCTTTATGGGCAAGTTTCTCCAGTCCTAAATAAAAAGACATATTTAAATATTTTTATTAAAGATCAATAATAAATTACTATAGAGTTTGAGTTGTTTATGCTTTATCTGGGGACATTACTGCACCTATATAGTATATATTATTTCTTTTGTGTGTGTGTATGTATATGTGTAGAAAGAGAGGAAGAGGGAGAGAAAGACAGTGACAATGAGAAAGTCCAAGCAGAAGGAATGTACTTATCAGAAAATACAGCCATTTGACCACAATGGCCTAAAGTCTCTAAGGATGTTTGTGACTGGAAATGTGATAAGCTGCCCAGGATAATACTGATGCGTTGTACTAGAAGTAGTGAATAGCTTCCGTCATACTTTCTGATAGTGTTCACTATGTTCACCATCATTAACTTAGATCTTTGATTTAATTGTATAAAACACCCCCAGTTGCTGAGTTGTTCTCTTTCCTTCCATATCACTCTTTCAGTATAATTCAGGTAACAGATTTTCCAGGCAGGTAGAATGTGATTAAAGTGCTAGAGGGGAGGTGTTTATTTCAAATACACTCTACTAATTTTTTACTCATAAAGAAATTTTAATTCCTAAAATATGTGTGATCATCAATAAAATATTTGAAGTCCCACACTGTAACTGAAATTCACTTTGTTTTATAAGTCATTCCTTTTTATTCCTATATAATATTTAATGTATTTACATATTTTATTAATATTCCTATATAATGTTCCCCCCCAGTTTTATAAGTTAATAATCCATAAGGTAAGTCAAGTATTAAAAATCCAGTCCAAACTGCTCCTTGCTCTGTAGCCCTTTCTGTCCAGGTCCCCCAGGAGGAGTGCCGGGGGGGAGCCTGCTGCTGCCACTCCAAGGTCCAAGACTCACAAATAACCCAGCGAGACCCAGGGCAGGGCATGCAGCTGGGCAGACAGGATGGATGTGCCAGAGAGGCCCTCAGGGCCCCAGGAGTCCCTCTGACACAAAGTCGAAGTCTCGAAAGGTGGCCTGCTGGTGGGCGGTCGGGGGGCAGTGGGGGTCAGGCAGGGTCAGGGCCAACAGCAGCCCCATGAACTATATAAAATATGGGGTAATAGCTAACATCTGTTTAGTGTTTATAATACCTCAGGCTCTGTTCTAAGAGTGTGTGATATATATTAGCCCACTGATTGTCCACAACAATCAATAAGGAAGTATTATTACTATTATTATTATTATTATTATTATTATTATTATTATTATCATCCTCTTATAGATGAGGAAGCTGAGCCTTGCCCCAGGTCATTCAGCTAATAAGTGGGCAGAGTCCAGATGTGGCCCAGGCTCTTGACACTTTGTGCTGCCTCCTTTTGATTTTTTTTTAAAGATCTTATTTATTAGAGAGAGCGAGAGAGAGAGAGAGAGAGAGAGAAAGAGAGTGTCACAAGTGGGTCAGAGGGGCAGAGAAAGAAGGAGAAGCAGGCTCCTGGCTGAGCAGGGACCCTGGGATCAGGACCTGAGCCTGAGCCAAAGGCAGTTGCTTAACTGACTAAGCCACCTGGTACCCCCCCTTTGATGCTATTTAAAATCAGCTTATTAACCATGGCTACATTAACACCACTTTAGACTATGATATGTTTAGTCATAGAGTTAATCTTTACATAAAGTGAAAAGTAGTTGTGACCTGCAACAAATGTCATAGCTGTCTTCCATAAATCATGTGAATCAGGCACTCATGTGGAAATGAATTGTGGCAGATGCCTGTCCTGGTCCAGCTTATTGTGGGAGTGAATGTCATGGGGTATTGCTTCCATCCTGGAGTGGTGAAAAAACCCTGGATAAACCCAGGTGCGGTGAAAAACTTGGTGGCCACCCAGCTCTGTAATAAATATCCAGGCTGTACTGTGTTGTCTTCCCCAGTAAAGGCTCTGCTGAGGTCTCTAGCAGCAAAGAGAAGGAAAAAAAAAACCTTCATAGTTCCCTTCTTTTACCGTGGCTGTATACATACTCTCATGGCTTTTCTATCTAGAACACTTTTATCTTTCCATCTTCCCAGAATCTTCTCATGATGCAGATCATATATGCCAAATTCCAGTTAAAAAGTCATAGGAATCATATTATCTCTTCTAATGTTTTCACAAAATCCTGTTCACATATTCCCCTTAAGTCCTTAAGAGTTAAGCAAGGTTGTTTAGCATTATCAAAAATCTTTACTATCTCTGATGGGAAGTTTATAAATTTCTGATACACATTCAGAGAACTGTATTCCTAAAATGTTCTTTCTGTAGGACGACAATACTGGTGCAATATTTATTGCTTTTAAACGTATTTTAAATGAAACTCTTAAACTTGGATGGAAGAAATAAATGCAATGGGAAGTGGTCTACAATGAATGAGAATGGCGATTTTTCATTCTAGATCTCCATTAGAACATCAAAAAAGTTATTGGAAAGATTATTTTTCCTTCTTTTCTGTTAACAATTTACCCACTGTTGAAAGCTGACCTTTTATAGTTTGAGCTACTTTGGCATTTGGGTGATCTCTTTATGAGGTTTGAACCTTTCTTTAGATACTCTGCTCCTTCCTACTTCTTGGGTTTGTTCTTTCAAAAGAGCTGGGCAACATTGGGTGAACCACTTGACTCTGACGGCCTTGATTCTCACATGTTTAGTGAAATGAGGTTAGAGTGAGAGGCCTGTAAGTTCTCTTGCTGTTCTAATATTCTAGAATTTGGGGCAGCCAGAGAGTTTTACATGAAGTATATTATGTAAATAGGACACTATCCAGTGGGTCCACCAGTAACTGAGTCTCAAAAAAAATATGCACATATATACACATAAAAGTTACAAATTTTAATGATATAAAGGAAGTGTAGCACATAATTTAGAATTATGTGCTAGGGGGCACCTGGGTGGCTCAGGTGTTAAGCATCTGCCTTCAGCTCAGGTCATGATCCCGGAGTCCCAGGATCAAGCGAGCCCTGCATTAGGCTCCCTGCTTGGCCGGAGGCCTGCTTCTCCCTCTCTCACTCATCCTGCTTGTGTTCCCTCTCTAGCTGTGTTTCTCTCTGTCAAATAAATAAATAAAATCTTAAAAAAAGAATTATGTGATATGTAAAATACGCAATACTGTTCATTGCTAATTACATATAGCTAACTGATTCTCATGAAGTGAGTTTGTTGATTTTTGCTGAACTCTTATATTTTCTACCCATGGGTGAAATTCAACCATATTTTGAAAAAAAAATAGACTTAATAACTACTAATGATTACTATACAATTGAGCAAAGAATAGCTTACACCCTATGTGAACAAGTGTAGTTTCAACACAGATGTTGGTTGATATTTAATAAAATGAAAATGAGATAACAACATACATTGGAACTTCATACATTCATCAGTAATGTGAATAACTCCTGGACTGAATAATAGTTTTTAATGCTGGAAGGATATGTCCTCAATTTTTTTGTGCCGTACATAATGTAATGGCTATGGACACAATACACTTTTAAATTTAATCTGTATTATTTTCTTCATCACTTTCTCAAGTGTAAACAATTTTACTATAGAACAACATCCCAGGAGTTTTTCAAAAGTAGTATTTTCATGATCATTAAGTTCAAAATACTTTATAATTTTCACTAAGATTTCTTATTTGACCTATGGGTTATTTAGAAGCATCTTGCTTAAGTTCCTTAAGTTTGGGAGTTTCCTAGTTTTGTTTTCTGTTCTCAATTTTTAGTTGATGTCCACTCTAGTTAGAGTACAGATCCTGTTAGATTTCAATCATTTGAATGCCAAGATTTTAGAAAAATGACCATACATATGGTCATATGAAGAGAGGATATGTTCTACAGTTATTGTATGTTACATTCTATATTATTGAAATTAGGACAGATTGTTTTTCTCTATGCTTACTATGTTTTTATCTATATATTCTATCAGTTACCAAGAGAGATATACTAAAATTTCTGATTATGGATTTTTCTACTTTTTTGTTAATTTTTGCTATTAGATATACTTTAAAGCAATGCTAGTAGATGCATTCAAATCTAGAATTTTTATATCCTCAGGCTGGATAGACTACTCTTATGAAATGTCCACTTTTTATCTAAAGTAATACTTCTTATCTTAAAAAATATGTCTAATTTTTATCTAATTTGCCTAATGCTAGTAGAGCTATATCAGCTTTCTTTTGGCTATTTGTATGGTTTATTTGTTCATCCTTTTACTTTCAATCTTCAGTATCCTTACATACAAGGTGTATATCTTATAAGCACCAAATTGTATTTTTTGTATCAAATAGTATTTTTTTTAAATTTTATTTATTTATTGACAGAGAGGAAACACAGCCAGAGAGGGAACACAAGCAGGGGGAGTGAGAGAGGGAGAAGCAGGCCTCCCGCCGAACAGGGAGCCCTATGTGGGGCTCGATCCCGGGTCTCTGGGATCATGACCTGAGCTGAAGGCAGTTGCTTAACCAACTGAGCCACCCAGGCGCCACCTCAAATAGTATTTTTTAATCCAGTTTGACAATATTTGTCTTTTGGTTAGAATATTTAGTACATTAGCATTTCATGGAATTACAAATATATTTGGTTTAGATCTACAAGTACTATTTTTCCTGTATTTCCTCCATTTTTCTCTCTCTTGTTTTAACTTGGACTAATCAGGATTTCATTGTACTCCTCTTTTTTTCTCTAGTTACTCATTAGTTGTACATTTTTGTCTCTTAGACCTTGAAGATTTTAAAAAAACTAACAAAAAATTTACTTTTAATAATGCTTGCCACTTCCACAGGCCTCCACAATACAAAAATAAGTTCCCTATTAAAGATGAGAAAGCTAAGACTCCAAGAAAGAAAGCTGAACTCAGTCATGTCTGACTATAACTCTATGCACTTTCCGGCACTTCTACCTGATCGTTATACAAGAAACAGAAGTCCTTCCACCCATTAAGCCCAAATCTACTCAGTTCTACTAACTGAAATTACAACAAATAAATCAAATATTTTTCTGCACGATGTCATCTCAATTGTTTATTGAAACTCTCATATCTCCCCTGAGAATTCTCTTCTTCAGATTCAATATTCTAGATGGCTTCTTGTTCTTTGTATGACTGATTTCCATATTCTCTACTGTCCTAGAGATAGAACTTTGGAAACTCAACAAAAGCTAATCTCTTTTACTTCTAAAATAAAATTCAGAAGGACCCATACTCTTTTGTGGTTGTCAATAAGATAAAGGCAAATAGAATACTCTCTTGAAATACCACCAGAGATAGAAAAGCAATGTAATAAAGAAGAACTACTAAATAACAGAATGGCATAATTTAAAATATAGTATATGATTTAGACACCATGTTTAGCAAGTAAATTCTCTA
This sequence comes from Spilogale gracilis, assembly GCA_004023965.1. NCBI lineage: Eukaryota > Metazoa > Chordata > Mammalia > Carnivora > Mephitidae > Spilogale > Spilogale gracilis. The sequence goes on from PITA01001162.1 coordinate 16,902, forward strand.
TTTCTTCATTTCTTCATATTAGATCCAATATTAAAATCAAAACTAGCCAATTTTCAGATATGCACAATTAAATGTATAAGCATTATATGTATATAAAACCAATTTACATTTGTTTCCCATTTATTTGATATGGGTGTATCATATCAGTAATAATGTAAATAACTTAAAAAAGTTAAAGTACCATTTATAGGTACAAAGGAGTAGTCTCAGAGAAATGAAAATATTTACCATAGTAATTCATAGAACTAATATGGAACATAGGTTTTTTACAAGGCAAGTTCAATTTTTTCCTCTTAACACATAGTCAAAGAATGGTTTTGTACTGCAGGTAGGCTCCTATATATCCAGTTTTACCTCTAACCTTTTCTAACACCAGACATAATGTGTTTCAGCTCTCTCACTTCTTGATAGCTAGACTGCCTTCACCAAAATTCCCCTAACCCCTCAAAAAAGTACTGAATGCTAACTTATTCTTGTCAAATTTCTGCTATGTGCTTTACCATGACAAAAACTGCAGAAAAGCATTTTAGTATTGTCTCAGTTGTTTTTTCCATCCTAAGCTTGAAAATCTGCTAATAATTATTTACTTCCAAGTACTTCTCATTCTAATGGTGAAGTTAGACTCTTGCATCCGTCAGCTCTTCGCCAGGCACTTCTGTGATTTTGAAGCTCAGCATTTGGTTTAACATGCAATGATTGAACATCTTATATTTTAATAAGACATCTTCTTGCCTCTCCTTCATTTTTAACTTTTGTCCCTTTTTTAAAAAAGCTTTTATTTATTTATTTGACAGAGAGAAAGACAGTAAGAGAGGGAACACAAGCAGGGAGAGTGGTAGAGGGAGAAGCATGCTCCCCACTGAGCAGGGAGTCCCAAGACCCTAGGATCATGACTAGAGCTGAAGGCAGATGCTTAATGACTGAACCACCCAGGCTCCCCAAATTTTGTCCCTTTTGATTTGTGTTTCCTAAAATGATTGAATTTACACATTCTGTCCTATAGAGGATCCCACTTATTCCTTTTACCATCACTTCCTTATCTCTCTAGTTAATTAACTAATTATTTTTAAGTAGTCTCCATACCCAACATGGGGCTTGAAGCCACAACCCTGAGATCAAGGGTACCATGCTCCACTGATTGAGACCGCCAGGCACCTCTACTTCCTTATCTCTTCAGACTCCTTCCTTATTATCTTCTTGCCTCTTTTGCCTTGGCCCCTATTAGCCCTACATCAGAGGACCACACTATAGTGACCAGTGTCTGTACCCCCAAACCTTGGCTGTGGCAAAGGCCAAGCATCCTTTCCCCAGAGAATGAGGAATAGGGATAGTCCCTGTTCTCAGAACAAATGATCTTCCCTGTTAGGCCCCCTTCTTTTCTAAAGCATTCTGAGTCTCTCCTCAACATTGATTATTTACCTCAGAACATGAAATTTGCTCCCTTTCATAAAATAAAAAATGCCTATATGTCAAGAATCAAATCAAGGGGCACAGTTGCTGCAGTCTCAGCTCTAGGCAAGTGTATTTTGGAGAGATGGACTGGCAGACTCTAACGTGAAAATAAGGTGGCAGGGAAATTCTGATCCTATTGCTACAGAGAATGTATAGGAATTCTGAATGTAGTTCTGGACACTTGCAGGAGCCCTGTTCTTTCTTTCAGACAGTCTTCTACTGTTTAGCTTATAGCATGTCATTCTCTTCATTATTTAAATATGACTGACTCATTTACCAAAGCCCTAGTGCAAATGCCATTTGCCCCCTCCTTGGGCAAACAAATAAAATGAAATCACATATTAAGTGCAAATATGGGCAAGAGGTGTGGTATCCATGGTATCACAGCTCCGCTGTTTGAGAGACTGCACCCAGAAAAGGACAGCCATATGCTACCAGTGTGCATGTCTATTCCTAGATCAGAATGGAGTTCTGAGATCTCTCCCAATTCAATCGACTTGCTGATTATGGTAGCTGGTTCATGTCCCTGTGGAGATGAAAACACATATTGGGTGGTATGCTATTTCCATACTCCTCCATGGTCCCACCGAATAGACACAATTATTCTGTGCTAGATGCTCTTGGGAAGGTCACCCAAGGTCTTAGGGTCTGGATGTCAGGGCTGTAGTTTTTTCTCAGCCGTTTTCTCCAGTGGCCCAAAGTGAAATACATCTCCTTGAGATCTTAAACAAGAGAAACTCTAGATCGAGGAAATTAGTCAATTCATTTTCCTGCTTTGGGTCATTTTCTTTTTCTCTTCTACATGAAAAGAAGTACAATAGGGGCGCCTGGGTGGCTCAGTTGGTTGAGCGACTGCCTTCGGCTCAGGTCATGATCCTGGAGATCCGGGATCGAGCCCCACATCGAGCCCCACATTGGGCTCCCTGCTCGGCGGGAAGCCTGCTTCTCCCTCTCTCACTCCCCCTGCTTGTGTTCCCTCTCTGGCTGTGTTTCTCCCTGTCAAATAAATAAAATCTTTAAAAAAAAAAAAAGAAGTACAATAGAAATAAATATAAAAAATGATAGATTTCTGAGTATCATGTGCAAATTCAAGACATTTCTATTATATCTAAATCTCAAACTACAACCATGTGGCTCTTGGGAACTCCAATAATTTATATATTTGAATGTCTTCATTAGATATGAACACTTGAATTCTGATCACAAACATTTTCATTTTCTATATATTACATGTTATAGTAGTGATTTAGATCCCATTAAAATGTAAAACATGGACACCCGCATTCAAGGAAGTCCTTAATCAAAGAAATAAAATCATTGATTTTTTTGAAAATAGAAGTGGCAATTTATTTATTATTTTAATTGCTAGTCCTTCCTTGAAACTCATATTCTAGATACGATTTTTAGTTACGGGATTAATAATTTCCCATTCATATGAAAGCATATACATATCATGGACAAACTAAAGTATCTCTTTGTATACAGCACAAAATTAGTTAAGGTGATGAGAAAATACACACTATCCTGTATATGTGATCTATCTTTTAGAAAGACCATAGTCCTATTGATATTTTCAATCAAGAATGTCAAGGTTTATATATTTAAAACAAGGGATATGAATTCAGATATTATTTTATCACTTATTAGCTGTGTGATCTTGCCCATTGTCCCTGTTTTCTCTAGTTTATCTCCTTTGTTGTCCTCTATAGCTCATTGCTGAGCCTTTTTTTTTGGCCACATTATTTGCTTCAGTACAAACAAAGAAGTTCATCTATTTCTTACTACTGGACTCTGGTTATGTCAAATACAACTTGGTTCTGAAAATATCTCAAAGGCAGGTATCTTATCCCTCAAAATTATTTCAAAATCTCTACTGATTTTTTTAAAGATTTCATTTATTTATTTGAGAGAGGGAGAGAGAGAGGACAAGGATGGGAGTGGTGGAGAGGTAGAGGGAGGAACAGACTCTGCTGAGCAGAGTCCAACGACATGGGGCTCAATCCCAGGATCCTGGGACCATGACCTGAGGTGAAGCCAGATGCTCAACTGACTGAGCCACCCAGGTGCTCCATTTCCACTGATCTTAATATAGATTGCTTGCTTATGAGAGTGGATGGTCAGTCAGTGCTCAACTGGTGATGTTCATTTTTTTCAGTGTAGGTTAATGTACACTTAATCTCCATTTCAGAGACTCATTAATTTGGAAAACTTTTTAAAATTTAGATACTTAAGACATACTACTCATTTATTTTGCCATTTGCTGCTGTTTGAGTTAAAGTTCTGTGGACATATGGCGGTTGAAAAATAGCTCTAAAAACCACAAAGAGGTCACTAATGTTGACAACTCTGAATCCCTCTGAAAAATAAGCACCTGCTCTTCTTATTTACTATAATAACAAATACCCAGTCTTTATACAGGTCCAACAGGTTTTTTTTTTATATTTTGCAAAAGGCAATTATTTGATAGAAAGACTGTAGCTGTCTTTGGGGCTGGTAATAAGATCTTAATCAAATATTGGGGGCTTCTGATATTATGAAAATACTCTGGCTAAATATTAATGGAGAAAGTTCAGGCAGTGTCAAAGGTTTCAATGTGATATACAAGTATATATTGTAGCCATGTTTTCACTAGCACTGAGCATGAGGAACAAATCTAACATGAACAACTTGATTGCTACTAAACGATTTTATATGCTTAATTATGGCTTGCTTTAAAATTATGTTTTGGCTAGCCACTGAAGTAAAAAGTTGGTTAAGCCTATTAAAAATTTAGTATAATAGAAAGCAAAGGATGCACCTTAGCTGTTTATATGCCTGCTACCCATATTAGATTATGATCATTTTATAGCAGGAATTTTTTTCAATTGGCATTCTCAATGTTTACCCCAGTATTTGGCCCATATGAGGTGCTAAATAATGAATGAGTGTCTGATTGACAGCACCCTAAACACATCTATGCTTTGGGGAACAATAAGAGAACTATATTGTCTACTGCCCAAATGATACATAATTCAGGTAAAAATTCTACAGATGCATTGTCCAATATGGTAGCTACCAGACACATGTGGCTATTTAATTTAAGTTAAAGTTAATAAAATAAATTCAGTCCCTGAGTTGCATAGCTAAATTTAAGTGCTCAAAAGCCAGACGAAGGTAGTGGCTATCATGCTGGCTAGTGCAGATATCAAATATTTCCTTCATTGAAAAAGTTTTGTTGGATAGCAATTTTTTAAAAAGATTTTATTTATTTGAGAGAGAAAGAGACAAAGACAGACAGAGTGAGCACGATTGGGGCACAGAGGGAGAAGGAAAAGCAGGTTCCCCAATTTGCGGGGAGTACAATACAGGGCTCAATCCCAAGACCTTGGGATAGTGACCTGAGCTGAAGGCAGACACTTAACCAACTGAGCCACCCAGGTACCCCTGGATAGCACTTTTCTAGAGAGTGTATTATTTTTTTCATATAAAAAATAAACCTCACTGTGCCATTATGTAAATTCCAATATATTCAGATGATTTCACAAACTTGAATACTCTCAATTTTAAGGAATCCTGGGAGGATTCTATCCACTATATATATCTTGGTCAATTTGTAGTTTGTTGTATTCTTACAATTCTTGGTAGCTTTTCAGTAAGTTCAAAAGACTACAGAGGAGAAAAAAAAAATCTTAAACACATAATTATCACATTTACGCCTATTCAATATTCAGATTCCTAGATTTTACCTACGAGATCCTGACCCAGTAGGTCTGAGTATCTTAATGAAGATACATTATTAGACCTCCCTAAGTGATTTTGATGCACATGGCACAAGGGCCACATATTAAAAAAAACTTAGCCTACAAATTGCAAGGATTATATTCTTGCTTGATTTATTCAACAAAACATATGGACTCTTTCTGTAGCATGAGCCCTAATCTAGGCACTAGGGCTTTAAAGACAGAGAAAGAGAAGATATCAATGGAGAAAGTATTGATAGGTGTACTTTTTGCTCACTTGTCGCTCCACCACTAATAGGCACCCTAGCCACCACTCCAAACCTGCTCTCAGGTGTTCCCCAGGTGGATACTGACTAGTCTTTGTATGCAAAGCTGAGTCCAGGAAGGACTTGAAACTAGCAGTAGAAGCAGTAGTAGAGAAAGAAGCAAAAGGAGAAAAAGGTGGAGGATGAAGACAAAGTGGAAGAGGGGGATGAGGAAGGAGAGAGGGAAAGGGAAAGGGATAAGAGGTAAATAAGGGATAAGGGAGAAGGAAATAAGGAGGGAAGGGATAAGGGACAAGGAGAAGAAATTTAAGAAAGAAGTAGAAAAGAAATGGGTTTGAGAGGTAAGAAGGAAGGAGAATGGACAAACTTGGTGACTGGATGTTGGATAGGGCAATAAGCAAGAGAAAGGGGACTGGAGGGGCATTTAGCTATCTGGTTCAGGTTAGTAGATAGTAAGGCCACTCACTTAAATATGGAATATAGAAAGAATAGTAATTTGGAGGGAAAGAAGATGGTTCAGTTTTGATATGTTTGACTTATATGCTGCCTCTGGCATTTTAGACCTCAGAAGGGAATATGGTATACAGTTTTAGAGCTTCGAAGACATAGATTTGTGATGCACCAGTGTTACATGAAACCATGGGAGTGAATGAAATCATATAGGAAAATAAAATTATTACTATAGAGAGAAAAAAGAAGGCTCAAAAGGATGGGAATTTGGTGGACACGCATTTCTAGGTAGTGATATTAAACTTTTTGTGGATCAATGAGCTTTCTGAAAAATCAGGTGATTTCTAGAGAATGTCAAATTTCACAGGCTTACAAAATGTTACAGTTTCCAAGGTGTTAAGACTCCTATTGAGAATTTCTAGTTTTCAGGTGTTTAAGTGATGAAAGAGGAAGGGAGGCCCATGAAGGACAGTGAGAAGTAGAATGAAATTAGATTGTAGGAAAACCAGATTGCCAACTCATGGAGATTTATTTACCTGAGCTAACAAAACAGTAGATATAAACCAGTTTAAATGAGTAGCATACTTACCTCCTATTCCTGATTTTAAAATCAGGAAAGCATAAATTCATATTTAAGTCATTTACTGAATTCTCTTTTTCTTCAGAGTCTCTCAGAGTTAACAATTGAATTCTCTCTCCATTCTGTTTTAGGTTTTCTTTCTTTGATTCATAGAAGCCATGGATTAGTTAACTCAGGGAAGAGAGTTTCTTAGAGTTTATCAACAACCCACAAAATTTCCATATAGGTATAAAGAGGGCTAGAGCAAGGCCAGCTTGAATTTGTGCTTCCTTAGGATCCTTGCCTTTTATATCACACTTACCTACAGAAGTAATGATGACTGTGAAATGAGCTTCATCTCGCCGTCCAGTTACATTGTTGTAAGCACAGCACATATAATCAATTGTCTTCTGGGCTACTTTCTCAGATGCAACTTCCAAGTGAGGCCCATGCTTAATGACATATGTTGTATTGTCAGTCCTCTGGATCCAGGAGTAGGTGTTGGGGGGATAAGAATCAGCAGAACAATAAAACAAGATGGCCTCTCCAATGTCAACAGTGAACACTTCCCCTACTTTTAGCCCTTTGTCAGAATTAACTTGAAGTCCATAAGGCCCATCTGCATTGATTAAAAAAAGAAATAAAGGGATGGCATAAATAACCACAATATAGTCATAGAGTTTGGGAGAGCTCAGTAGCATTTTACTTTCCACGAAAGCCTTTCAAGTTAAACTTGGGCAAATAGGTCCTCATTTAGATTTGCAATAAATCATAAGGACCTAAAAATGTGTTATTCTGATATCCATGATAATGGAAATTATTTGAGATGTGATTGAACTTTTCTGAGATAGTGAAAACTTTGAAACTTGGTACATAATTTTAGAGCCATTGCCATCATAACTGTGCACTAAGCTTTTTTTTAATCATCACTTTTTAAAAAAATTTAAATTCAATTAACATATATTATTTGTTTCAGGGGTACAGGTCTGTGCTTCATCAATCTTATAATACCTAGTGTTCATTACAACACATACCCTTCCCTCCCCAATGTCCATCATCAAGTTACCTCGTCCATCCACCTTCTCCCCTCCAGCATGTATGCTAAACTTTTGAGTAATTAATGTATTGATAAATCTGCAATCGTGTTAGACAAGTACCATCTTTCTGAAACCATAATTGCACTTGAAAGCATATTAGAAATAGATTATGGCCATTATTTTCTCATTAACAACCATACTATTTTTCTTTTCAATTCTAAGGGAGGTCATGCAAATATTTATAAAAGAGTTTCACATGGAGCACAGATTTGTGCAAATAGATACAGAAGTGTCCCATATTTTCATGACATATTAGCAATTAAAGAATTTAAGACTTTTTTCTGCAAACCAAGCTTCGAATCCTGTTCGGAAAAGATACATCTTCATTATCATTAGCAAATATTCATTGATCATCAATAAACTACTTAATCATGGATATCCCATGGTGTTTTTCTTTATTGAAATTTTCCTGTAGCATTTTGCTATGTCTATGGCATCAGATTGCCTGCAGATGAAGACATATTTCCCATTGCTTTCTTCAGGAAGTAAAGACAGATAGAAAAATTTCCCAGCTAGACAGTCTTCTTGTCTAAAACCTGGTTTATATTCTAAAAACTTTAAGGTTTAGACATGTCTGTGTTCAGTTTTCAGCTGATCATCACCAACATCTATTGGCTACTTTTCATATGAAAGCACCTTAAGTACTTACACAGACAACCACATTTAATTTTTAAAGCAACTGCATTGTTATTAATAATAATTATTATTCCCATTATAAGATAAAGGAAGAGATATTTCAAAATTAATTTTCCCATGGTCCAAAGTTTTTATATAGCAGAGCTGGAACTCTAAAATATATGCATTTGATCATTCATATTACTGCCCCCAAAATGTATGTGGTATAATTTTCTATATCAGAATAGTTTCTTTTTTTAATTAACATATAAGGTATTATTTGCTTCAGGGGTACAGGTCTGTGAATCATCAGTCTTACACAATTCACAGCATTCACCATAGCACATACCCTCCTCAATGTCCATAACCCAGCCACCCTATCCCTATCCCTCCACTCCCCAGCAACCCTCAGTTTTGTCTCCTGGGATTAAGAGTCTCTTATGGTTTATCTCCCCCCCCCCCCGGTCCCATCTTGTTTCATTTCAGAATAGTTTCTTGTTCTGTAACTACAGTATTAGCTCTATAATAAGTTAAAATTGTCTAATTATACATTAATTTTGTACTCACTTAATCAAGTAATCAATCAATGAATTCTTGTTTGAGAGATACTATTAGACAATATATGAATATGAGAGAAAAAAATGTATAAGATACAGTTCCTACTCTCAAGGAATTAATAAAATGGAAAAGGCTCTGGATGGGTTGCTCAGTAATAACCTAATCTCAAAGGTTCTGATTAAAAAAATACTGACTTATTTATCTCTCATTATAGGGAATAATACGATGTAATGATTACACTGTCGTCATTATCAGTTGTCAGGATGTTAAATCCTGATTTTGTCAATAATTATTTAAGTATTCTTCAGAAGTCATTTAAACTTTTAGATCTCACTTTCCTCACCTTTGCTACAAAAAGGCTGACTGGATGAATGGTTGCCAAAATTCTTTCTCCCTTTGAAATACCTTTGAATGACTGATTTCATGCTAAAGCTATTTTGGATACCAGCAAGCCAACATTAAATTTTCAGATTCCCGAGTGGTTCTCTTTTATGTCAGCATTTTCTGACCAATCTACTACTGGGGAAACACATTTACTAAGATAAAACAGAAACTGAAGATGCAAACCAATAAATTATATTTAGCTAGGGAACATGAACTTTACACAAATTTGCTTCCTAAAGACACAAACATCTGCAGGGAAGCTATAGATTTACATTAAAATGTATACATGAGATGATCTTTCCAAAGAGAAATAAAGATGTTAGTATCTTCAGATTTGAAGTAATCAGAAACTGGAGATGGAAGATTAAAGTGAAGAGAAATGAATGCCCTCTCCTGCACTATACTAGCTGTACTAGAATGCTGTCATACGGCTCTCCCATTTCAGGTTACTATACAGTCTCTGGGGAAAACCACTCTCTCAAGAACTGTGTGCTAAGTGGAACCGTCTTATTCTGAATTCCACTAAACAGTAGGTTGTGTAATGTGAATGAAGAGTTGTTTTCACTCACTCAACCAAAATCAATACTGAGATGTTACTATGTGCATAATATTGTTCTAGGCATTGTGGGAGAATCCAAGTAACATAGACGTGATTCTTGTGGCTGTTCTCCCAGGCCCCGTGCAGCAGCAGGGTCTTCAAGTTATCAGCATTGACAGAACATTAAAGAAGCAAAGACCACCAACTGCTAAGTACTGGTAATGGTTCACATAGTAGGAAACCAAGAGGAGGAATCAACTGAAGTTTGGAACGAGACCCAAGTCTGTGCACAAAATCTAAAGTCTGAGAGAGCTTTTCTGTGAGCAGCGATAAACAAGAGAAGTGTGGTCATAAAAATACAGCCATTCAGTTTAAGTCTGTCTTCGTTGGCTTTCAGGGTTTACAGAATGTGACTATAAAAACAAATTGCTTGATAATTTGACACACATAAAAATGAGTAATGTTCTGTTCAGTGTGCTGACATTACTCAAAACTTTTTTGAGAACTCATCAATTGGAATTGCCTTAGGACCCTGGAGCATAATGAAGTATTCTCAAAAGTAGTAATTCTTTCATTTTGGAGAATGGGCTCAATTTGTAAAGGAAACCCACAGTCACAGTCAAATTTGGTGAATAAGGTTGATTGGCTAATATTGTTCCAGTTTAAAATAACACATGCTTCTAAAGAAAGGAGTCTCATCTTACCTTCCTATATGTATGCATATTTTGATTTTGCTACTTCCCCATTTACTGGGTTTCATGATTGGCATAAGTTTTTCTCCTCTGTCTTAATTATATGTTATATCTAGTTCTTCAGAGTTCGCTTCATAGTCCCTCAAACTTTCCCAGTCTCCACTCAAGCATTTCTCCTAGTTCTTGGAGCCTAACACCTTGAAGCATTTAAATTCTTTGCTTCTGATAATGATTTCTTAAAATGTAACATACTTTATCTGATTATATAAGAAATACATGTTTATTGCAGGAAACCTTGAAATTCGGAGCATCACAAAGATAGGAAGAAAACTCATTTGTAATTTTACTGTTCGAAGAACGAATAGCCATACTTGTGTATTATCTTTCAATCTTCTATACTTGTCTCTCTCACATACACACAGATTATCTCCTTCCTCCCTCCCTTCCATCCATCCATTCTTCCTTTTTTCCTTCCTTCCTTTCTCCCTTCCTCTTTCTCTCTCTACACACTGCTTACAATTTTTTAGTCTTACTAGACTATGATGTTATTTCCTTTTTAGCATTTCAGCCTGACCATCTTTTACTTTGAGGTGCAGCTGAATGCATTATTCATGAGAATGGGCAATCCAATTGAAGACATTTTGGAGTGATTCAACCCGTGTGGCCTCTGACATTGAAAATGAAAGCAGAAGGATAATTCTATTTTGACTTTGGATTGTGGTTCAGTTTCTTGCCTGTGGCAGAGAACTCCCAATAGGAATAAACCCTTTGCCTTAGAAATGGCTGTTTACTAAGTGACTTGTAAAATCACATATCATCTGTTCTCTTTAACAATTTATGGCTGGGTGGGAACAGTACCGAAATTTCCATCATGATGCTGCTTGCTACTCTGCTTGGGAGCAGATGGTAAGTATTTACTGTGAATGACTTTTTTTTCTTTAATTTTTATCACTTAAAGTACTTCCCTGCAGCAGTGCCATATGTTGCACACAAAATGCAGTGGTTACTGAGTTATTATTTACAATGGAGTTGGAAGGCATATACATTTCATGGACTACAGTAGGCATTTGAATTACTGACTTGATATTATATTCCAAACAAGTCCATTATTAGGTTGTGACATCATAACCTCATACATACATGGCCAGTCTTGACAGATTCTGTTAAACTTTTTCTGCCAAAATAAAATAATTCCTGCTTTCATGAAGGAAGCTGTCATAGAAAGAGTGCCTTAAGAAAACAGAACTGTTGGTGCATGCTGAAATTCTAATTATTATGTGGACCCCCATGGGGGAATATTGGAATATGACACTTTTATTGAGAAACTTTGCTAAAGATCAGAAACAAAAACAAAAGCAAAAAATAAAATGAAAGGCCAAAGCACTATAATTAGGAAGCTGTTATCTTATGATGGGAATTTAACTTTGCATCCCCAAGTAACACTGGAATCTAAAAGGGATATGAAGAAAGATCATCTGTTCATTTTAGTCAAGTTCAAAAAACCTGTATTGAGTTCTTAATCTGTGTCAAGTATTGCCCTAGGGATACAAAGATGAATAATACACAGCTCCTATTTCGGGTTGGAGTGCTTATGAGCAGAAAGACTCCAGTGCAGTGAATACCAGGAAAGAAGGTGCTATAGGAGCACAGCAAACCTCTTAGTCACACTGAAGGTCAGGGCAGGTGAGCACTTCTGGAGAAGATGATACCAGGAAGAAGAAGGGGGTATAGCCAGGTGAAGAATGAGAAGTGGGAACACCAACCAAGGCATATATCTCCGTTTGTACAGAATGATAAAGATTGCAAAAATGTTGATGCGACATCAACAGAAAGGATAAATGACAAATCTTCACGTTACATACTTTACTCATTGTAATCCCAAATTAAAGCAAACCGAACAAAAAATAAAATCAAACAATAAAATAGGGCTAAAATAGCAATAGAAAGAAAAATGTAAAAATTAATGAGTGTGAAAAAAAAGTTAATGAGTCTGGGTTGTGTTTCTTTAAGTTATGTGATAAGTAATAATTGTTTAGCACAACCCAGACCATGATATTTGATTTTTGAATCAAACCATGAGTGGGTGAGTGAATAAGTAAATGAACGAAGGTCAGTAAGATGAGATTGTTGATTAAGTGAGGAGTTTTGCATATGAATGTAAAAACAGTCAATAAAGTAAATTAATAATACTATATTCACAATTACTACCTAATAAGAGTAATAGTTGCTAAACCATGTAGATAATTCATCTCTACAATGTGTAAGTGGAACATACATTTGTAAATTTTCCAAATGTACTTCTTCCTATTAGCTACCATGAGTCTTTTTTTTTCTACCATGAGTCTACTCATGACTGATGCTTCTCTCTGAGATTTCCATAGACTATGTCTAAAAGAATGTAAAGAAAAAAGTTCAGTCCATAATAGAAGATATATTCTGTAAAATTTGAATTTATTTGGATGAGGATATTTTCATTCTTTAAAATAACAGGATAAGAAAGAAGATTTTTGGAATTTAAAGCATAATATTTATAGGTATACTTAGGTTTTCCCTCATTTTTATTCTTTACACCCTGTGTGTCACCATATTATATGATAATAATGAGATTGGGGCATGAACTTGTACATGTTAAAAGAAAAATTTGCACGCCTGGGATGGCTCAGTTGGTTAAGTGTTTTACTCATAATCTCAGGGTCATGACACTGAGCCCCACATCAGGCTCTGCACTAGGCATCGAGCCTAAGATTCTCCCCCTCTGCCTTTCCCCTCCCCTCTTTCTTGTGCATGTGCATGCACACATACACACACGCACACACATTTTCTCTCTTAAAAAAATAAATAGGGTGCCTGGGTGGCTCAGTTGGTTAAGTATCTGCCTTCAGCACAGGTCATGATCCCATGTCCTGGGATTGAGCCCCACATTGGTCTCCCTGCTCCGCAGGGAGTCTGCTTTTCTTCCCCTCCCCTTGCTCATGCACTCTCCCTCTCAAATAAAATAAAATAAAATCTTAAAAAAAAAGTCTCAGTCTCACTTTGCCAGATTAAACTTTATAGCCAAATAAAAGTATATTTAAAGATGCAAATGATATTTTTGTGTACCTGTACTTGTTTATGCAATGTCCCCCAGGAATTTTTCATTTAAATCTATGGCTAGAGTTTAAAGGTAGGCAAATAGATGGAGAGAGAGATAGATATAAAAAAAACTGATGTAAAGAAAATATTTTCATGTAAACAAAATAATGTTATCTACTGGTAATGTTTGGAGAGAAAATGGTCTTTTCAAGATATTCTTTGAGTCTTCTCTTTGCAGGCATTTTCTAAATGATCCATGCTGCCATGTTCCCAATTACGTCAGTTTAGTTTTAGCTCACAGGAAAAAACAACAACAAGAAAGAAAAAAGTGGGGAGGGGAAGAGCTAAGATCATTGAGTTCTTCCTATGTGCTACTTACTAACTTCTTTATTCATAAAATCTCACCTAATCCTCCCCATTCAACTTGAGACAGGTATTATTAGCCTTATACCAAGGACAGTGGAGAAAAGAAGAATGAGGACACTGATGCACAAAAGAGAGGGTCACTTGCATATACTGCTAATGACAGCACCAACTCTTCAACCCAGGTAGCCTCAATTTTCAGTTCAGGCTCATAACCACTGTGCTCTCCACTGCGCTCCCCCAAAGACCTATTAACTAGAATTTAATGTGGTTGAAACAAAAGATCATCAGTTAGCAAGACATGCTCCAGCACAAGCTCACTTCCTGCTGTCTCTCACCACTCTAAATGATGGTTCCTTAGGATTAATATTCAGTAGATGATATCCAGCTGCTTTAATATCTTGTTTTGCATTTTGTACCTTCTATGTGAATGTAAACCATTTAGACCAAGTAATAAAGAATGACATAAACATGTATCTACACAGCCCTAGATTTGATTCACTTTGCCTCCTCACATTTTTTTTTTCACTGTGTTTAAATAACTTCAGTACTTAGGTCTTGTGGTACTTGGAGTGAATTGGAAGTGTTAATTCATGCCAGAATTAACTTATTCAGTCAAGAAGATAACTACACTTATAAATAGACCGCACCAAACCTGAATTTTTCACTCCAATACAATTTTAGTTATACAGATAGGCATAGTTTATACTTCCTTTGTGAACTATTTCTCAGCCCATGCATTAAGGCAGACAGAAGATTTTCACAATGTCATCTGAATATAAAATTATATAAAACTGTAAAAATATAGCTAAAAGTTCTGTTATGAAGATAATTCCATTGTTAAACATAATGTAATTAATGAGTGTAACAAATATCAAGTAACTTCCTTCCAGTGTGTGGTGTTTTGGCATTTCTTGGTGAAAAACTGTAATTTCCTCCTTCTTCGGCATTTTTAATATAATTTCTTCTGTTTCCACATGAAGGGAAGAGTTCATCTTTCAGACGATGAATTCTGAACTAGGTTGGACGAGGAGTTAATCCTCTTTGGTTCCCCTACACCAAAAATGACTTATACAGTGTATGAAGTTTTTTGTATTTCTATGTGGAAAATACTTTTCAGAAAAAAAAATTCTCAAATTGCTTTTAAATATGTTTAATCACTATATATAGTTCAAAATTAGTGACTTTTCCTTTCTGTATTACTCATTAATAAAATATATCCTACTTCCCTTTTTTCCTTTCCTATATTTACTGTTTCTATGACATGACATTTCTATGTATGATGTTTGTGGTCTATCTTGAAAACATGCTCCCTTGACAAACATTTTTTGATTTAACCTAGAATATGTGTATCTAAATTTCAGCTTGTAAACCATTCTCTAGTCTTTTTTTATTTGAACCTTTTTTTAAAAAGTAATTTTTCCTCATTGTTTGCCACATCAGGCCTAGTGTTCAAAGCTCTCCATGATTTAACTCAAACATATCTATCTGACCATCTGGCTACTGTGTCCCTTGCTGTATCCTTCACTCTAACTAAACTGGACCATTTGCCTAAACTTTGACCTCTGCTGTGGGTTTGGGTTCCCGCTGTCCTCATTGCCTAAAATGGTTTTTCCAGACATTATTAATTGCTCCAGTCATGCTCATTGTTCAAGATTCATCTCAAATGTTACTTTCTACAATAACAGTTCTCTCTAGCCAGAAGTATTCCTTTTCTGAATATCCATAGCCTCATAATATTATAGTGATAATAATGGCTAAGAGTTGTAGAGTACTTACAGTGGGTCAGTCACTATTCTAAGCAATTTGCTTGTAGTAACAGAACTAATCCTCACAGTAACTCTATGAAGTAGATATTACTTGGTATTATAATGGTATTATCACCATAATATGGGATTTTAACCCGGTCTCTGGCTCCAGACTTCTTGTTCCTAGCCATTGTAGTCCTTTGTATGCTTCCCCGTGGTATTTATGATATTCTATTTCATACATTTTATTGCGTACATTTTCTCACTTCTGCTTAACTACAGGATAGCTTCTGGTTTCAAGACTCAAATGATTCCATTTCTCTTGACTTAATTTTTCTGGTTCAAGCAAACCTCACTGGATACCTGAATCACACCATTCCACTCCTCTCCCTGCAGTTGCTCTTCCTGCTCCAATCCTGGAGCTTAGTTTTACTGTTGAGTTTTATCTAGTTGGAAAAACACATTTTGTACATATGCTAGTGCTTTTTTCCAAAAAGTTAATAACACACTTCCTCAAGAGGACTCCTTCAATTTTGTATTGAAGGAAATAGAATCAATAATATAAACAGCCTCTGTTTACTGAATGCTTGCTTTGTGTCAGTCATTAGCTATTCTTCAGACACATTATCAGCAAGGTGGTGAGGTAGTTTTAACTATCTCCATTTCACAGATGAGGTTCAGAAAGGTCAAGGAATTTCTTAAGGTCATATGGGTAATGATAGAACCCATCTCCTACTCGGGTCTGTCTACCTCCTAAGCACCTAAACACTAGGTTTTGGGGCCTCGCCTAGTATTATTATACAGATAATATTTGACGAGTAAGTACCTACAGTTAATTCTGCCCATTGATCCAACTAGCTGAAACCTCTACCTCATATCACAGGGTTGGGAAGTGTTCCTTTGTCATGCCTCACTCTTTTTGTTACAATGCTATTGTGACTATTGCTATAAGGTACATAGTGACATAGTGACTGATGAGAAGACTTCCCAATGTGATAGGTCACTGATTTTCAACTAGGAAAGATTTTGCAACCTTCACAACAGTGGACATATGGCAATAGCCAGAGACATTTTTAGTTGTCACAATTGAAGGTGGGGAGGCCAGGGATGCCATTAAACATCCTATAATACTTAAGGCAGCCTCCACAACAAAGATTTGTCCAGCCCAAAATGTCACTAGAAACCTGTGTGAAGCTGAAATTAGACTGCAAAATTAAGCATATTAGCAGTGGTGCTTTGAAGTAGAGGGGACTGGGAAAAATTATATAATAAAGAGGGATCCTGCTTGGGTTGGGATGATAATATGACACAAGCTGCAGCGTCTGATGAACTTAACTCTGTATATGAGATTAAATGACAATAAGAGCAGCAACAATGGAAAAAAAAAACAAAGAAAACTGAGATCTGAAATAATTACTGATCCTCTAGAAACCTTAATACTGCTGAATAATTAAGTTTTCTCTTAAAGTGGAGCTGAAAAATGGGCACAGAGAACCGCTGTGCCCTGGGATGTAGTACCCATGCATAATCTGGGAACATTCTTTCTCCCTGTGGTCAGCTACAGAGCTTCCCTTCTCTCAGTTTATGATCACCAATTCTTTGTCCTTAGAGTAAATAAATTAGTGTCTTCTGCATTGGTTTTTAATTCTTAAAATTGAGGTTCCTACCTTTCAACTGGACCAAGTCAGAAAATGTATCCTAAAAGGCTCCTGGCTAGTATCTTGCCTTGATCTTCAAGAAATAGGGTCATACTACTAGCTATATTTCATGACAAAGACTGTGTATAGGAAGAATAATTACGACTAGTACTGTATTACAATAATGTACAAAACAAATGAAAGTTTGTGTTGATATTCTGTCACCACCCTTGTGTAAACTTTGCAGAAGAAAAATCATGAATATATATATTTTAAAAACTTACAATATATTGTAGGCATAATGCTGTCACTTTCCATCTCACTGACAGGATTCTTCACCAGGCAACTGTAATTCCCAATATCTTCTTTGGTCACTGGAGCAATATGAAGGGTATTGTTTTGCAGAGAAAAGGAGGTAGTGGAGCTGGTGTGGACAGGCCTTTCATTTTTTAGCCAGTGATAAACCAGCCGGGTTCCCTCTTCTACGAGGCATGTCAGGGTCATGTTTCCCACATACTCCACTGCTCCAGAGGAAGGCTGAGTCTGTACCACAGGTTTTGTGACAGGATCTGCAATATCAAAAGAAATAGAAATGGTTTTTGCTGCTACAGAATTATAATACAAGTCTGTGTGGTCCTTCAAATATCAAATCCTGGGGAAATGATTCTCAAATTTTATATTTTTGAAGAGGTAGTTCAGAAAATAAAGAGGAGCTTAAAAATGCAAAATGATAAAAAAATAAAAATATCATTTATAGCAGGGATAACCAAATTATGGAATGTACTCTTCAAGGATTTTCTAATGAAAACTTTTACTTTATAGATAATGAAGTTAGTTCAGAGAACACCAACTTCCTTATTTTCTGTTCATTGTGCTTTTTCCCACACCATAAAGGTATACTCTCATGGGCAAAGTTTACATGGCATTCCCCTCTCTTGATTTGTTCTAATGTCCCACGAATGGCTACTTGGGGTAGGTGAACCTAAATTTTTATCCACCAACTGTAAAATTTAAAGCTCATATATATTATACTTGTGGGATATTGAGGGAAAGTTTTTTTAAAAAGATTTTATTTATTTATTTGACAGCAAGAGAGAGATCACAAGTAGGCAGAGAGGCAGGCAGAGAGAGAGGAGGAAGCAGGCTCCCCACTGAGCAGAGAGCCCAACGCAGGCCTGGATCCCGGGACTCTGAGATCATGACCTGAGCCAAAAGCAGAGGCTTTAACCCACTGAGCCTCCCAGGCACCCTAATATTGAGGGAACGTTTTAGAGAATCTCATTTTCATCACTTACTTTTCTTTTTATGTAAGTAAACTACTTATATGTTTTCACTGCTGTGCAATTGCAACATTATGTGAGCCACTTTACAAGCCAAAGCCTACATTTCAACACTGATTCAGTTTGAAAACAGGATAAAATGTGTTACTGTGATTACATCCCATTAGAGACATAAAACACAAATCCAATAGTAATTCCTATTGGAATTTCTGATAATAGGAAAATAGTTTTATCTCATGAATCTGGTACATGATGCTATTTGTCAAATGAATAAAATCTCCAAGAATGAGCAAATATTTCCTCCCTGAGTTTTAACTGTAAAATTGTTGGGTAAAGGTTGGAATGATATAAATATCCACAAATAATTTCAGCAAACTTTGTTAAACTTTGAGATTCTTGGTTCTGTTTGATAAAGGACAGTGACTTGACTGGAGTTACATAGCAGTCAGTGACAAAATGAAGAGGGCTTTATATCTGGCAATGTTTCTCTCCTGCATTTTGGGAAGATATATGTTTAATTATCTCCTTTTATGCATCATCATAAAGAGTGACATGACAGATAACTGAGAAATGATTGGCTCCAATACTTAGATTTCAATTTCCTATCAAGCTTTAAAGTTGGGGTTGATGCATCTCTGAAGGTAAATTCCTCTTGACTCATGCACTCATTTTCCTATACAGAAAATGTGCATTGGGAAATGAACAGACCCAATCCTTCAGCCCAGAGAACACAGGAGAAAATGAAAAATAAGAAAGGAAAGTGAAATAATTTGCAGGAAACCTAAGTAGTTCTGAAGTCTCCAGTTTTTCTTAAGATGGAGACAATCATCTTGTCCATTTAATTTAATTTTTTAGAGTCCCTGGCAAGAACAAATGATGTGGAATAGATTTTGTTTACATTATTGTGATTTAAAAAGAAAAATGAGTTGTGTACATTTATTACACAGGAAAAGCTTATGTTTCAAATATCTCTGTGTGGAAACAGATGTGGTAAGGGATAAGTCACATAAGTAACATCAAAGGTCTTCTATGGGGAGAACCAATCAGAATAGGCTGTGATCATATACTTGCCTTAAACAATATGACTCACATGTGGAAGTTTTCCAGGAAGATATTTTACATAGGTCCTAAACCCTTATTAAGACTTTTTAGTTGCATTTCACCAAACAGATCCAATTTTACTAGATATTAACATGGAATGAATTTTCCACTAAGTTTTGGGGAGGGATAGGATACTACCCTGGAGAATTTCATGAACAAATTCTCCTTTTCTCTTTTTATAGTTACTCTATAGGCACCTGCTTCCATATCTATGTCTTTAATTCCCTCAGTCTTTCTCCACTCATTTACTCCACACACACTTACTGAGTGCCTACTAAAGGCCAGCATCAACTTTGAGGCACTGAAGACAAAGCAGCAAACAATACAAAGTCTCTGCTTCCATGGACCTCATATTCTAGGTAGGGGAGAGAAAAAAATCTAATAAAAATATATAATATATCCAAGTGGAAATAAGTGCTGTGAAAAGAATAAAGCAGAACTCAGATAGAGCTCTCTCTCCTCTCTCTCTGGGGGAATGAAGTTATACTTTATAAGGTAGTTAGGAAAACCTTCACAGATAAAGTGACATTTTGGCTGAAACCTAAAGGAAATAGGGGAGGGAACCATGCCATCATCGAGGAGAAAAGCAGACTAGGTAGACTGAATAGCAAGTACAAAGGACCTGAGGTATAAGTGTGTGTAGCCTGTTCTAGGAAAAACTAGGAGGCCAGTGTGGTCAGAAGAGAGTAAGGAATAAAGGAGATAGGAAATGGGATCAGAGAGATGCTGGGTGTGCTGGGAGGGATCATATGGGGCCTTACCGGACATTGTTAGTACTCTGGCTCTTATTCTAAATGAGACAGAAAGCCATGGGAGGACTTAAAGTTGCAGGATATGGGAGCAGAAGCAGGAGACCGGGTAGCAGGCTAGTAGGGGTAGTCCAGGCCAGAGCTGGTGGGGGCTGAAAGAAGCATAGAGGTGGTAAGAAGTGCCTGAACTCTGTATTTCAGTGATAACTTGTGGACTGTGACAACTCATGGACTGGATGTGGAGTGTGAGAAAAAGAGGGAGTCAATGGTGATAGCAAAGTTTTGGCCTGAGTAACTGATGGAATGGAGTTGGTGTTTACTAAAATGGAGGAAATTTTAAGGCTTAACCTGTTAAATAATCAGGTTTAAGGGGAAAAATCAGAAGTTGGGATTTGGACATAGTATCTTTAAGGCAAGCTACTTATATACCTCAATAAGGAAGATAAAGGTCTGAAATTTAGCTGACTCCTTAATCCCTCAGTGGACATTTCCAGCAACTTTTATTGTTCCTTAGGTACAGTCATTGAGCAAGTCTTCATCCTCCCCCAGTGTATCAAAATAAAATTATTCAAGTGACAAATACAGGCTCTTCCCAGGGTGTGTTCTGACACTGAGAAAATAAAATTTCCTCATCTTATTGTATCAGCAACTTTATCCTTAGTAGTTTCCAGGCAAACAAATAAGTTCTGCTTATTGCTTGATTACCTTTTGTTGGGCACTATGCATATACTTTACTTGCATGTCTTATTTAATATTCAGAAGATATATAATGTATTTTGTGAGATATATAATGTAATTTGTGCCATGAAACACTGATGCTTTGAAGTTGCTGAGCCAGGACCTAAAGCCCACGTAGTCTAATCTCCTGAGCTGTTACTAACTGCCATGCTCCCCAGTGGCCCAGGTCACTTACAGTGGACTCACCATCAACGGTCACTTGTATCTTCTGACTAGCTGAGAGAGTTCCATTTCCTTGAATGTTGACCTTCACGATGTAATTGCCTTCATCAGTGAACTGCAATGGGTTGATGAGCAGAGACGCATTGGGCGGCATCATGGTGAACTTGTGCTGGTATTCCAAGTCGGGAACCACAGACTTGTTCACAGAGCCCAGTAAGTATTTGGGCATCGTGTGGGGTCTCTCAAACAGCCATATGATCTGGATGTCTGATGCTGGAGTGTGGAATCCATAGTGCACGGGGAGGTAGAGGGCCTGACCCCTGATGCCGTGAACAGTGTGTGACGGCACCGTCACTTTCAGCCCCAAGCAAGCACCTGCTACGAAGGAAAGGAAAGTTGTAATGACGCTGAGCCACATTTCATAATCTAAGGGGCAATACAGAGAGAACCTGATCGGGTGATAATGCTTCCAAAGGAGACAGGCTTCTAGGTACTGACCATTCTAGTACCTGTAGAGGTAAATATTTGTCTCTGAAACTTTCTGCATTTTAAAAACTCCACCCAAAGACTATGTAGATTGAATGGCTTCTTTAAAGGCAAGATGAAAAGGAAAAGCAGAAGTTATTATCTATGGCTGTTAAGGAATAATGGGAAAAAGAGAACTGGGAAAGATTATTAGTTCTAAAGTCCAATGAAACCTTTAAAAATTATGAAATTGTGTATGAATCATACCATATCCCAATTAAACTCTGTGATTTGAGAAATACTGAGGGGCTACTTCCTCTTCAGAATCTCCCTCCAAGGTCTTCTGCAATGGCTTACAAGTCCATTATTGGAAGTTTTCCCCTTTAGCCAAAGGCTTGTCACATGGAACTATCTCAAGGATAATGGCATTAAACCATTATCATTCATTATCAGTCATTCCTACCTGGAAGCAGGAATCTGGTTGGTGTGTTTGAGGAACAGCAAGAGGGAGCAGACTGGAGGAGGAGGAGGAGTGTGATGAGACAGGTCAGCCAGGTGGCTGGGGCCAGATCAGGCAATGTCTTAGGGTCATGGCAAACAGTGGCTATTTTACCCTGAGTGAAATGGGGATGAAAATGGAGTTTTGCGAACAGAAAGCGGGTTGAAAATGGAGCTTTGTGAGCAGAGAGGGTTATGATCTTTCTTCTCCTTTTTAGGTATACTCTAGTGACTGTGAGAATAGACTGAGATAGAGATAGGAGCAGGGAGACCACTAAGGAGGTGACTGCAATAAAGTAGGCAAGAGGGGGGTGCCTGGGTGGCTCAGTTGGTTAAGCGTCTGCCTTCAGCTCAGGTCATGATCCCAGGATCCTGAGATCGAACCCCACATCAGGCTCCCTGCTCGGCAGGAAGCCTGCTTCTCCTCTCTTTCTCTCTGTCAAATAAATAAATAAATAAATAAAATCTTTAAAAAAATAAAGTAGGCAAGATGTTTATACCACATACCAATGTGGTAGTAAAAGATATTGTGAGAAAGGCTGGTGGTATGAATAAGATTTGATGACACGTTGGGGTGAAATACAAGAAACAGAAACAAGTCAAGAATGATTCTAAGGTTATCAACCTGATCAATGGAAGAATGAATGCCATTTATTAATGGGCAAGTAATAAATTAATCATGGGAAAGATTGAGGAGAATAGGTTTTTGTGGAGCAGATTAGGAGTCAGTTTTGGATATGTTCATTTGAGATGCCCATTCGACATCCAAGGGGCAATACTGAAAGGTTATACTGGGCATGAAAGCCTGATTAATGTGGGCTTAGGACAGAATGAGAGCCTGGAGGGTTTTGGGGCTTGGAGCTCTGCCCAATGCATGGCCCTAACTCCCAGCCTCCTGCCTGCCTGTGTTGTTTGGACCCATGTAGTCACTGCTATGTCTGAAGGTTTCTTCCTATTTTCCAGCACCTGGAGATTTCCACACCTTTACCTTGAGCCATGATATTATATTTAAAATTTTTATTTAGCATTTCTATGTATTTGCAATTAAGAAGACATCCTTAGTTCAGACTACCATGTTGCTTGAATCCTAATTAAAAGCGCTTTGCTTTGACATCATTTTAAAAGGGAGCGGTATTCTATTGACAGCATATGAACATTTGAAATAGGGAGAGAATGGGAGGAATTTAAATGTGAAATATTTTAAACACTGAGGGAAAAAAGAAAGAATGGAAACTGTAGACAGTGTGTATAGACAATACTTACTGGGGAGTTTAACTGTGAAGGGGAGCAGGAAAATATTCTTTTCCTTTTTATTTCTTTGGGTGGATGCTGAACATTGTGTTTGTAGCTACTGATCTACCAGAAAGAGAAAATTTGATGAAGCTGAATACAGATGAGTTTGGTAGATTAAAATCCTAGGTAAGAAAAGACAGAAATTTGGATACAAATAGAGATATCTTACAATTTCAATGTTCTCATATAGAAGTTATTTTCTTTGTTTTCCCTTTCCATCTCTACTAGAAAGAGGGTCTTTAAGCTTTATCTAAGTGATGTTTTAAAAGGCCATCAATATTAGGAAAGGAAAGGTATAGAGGTCTGTTTGTCTGATGATTTCTTTGGAGAACTGAAAGATGTATGAGGAATCAAATTCTACCAATGGCAGACCTCTCTCTTACTTCCCAGGCTGGAGGCAAGAGTAAAGATTTCCATCATTTTGGTCCTCAGTTAGCTGTTGGTAGAGTGAGACTTGGGTCTGACAGACAATTTAGAGAAGAACTCAGGAGAAAGCATGAAGATGAAGATCACAGGAAGTTGGAGGGAGAGGGAATTCCCAGATGTTCACCTGAAACTGACCCTATGGACTAAGATTTAGGTGACTCTATGGGCAATAAATATGTGTCTTATAGTTTCCTTGGGCTCTGTGTGTATTTCTCATTTTTTTTTCTGATAATGGGCTGTACCTGCATATTCATTTTAGTGATTTGGTTCATAACAAGTGAGTTACAAAAGTATGAGGATTTGCTTCTGTTTTCTTTTCTGCCAAGTGCAAGAATGTTAGATTTGTAGTTGTTCCTAGTTTGAATCATTGGAAAAAGAAGGAACTGGTGCTAGGAATTCTAAACAGAAGAGAAAGTGGATTGCAGAAAAGGAATAGTGGTTTCTGCAAGGAAACCATAAGAGAAGAAAGAAGAGAAAGTAAATCTAGGACTTAAGCCTAGTAATGTCTGTGATACGGAAATAGAGGCCAACAAAAAAGAGTGAAGTTTTTGAAGTCACAGCTTGAGAAACACATTGGGCATTCGGATGGGGGATGAGTAAAGGAAAGACTTCTCTTAGCTTGCTTATTTATTTATTTATGTATGTATGTATGTATGTATGTATGTATGTAAGATTTTATTTATTTGACAGAGAGAAACACAGCGAGAGAGGGAACACAAGCAGGGGGAGTGAGAGAGGGAGAAGCAGGCTTCCCGCCTAGCAGGGAGCCCAATGTGGGACTCGATCCCGGGTCTCCAGGGTCATGACCTGAGCCGAAGGCAGTTGCCCAACAAACTGAGCCACCCAGGCGCCCCTCTTAGCATATTTATTATCTGCACAAAACAACATGCATCTCCATGCTTTCCACTGAAATTGGAAATAGGAAGCTCCTGACAAATTCCTGGTAAGCAATAAATAAAAACTTTTTTTCTTTTTTTAATACCATTATTACTAACTGAAGATACATCAAATGTAATCTTCACTGTATTTATGAAGTGTGTTGCTGTCTCCTTTTATATTTCAGTGACTATGAAAGTATTTATGAGGCTTTATCACTCTTGATCTTAGGCCTCCTTGTCCTATTCTCACCATTTAGTCATAAATTCATCATTTGCAAACTGCCTTGAAAGAGATTTCAGGAACCTAATCTCTAGATTTGCAGAGATATTTCTATATTTGACACTTTGATAAAGTTAAAAATTGAAATGCAAGGTCTTAGTAAAGGACACACCCTTGGAATAAAATGGTAGTTGGCCAGTTAAGTGGCCTTAGAAAAGTCATTCTAATTCTCTGGACTTCAGTTTTCTCATGTGTGAAAAGAGGGTAATATTAGGTGAAGTCTAAGTCTCTCTCTACTTTTTATGTTTTTTCTTGACATCCTGAGATGCTTTTCTCAGGGTAGCAGCTACCTTACTTTTGAAGGTGAAGTGCCCATATTTAATTGAAAGGGCTCCCCGAACTTTGAAGTATTGAGTCTCAGGTTTTAGTCTGCTTAAGTCACAATCCCTGGATGTCCTTTAGTAAGGTGGCGATTCTGTGTTTTCTACCAAGGACCCATGGGAGATGGTGTGAATCCACATCATTGTCTTGAGAATGCACTGGAAAAAGTTGCATGGCTGCTGACTTAAAACTTGGTAGTTGCCTTTGACAGTGAACTATAGATATAGAAAGCCTGAATGCAATTTTGGCCAATCTGCTCTTGTTTGAGTGAAGTCAGAAGTCCTTGTTTAGTTTTGTTTTTTGTTTGTTTGTTTTTTTCCCTTTTTGTTTTGTTTTTTGGAAAACTTTGAAAAAGCTTTTAATCTACTTTTTTTTTTTGGTAGTTGTAGTTTAAAGATTAACTAAGATTTTAATAGTCAGAAAATGGAGGCACTTTACTACTATGGAGTACTAATATGACTAGAATAGAAATGTTGGTGACTTTTAGATCTTGAATCACAATGCTGAATCTTAAGTATGAAAAGACTGATTGGAAAGTCTATGATTAAAGTTATGGGAAGCAAATTTTATTTAATGCAAGGTTAAATACAATACAAACATGGCAGCCCATGAATAATGAAACTACTTTAGAAGAAAATAACATTTTGGGGCACCTGGGTGGCTCAGTCATTAAGCATCTGCCTTCGGCTCAGTTCATGATCCTGAAGTCCCAGGATCCCAGGATTGAGCCCCACATCGGGCTCTCTGTTCAGAGAAGCCTACTTCTCCCTCCCTCACCCCCCCACTTGTGTTCCCTCTCTAGCTGTGTTTCTCTCTGTCAGATAAACAAATAAAATCTTAAAAAAAGAATATTTTATATGGCTCCAATAATTGTTTAAGTGAGGTGAAGTAGTTATTTGGGCTATTTTAGAAATTGTATGATGTAATAATGCCTTAAATTATTGATACATTGCTGAATATTGCTATCAATATCTCTGAATGTATTCAATGTTTATAATATCAAATCATATTAAATCATATTTAATTTTTTTCAAATATATATGCTTTTTCAAATACACGTATGACAGTGAGAGATAGCACAGCTATTAAAATAACTTTTCCCTTAAACTGCCTATACCATTTTATCAGATAAATTATTGATAGCAAGTTATAAGAATATCAGCAAAGAATGTAATTTTCTTTATATAGTATCTTATCTCAGCTACTAAAGTTTTTTCATTCTGCAGGAAAGAACCTATTGATATGATATAATCCTTACTTGTAGAATAAACAGATGATTAGGTACCTCCTCTACATCTTAAGAACACTCTTTTGCCATTGCTGTATTTTGCACTGCAGATGTGATGAATCTATGTTGTCATACAGTAGTGTATTAACTTAAAAAATTAGCTTAATTTTGAGATTGTTTCAAGTTCTCTTGTCTAGTTGTATGAGAAAACCTAAAGAACCAAAACTATTGATTTTAGGAACTGAACCTCTGTAAGAACAAATAAACCTTAAGAAAATAAATTTTAAAAATTGATGAAATTCAATTTCCTTTAGATATTCAAAATAATTAGACTTAGATAAAAATTCAATTTTATTATTAGATTCACTAATATCTACTTTTTAAATATAGAAAAAAACTCAGACTTTTTGCATATAAGGCCATATATTAACTGGGAGAAATATTAATAATCTAACATAAAACTTTATAGCAATAATCTCCCTTTTAGAGACTCCCTTAAAGTGTATAGTGATAGCACTATAAAGGAATGTCCAGTGTTTAGAAACACTTGGAAGTCATATTGTAAAAGTTTATCCATATTCCAGAAACAAAAGACTTACCTAGACCAGTTTCACTGTATTGAATATAAACATCAGACTTTACAAAGTGACCTCCAGCTGCACTTCAATATAGTTGGCATTTACTTCCCCTTTATCATGTACGATATTAGCAAGCATAACACAACTATTGTTGACTGAAAATAAACTCCTGCTTCTTTAGAGAAAACAGAAATAATGAAGTATTTTGAAGAGACTTTACAAACTACATTTTGGGTTCAAAATTTTAAGATTGTTTTTTTCAAAAAAATCAGATATCTGATATTCTAAAAACAAAAAGATTTCCACATTACATATGGTCTTTACAACACACTATCAATGGAGAAAAGTGAATTTGTGTAAGAAAGACTTAAGGGATAACCATTTTAACTACTTAGGAACATGCTATTTCTACATAATAGTAATTTTAATTTTATTTTAGTCACATGCCTCAAATAAATTGCTTTTAAGTTCTTCTTAGAGCCAGCTTCAAAAATATTACTTATGAAATGACATCATGCTTGTTGTTATAAAATTAAAAATAAGTGGGGGCACTGACACACAGGATGCTTTCAGAGCCCAGAAAAATGCACAAAGATAAAAAGTCAGTTATGTGGAGCACTGGATGTAGGGCATAAACAATGAATCTTGGAACACTGAAAAAATAAAATAAATTATTATAAAAATAAATTAAAAAGCCAGTTATGGTAATTGTTGATTTTTTCTAAAAATTTCAAAAACTAAAAATCTACGTAGGCTTGAATTTGACAACATAAATACTGGAACAATCACCAACTATTTGGAAACTCAAACACTTTTCAGAAAAAATTACAAACTAAATATTTGAAATATGTGGAATATATACAACATTACATATAAATTTGAATATTCAGATTTACAATAAAAACTATAACAAAAGATACCAGTGAAAGTAAGATTCTAAACTATTGCAAAAGGCTAAGACTTAAATTGCTTATTTAGCTAATCTGTTCTTAAAATTTAAAGAATAAAGCCTTTTTTTGAATGTTTACTATAGACAAAATAAGAAACAAACTTGACTTTTAAAACTGATAAACAGGAAGAATGAAAAAGAGAACACCTGGTGAAAAAAAAAGATGACATAAAAATAGACTCTTAAACTCTAACAATGGAGGGGAGAATGAGGAGAGAACAGTAAAGTCAAGGAAAAAAATGTAATAGGACTAACCACTGGGCAAAGAGAAAGGCTAAAGTTATTTTGGAGAAATAATACTTTTAAAAATATTTTTCCCTGTTGTGTATACAGTATTTTTTGTAACTCTGGAACCTCACCTTTCCCCACATTTTATAGTAGGTAATTTTAAGTGAAACAAAGCTGACAGTTTACCACAAATCTTTAATTAAGACCATTTTCATAAATTGTTATGAGTTTCACCAGAAACAGTCACAAATTCATGGCCTATGTGAATATTTGCCAAAATAAAATGCATTAAAGACTATTAAATCTATATGTAAACCTGTAACAAGAGGAAATTCATTAGGTTTTTAGGAAGTCTTAACTTTCTTAATGAGTGCTGTTGACAATAATTGCTATTCTAAGAAAACCACAGTCATCTGTTTATTGAACCTCATTTCTCCTAAATGTTCCTGCTTCTTTGCTGGAACAAAGTGTGTTATTGTTTAAAAGGTTCTGAGCTGTTCTTCAATTATCTGAGTGAATCTACAGCTTAAAGCAAATATTTACCTTATGCCCACAATTAAAAAAAAAAACAACAAAACCCAAAAAAACAGCTGAAACACAATTCATGCAGTGCCTTACCTAAGAGAAGGAGGTATATTTTGCACTGAAAGCCCCCAACCATGCTGCTGAAGGACTCCATGAAAGCATCCTGTCCCATGCATACAGTGCCCTGTTCCCGGTGGCAACTTGGTTCATGGACCAGCAGCTGCTGGTTTATTTGCTAGGGAAATTAGCAGTGAGGTAACAGACCCTATCCTGTCTCTTGCTTCTGTGATTTGAATACAGAATGAATGTGTATACAAAGGACACAGGGAGTGGGAACACCTGTTATATACTCTGCAAAAATACAGGCTCATGACTTTACAACAGCTTCTTTGCCATTATCAGACTATCAGTAATTGTCAGTATATCTCATGAATCATTCTTGGTTATTAATAATCACATGAAGGAAAACATCCTTTTAGGCAACTTTATTGAAAAATAGTATGCTTTCATAATGAGAGCTATTGTGAAATTTCCTGAAAAAGGTAAGTTGGTTCCCTATCATGCAAAATTATGCCATTATTTTGAAATTAAAGTTCGTTTTTCTATGAAAATTGAAGTATTTCATATATCTGCTAAAGTTACAAAACATCCTGAAGTCACTAACATGTAAAAGTTATATCGCAGAATCAAAACAGAGCACCTGAGTATCTTTAAAAATGTATTTTTCTATGTATTATTTTCTATTATAAACATCTGGCATGGTTTTATTCACTCTATGGATTCTTGTTATTTTTAAAAGCAAGCTGCAGGTGTGTTTCCAAGTGACAGTGAATCATGGACCATGCATAATTATAATGAAAACAGATAATATCTGAAGCTACATTTTCACAGCTAAAACACAGAGGAAGTAAACCAATGGCCCTGAGAGGCTCTTGTCTCTACTGTGGTGTCTGGGCTACAGCTTTTCAGCCTCACCTCTTCATCGCCATGGGAGCAAGCAGTCTTAGCACTTCCACTTAATTTACTAAGTTATAAGTTAACTCCTATTTAATTTCACGTATTGCAAGAAGGTTCTAGTCCAAGGCTGCCACTATGTAAATTATATAACAATCATATATAACATGAAGCATATAACATAGGTATGTAATAATATCTGCATCAAATCCAGAAAAATTCCTTGCCTAAATCATTGTTAACAGTAAAGGCTCACTGAAGGAGTTCAAGGATAATAGGAAAAGACTATTCCTCAAGTGTAAAGTTAAAAAAAAAAAAGGAATGATAGTTATTTTAGAATCTAAGTTTGGAAACATTTTTTGCAGCAAGGCTCCCAACTCTTCCAGAAGAGCAAAGAGAGTGAGTGACTTTTGGAAAACCCGAGGCCTCTTCAGAGGTCACTTTATAATTTCTCGATGATTCAGAAAAACAGTAAGAGCTTCCCCGAGGTGATTACTATACCACAACTTTCTCTGTGTGCTATCCCTAAATCTTGGACAAACATCTATTGCAGCACTTATCTCATTAACCTCAATTAATTTTGTTGAATGTTTACTTTTGCTCTGCACAACTCAAAGAAACAGAGAAACAACTCAAAAGAAACATTAATTATGGATCCTTAGCACCTCACTAATGTTTAACTGGTGTTTTTGTTAAGGTGTTCCCTTAGAAATAAACCCCAAATTCTCCTAGGCTACTATCTTCTGATACTTAGTTGGTGTTAAGAAATGCATATAAATTTTAACACTGGTTTGCAAAATCACAACTAAGAAATATAAACATTCTACAGATACCACGTAGATTACCCTCACATATTTTAAATCAATATTAATATCTAATTGCCTTTATAAAATAAACTCTTTCCAGGATTTTTCAAACCTCGTGCTGGCTCATGATGATTTTTGGGTCCTAGGCAAATTCGTGTTATACTTAAAATGTTCTTTCTTTTACGACATAGGTGATAATAGACACTATGTAAATAAATACCAAAATGAATCATAGCTGTGATCTTTTCATGTCATGGCAAACATGAAAACATGACAATATCCTCATCAAACGCCCTGGGAAAGTGCTACGTGGCATATCTACGACAAGCGCCCTCTAGCGTCATGTGGTAGGCATAAAATCTTACCTGACGGTGTAATTTCTGAATTCAGGATGTTTTACACAGGAAGACAGACAAGGTAACGCTAAATAAAACCTCAACTGTTGTCAGTTTTTATATGATTGCTAAAAATGATTAAAGTGTTTTATTATTATATGAGAAATTTCCCACTATCAGTATCTTGCATCTGACTTGTAATGTACAGAGGGGTTCTGCTCTACTATACTCTTCAGGAGCCTGTTTATCGATCTTATATTTATATTTAAAGTGAAAAGGTTGACTAACTTAAGTAATACATATCCCTGGTAATTAAATTTCAAGCAATGAAAGGAGTCAGGATTGGAGGGGGTAGGGTTTTTTGGGGGGCGGGGCGGGCTTTTTTGTCACTTTTTTTCAAAAGATTTTATTTATTTGACAGAGAGAAACAAAGCCTGAGAGGGAACATAAGCAGCGGGATGGAGAGAGGGAGAAGCAGGCTTCCCAGCGAGTAGGGAGCCCAACACGGGCCTCAATCCCGGGACTCCTGGATCATGACCTGAGCTGAAGGCAGAGGCTTAACCACTGAGCCACCCAGGCGCCCCTTATTGTCACTTTTCAACTTACATTATTTATTATCTAGTTTGTTTAAATTCTACTATTGGTCTTGTTTCATAAGGCAAGCACTCTGCTACATGCATTTTAAATACCTGCATTCATTATTTATTAGTAGCATATGAATATTTTCAAATGGTAAGAAGAATTGGAAAGGTGGTAAAATGCCAATGCCAAGGTCAATGTAGAAAAGGGGGACTAAAAACTGGGTAAAAAAAAAAGCATTGTCTTACAGAGACTTTGAACACAGAAACAAACTGAGGGACTTGGAGGGAGGGGGGTGGAGGGAATGGGAGAGCCTGGTGGTGGGTACTGGGGACACCTAAAGCGTGGAGCACTGGGTGTGGGGAATGGGGAATGAATATTGAAACACTGGAAAAAAAATTTTAGTAACAATAATAATAAAAAAAAGCATTGTCTTATGTTGTAATTAAATAGATCCCAGGAAAGGTTACAGTCTACAGGTTACTGGGAAGAGCTGGCCACTGGAGGAGGTCATCTCAATAGCCTATGCCTGTGCTAGTGTTCAATGTTACGTCTACAGTGCTGCCTCTCAGATGCCAGGATCTACTGATGTGACTGCTAAATGACTATGCGCAGTCTTTCTTCTTCCTGGGCTCCTTTCCATGTCCCAGCCTTACCTTCAGCAAGTGTTTTTGGTTTCTGCTACTGCTTGCTCAGAAAGTGTGGTTACATCACCCTGGACAGGCCACAACTTTGTGCTGCTCTGATAGTTATTTATAGGATGTGAAATGTATCTTCCTAATCAAACAAGCTTTTATTTAAGTTTTTAGAGGTTCCTCTGGTTTGAGCCATCAGGAATATGCCCTTACTCTATTTTACTGTTAATGCTGTTGCCTTGAATCAGAACAACTTAAACTCTTAGCTCAGACATTTTAATCCACAAAAATGGGGCTGGCAGTTCTTTACCAAGGGACTACCATCCAGCAAGCTTTCCTCAAGACTTGTCAGCAGGCTATCCAAACTTTCCACTAGTTGCTCTGGCCTATCACTAACAGCCTTCAAGCAACTGTAAAAGTCTTAAATAAGCCTTATGTACACTCTTGGAAAATGGAAATGAAATAACGTGCTTCACTTTTTGAAAATAATTCTTTAGGGCTTTAGGTTTGTTTAGTTTAGTTTAGTTCAGGAAGTTAAAAATGCATCATATATGGCTCCATTATTTTCTATAATGTTAGGGTATGTTGAATTAGGAAATATAATTTATTTAGACAATATTATAGTTATAGCCTTTGAACTTTTAGAAGACTGGATTGTTCATTTAGTTTTAGTTTATATGAAATAAAAAACTTAGAGTATTAGAGTAAACCAGTTTTAATGCTTTCTTGAGTTTTCTGGGTCAAATAGATACAGGAAATATTAATTTCCCCAATTAGGCAGTTTATTAAAAAAAGACAAAATATACATGGAATAAAAAAGCTTTTTGTTTTGTGACTTGTAACTTTTTGTACTGACTATATGTGGGGGGAAATTCTGGATTTGGATCTGGGTTCTAGTTCTAATTCAGGCTCTAATTTTAAAATGTGTGATCTTGAAACGTCAGATGAATCAGTTTTCTCATTTCTAAAGAGTGGATTTGAAATGCTAGAGCTGGCTCCCTGTAAGAAGCACTGAAGGTCTTAAACAAAGAATCTAGAAGAAAACAGTAACAATGGCATACTCCTCAGGTGCATTTGAATGGTCAGGTTTGAGAACTACTAGTCTTGGATCAGCTCTAATTATAATACATGCTTTTCAGCTAAACTGTAAACTGCTTGAGGACCAAAACTCTATGTTACTAATGTAAAGTGCATAGTTCGCCTACTGTCTCCAAGTGCCTAACAATTAAAAACTGAATTGGGTTTTATTTTATATGCTAATATAGTCAGCAGTTTCTGTTTCTTTTGATGCTTTCAGGGACTTTTTAAAAAAGATTTTATTTATCTAAAAGAGAGAGAGAGAGAGAGAGAGCGAGCGCAGAGGGAGCAGAGGGAGAGGGAGAAGCAAGCAGGTTCCCGGAGCTGGGAGCCAGATACAGGGCTTGATCCCAGGATCCTGGGATCATGACCCAAGCTGAAGGCAGATGCTTAACGACTGAGCCACCCAGGTGACCCAGGGACTTCCCCCTCCCCCACAAGATTTGACTCTATCTATCTATCATCTATCTATCTTAGAGAAAGAGAGAGAGAGAGCAGAAGGAGGATCAGAGTGGGAGGGCGGGTGAGGGGGAAAAAATCTCAAGCACACTCTGCGTGGATCACAGAGCCTGACATAGGGCTTGACCCTATGACCCTGAGATTATGACCTCAGCGGAAACCAAGAGTCCCATGGACTTCAAGGATATTTAAATATTGAATATTTTCACATAATAAGAACTGCCTGGCAATAAAGACTAGAGCAGGTAAAGCATGAATTGCCCAAAAGTGTCTGGAATTTTTAAAGTGGTTAGAAATAACAGAGAAGCATATAGGTAAACATAATGTGAAAAGCAACTGTTGAGCACAATGATAGAAGTATGCACAAAGTGGTTCTGTTGGAGCAGCAAACTGGGCAGACTTGTGACTGTAATTCTTCACGATTATAAGGTGCTTTACAATTTATAAATTGCATATACCTACATCATCTCATTTATCCTTATGAAAAGAAAAAAATAAACTGGGGATTGTACAGCCCCATAGGATGCTTGTGTGGATAAATGAGATAATAATATATAAAGCTATTAGCAGAATTCTTGACATGTAGTAAACTCTCCATAAATGCTACCTGTTATTAATTCTAGAATGCTTTTTTTCCTCTAGTGGTCTCATAACTGGAAAGTTCTTACTTTCTTTTTAGAGATTTTATTTTTTAAATAATATTTATACTCAACATGGAACTCAAACTCACAACCCTGAGATTAAGAGTCCCATGCTTGACTGGGCCAGCCAGATGCCCCTGGAAAGTTCTTTCTTAAATCAAACCCCGAACACCTCTCCTATTACTTTCCTCAATTTAACCAAACTGCTAAGAGTTGAAATGAGAACTTTTTAAAAAAAAATTTTATTTTTTCAGTGTTCCAAGTTCATTATTTATGCCCCACACCCAGTGCTCCATGCAATACGTACCCTCAGTGACTTTAAAGTGTCATGTATACTTATTGTTATATTTTCTTTTCTTTTTTTTTAAAGGTTTTATTCATTTATTTGACAGAGAGAAACAGAGAGAGGGAACACAAGCAGAGGGAGTGAGAGAGGGAGAAGCAGGCTTCCCGCCGAGCCCGGAGACGGATGCGGGGCTAGTTCCCGAGGCCGATGCGGTCTCGATCCTGCGACTCCAGGATCATGACCTGAGCCAAAGGCAGCCACTCAACCAACTGAGCCACCCAGGAGCCCCACTTATTGTTATATTTTCTATCTCAACTTGCCTTAGATCACGTACAGGTTTGAATCCTTGGGTTTTACAGTTTTTTGCAGTGGATATCAAGACTGAAGAACAGTCCTAACCCTGGGCAGCTGACTATTGGACCATTGGACCACACTTTTCCTCAGAGCCCAGAGCCAGCTGGAGAGTCCCAGGTTCCCCGATCACTTCTGGGAGAGTGCCTTTCCTTGAGTTCCTGTCGCGTCAGTCTCACGTCCTCCCATCCCGCCCCTCTGGACCATGTTGGGTTTCCTCCACTACACTCTGAAGGGGAAATCACGTCAGTCGGTTTATATACTGTCTTCTCAGTGATTTTTCCTGTTGCTCAATGCCTGGTCACCTATGAGTTAGGTTTTCGCCTTACCGAAGCGAGGTGACCAACAGCAAGTACCTCTGTAAAGACTGGCGGTCGCCGCGGTCACTCAGAACGACAAGATTCGCCGGGCTTAACTGAAGCATCCGCTCTTTTCCTTCCTGGGAAATGTAGTACCTGAGCTACCCTCGTCTCTTCATTGTCATTGTCCGCGGTGGCCGGAAGACTACAATTCCCAACATACTCAGCGCAGGAGGGGATGACCTGGGTCAGCAGCTCCACGTGACTATTCACTATGGCTTCCCTGTGTTTGGGCCAGCTGTGTGGTGGTTCGGCGTGATATGTTTGTTCTTTGGGGTGGGGTGCCACTCTCACGATTTCGACATGCAAAAAATCAAATCTCTTATGACCCGACAGGTAAGTCGTGGAGGCTTAAGCAAAGGCCGCCTTCGTCTCTGCTGGTAGAGGAGCCTAGGTGTTCTGTCTGTGGGCTGGGGCGGGCGGAGACCTTAGCTATGGCTAGTGGCAGGTATGAGGGGCACCGGGAGACCGGGGCACACCCTGGAAAATTCATCTGAGCCACCGTGATCTGAGCCCTGCTCAGGAAAGTAGAGGCGTCCCAGAAACAGTCCTTTAGATAAGGTCAATGGGCGGGTTTCAATGAGGGCTAACTTTGTTTCCCCTCCTTTCTGCCATCGTTCCAGTGACAGCTCCAGCTACCCTGCAGGGCTCCCTTTATCTAGGCTGTGTGTTGTCTACGAGCAGGTGGCCTGCGTAGGGAGGTGAGGTCTGTGAAATACAGATGACTGGAAAGCGTGAAAAAAACGGATGAGTTGAAGATAGAATTGGTAGCTTCAGGACTTTGGGCAGTGGGCAAACATTTTAGCTTAAATTTCCAGATGTGAAAATGAGAATAAGAATTATTTTTGTTAATTTTATCTTACAGTTATATTATGAGAGTCACCAGGAAGTTAATGCATGTGAAATGATACTTTTAAAAAACGTGGTTATGACAAAATGGTGGCTTTTTATTTTTTGCTGCAATGATAATTCGTGAATAAAAACTTAGGATTTTTTAAAATTCCATTTCATAAATGATAGGGACTTCTTAATAATGTCTCAGCTTCCTTCAAGGAAGAAGTGGTAGAATTTCCTTTTACAGACTTACTGGTTATGACTTTGTTTTAGATACTTTTATTTATTTAACTCTAATATTTCACCACAATTGGCCTTCTCTATTATATTTATATGAGAGAAGTGTAATTTGGAGTTTTAAATTTTGAGAACTTTGAGAATATGGAGGATAATCATTTAGTGAAAGGTTCATTTGTGAGTTTTGTTGTTGTTGCTTAGAAGGTGATTACACATTCCAAATTAAACTTTATTTAAGAGACAATCAGAATAGGTTAGAAATGGTAGATATCTTGTGAAGAATACATGAGGCCTACATGATTATTTTACCCCTTTTAAGTTATACTGTTAATGTCATGACAATAAAATTTAAAAGTTCTGTGAATAATAAAAGATTTAAGTAAATTGCGATCCCTCACATTTGTTGAGTACTGGTGTTATGGTTCATACCACTTGTTACTGGAGGATATTTGGGTCCTGCTCCATCTTGCCATAGCTATATGACCTTGAGGAAGTCACCAAACTTCTTAGAGCATTTGTTTTCACATCTTTAAAATAGGAATAGTAACGTATCACATGGGGTCAGACTGGTGATGATGTTCATATGATATGATGAAGATAAAGAGATAAAGGAGTTAACACTTCTGGGTCTTATCAAGGAAGTGCTTAATCACAGAAGTCTCATAAAGTGGAATTGTAAAAATGGTGACTCTTCAGCCTCAATCAGTTGCTTATTGGACTTGAGAAGGTCAAATCAGTGCTTAATTGGTATAGAAAAAAACCTAAAGAACACATACAAAAAGCTGGAACTACACTGTGTAAAAAGTAGGAGTTTTACACAGACTTTTTAAAGATTATTAAACATTTTTTAAAATTTTATTTATTTATTCGACAGAGAGAGATAACAAATAGGCAGAGAGGCAGGCAGAGAAAGAGGGGGAAAGCAGGCTTCCCGCTGAGCAGAGAGCCCGATGCAGGATTCGATTCCAGGACCCTGAGATCATGGCCTGAGCCGAAAGGCAGAGGCTCAACCCTCTGAGTCACCTAGGCACCTCTAAAGGTTATTCTTATTTTAGTGAGAGAGAGAGAGAGCTTGCGAGCGAGAGCTTGAGTGGGGGGCAGCACAGAGGGAGAGGAAGAGGGAAAGAATCTCCATGTTTACTCCATGTGTGCAGAGCCCAACTTGGGGCTTTATCTCATGATCCCAAGATCATGGCCTGAGCAGAAACCAAAAGTTGGACACTTAACTGACTGAGCTACTCAGCTTCTCCTACTCAGATTTTAAAAGTTATCCTCATTATGTTTGTTTACAGCTTAATTTCCACATGTTTAATCATTACTAATACGCATCTCATGAATCTTTGTAGTACGAAAGTAGGGTACTGCATAGAGTAACATTGAAGATTTTTTATTTAGTACTCTTTCTTATTGGGTTACATATAGTAGTATTACAAATAAATGTACACAAAGATGTTTCTTTTTGTGAGGCTAAAGAATATGCTGATAATATCATTAAGGTGTGGAGATATGAAAAGTCGGTGAAACTTAAGTGTTTTGGAATTTCAGCTCTGCAAGGATCTTGGTTTGGGAAAGAGTGGGAGGGTGGGCTTTGTTAGCACTCTTTATTTAGATGAGTTCTGTTTTTCAGCCTTCTCTATTAGGCTGGCCTCTGTTCTTTCAGTTCATTCAACAAATGTTTACAGAGCGCTATGTGCCAGGCACTATTCTAAGTTTGGGGGTGCAGTAGGGAACAAAACAAGTGCTCAGGCAGACATAGGGATTAATGCTTAAGAAGAAGAGGAGTTAGGGAAGCCTGGAAGTTTTTGGCACGTTGGGATCATTATAACTTTAAATAGTGTGGCCATGGAAGGCCTCACTGAGAAGGTGACATTCGGATAAAAACCTGAAGGAAGTGAGGAAGTGAACCATGTGGATATTTGGAAAGGAGCATTCCGGGTAGAAGGAAGAGCAGATGCAGAGGCCTTGAGGTGGGAGCATGGCTGAGGAACAGCCAGATGCCAGTGTGGGGGAGTAAAGTACGTGAGGAGAACACAGTAGGAGATGACGTCTGGATGGGGTCAGAGAGCTGAGAGCAGGAAACCAGATCACCCAGGACCTCATTTTGACCTCATCTCCTACTACTTTTCTTCTCATTAATAGCAAAGCCATGCTTCTGTTTTGATTGAAACAGCAAGCAGGGGATTGATCTCATTTTACATCTTTCTGGCCTCTTTAAAAAGAATAGTTTGAAGAGGGGAAAAGAGCAAAACCAGGGAGAACAATAAGGATATCATTGCAGTCATCTGAATGAGAGAACATGTGGGCCTTGACCAGAGTGTCAGTGGTGGAAGGGTTGAGAAGAGGTTGGATCATGAGTATATTGTAAATATAGAGTTGACATGATTTCTTGACAGATCGGATTTGGGCTGAGAGAGGAGAAGCATCAAGGTTGATTCCAGATGGTTTGGTCCCAGCAATTGGAATTGCCATTTAACAAAGTGGGTAAGACTGAGGAAGGAAGAGATTCAGGGAGGGCAGAAAGTTTTTAGACTTGCTCACTTAAAGGCCTATTTTAGACATTTAAGTGGAGTAATAAAATAGGCAGTTGGCTAAGAGTCTCAATTTCTGAGGAGAAACACAGGATATAGATACAAATTTGGGACTTACGAACATGTATAAGGTATATAAACTGGCTAAGATCTCCAATGGAATGAGTGTGGATATAAAACAGGAGTCCACACTTGGAACTTTTGAGGTCCTGAGGTTAGAAGGTTAGGGGGAGAGGTGGATCTAGTGAGGCAGCTTAAGAAGGAGCAGCCAGTAAGGGAGGACAGCAGCATCTCAAAGATCACCTGTCCCATATGAGATGCTCAGTAAATATTTGTTGGATACATAGTGAATAAAGAGAACTACCAAGTAGTTGGTAGGGTCCTGGAAGCCAAGTGAAGAA
The DNA here is from genome assembly GCA_004023965.1 of Spilogale gracilis. NCBI lineage: Eukaryota > Metazoa > Chordata > Mammalia > Carnivora > Mephitidae > Spilogale > Spilogale gracilis. The sequence goes on from PITA01001162.1 coordinate 56,233, forward strand.
TTTAAGAGAAGGGAGTGATCAGCTGTGCAAAGTGCTGCAGGTGGATGGCAGAAGGTGAGAATGAGCCTTTGGACAGAGCAGCATGGAGGTCATCAGGTACCTGACAGCAGCACTTTCCATGAAGTGATGGGGGAGGAAAGCCTGCTTAGGGTGGGTTCAAGAGAAGTAGAGGACTGAGTATAACCACTAAGCTGAATTTTGCTGAAGAGAGAAGGAGGCAGAAATCACCTCACACGCTCCTTTTGATAGTTGGGACATAAGTTGCTGGTCTCATAAATGGAAATAAAAGATTCATGAAGACATTACGGAAGTAATCTGAAGGTTTATCTGCTTCGAGCAAAGAAATAAAGTGCAGAGGCACGTTATTATTTATGCTGAATTTTGTAAAATTTAAGCTGGAGAAATTTATTAAAACAAATACCAAAGATGATATCGTTTACAGCGAAAGTTTCAGTTTCATAAAAGCAGAATACCACAGTTACGACTGTCACTTCCTGCTTCAGGGAAGTGAGGATAAAAATCCTGACTTCATTTTTGTCCGTAGAAATTTATAAAATTGCTAATCAAAGGGTTCAAGATCTATAATCCAAAATACACATGTCAGATGTACTCTGAGACACTTATGTAATTCTTTATTTCTGTTTTGATAGAAGAAAAGCATTTCTCTGTGATCACAGTAATATTCAGAGTAATGGTTAGTCCTTTAAAGAATGCTTGCCATGTACTAGACACTGTTTTTGGTCTCTTACATACATTATCTCCTTTACTCTTTACTGTTAGCCTCTGCATTACTGTCACATTCATTAGAATGTAAAGATAGGCAGGTTAGATAAGTTGTTCCAGACCACAGAGCCCATTCCCTGAATCACTCAGCTCCCCCACTTCCTAACATGCAATAGGGTTTCCAGTTTTTACTACTTCTCTTTTGTACATTTGGTAAAAAATTGCCATATATCCGTTGCAAAGTATTACTGTATGGGGTGACTAATCTGGAGTAAGATCTTTTCCTATGTATTGATACACATTACTTCTTTACATTTCAGGCATTGGTTTCTTTACTGAGTAGCTCTGGAGAGAAAGAAAATTACCTGTGATATAATCCTCAAGAATTTCCGTTAGATTGGTTAAACATATCTATAGTTCTAAAAATGTTTGTTTAAAAGGCATGGCAGGGGCATCTGGGTTGCGCAGTAGGTTTAGTGTCCGACTCTTGGTTTCAGCTTGGGCTGTGATCTCAGGGTTGTGAGATTGAGCCCTGTGTTGGGCTCTACACTCTGTGGAATCTGCTTGGGACTCTCTCTCTGTCACCTTGCCATTCCACCTATGCAGACTCTCTCTCAAATGTCTTCTTTAAAAAAAAAAAAAGGGCATGGAAGTTATCTTTTAAAATATATTTTGGGATGGTCATGATTTTGAATCAAATTATGAAGTTTTGCACTTGTGTATGTATGTATATATGTGTGTGTATATGTGTGTATGTGTATGAGAAGGAGAGGAAGAGGGATAGAGAGAATATGAGAATGAAAGTGAGAGAAGCCTGGGTGGGGTATTCTAGGAGTAGTGGAATACTTGGGAGTGAGGCAGAACACCTTGTCTTAAAAAATTGCAGTTATGACTGGTTATATCTTATAACAGGGGTGATAAATACATAGCTCTGTAATTTAAAAATAAGTTCTGCTGTAAGTCTCAAATAGTCAATCTGAGTATGCCATATGTTTTGGTTACTGAGGACATCAACACATCTAAAGGACAAAAACACTCTTCAAATTTATGTACCAGCTAGTTTTGTTTACAGACTAATATTACAGGGACTTTTGGTGTCTGCTCTGAATAGCCTATATTTAAAAAGAGGCTTTCATTGTTTATGCTCCGCACCCAGTGCTTCATGCAGTTTGTGCCCTCAGTACCAAACAGTGAATCTTGGAACACTGAAAAAATAAAACAATGTAATTTTTTTAAAAAGAGGCTTTCAAAGAAAAGTGAGATTGCTAACTTCTTTCTGTCTTGATAACTTTCCTTGGTTTAAATAAGACTTTCAGAATTCCTCAGTTGATGTGAATATAGAAATTACTGGGTACCAAGAAGCTAAAGAACAGTAGAAACCAACAAGAAGTGAGATTTAAGTCCCAGTTATGCATTTAAATTGGGTGTATTGGTGAAAAATAATCAGGTAGAATCAAGGGTATTTGTGTATTAAGCAATTGACATCATTTAAAAGTCTTTGATTAGCTTAGCTGGTTGATGTATTATATCAGAGAATCATAATACTTAGTCCTTCTTATCAGGTGAACTTGGTAATGATTAAGATATAAGTGCTTCTGTGGCATGCTTTTTGCCACCCAATTTTCTTTTCTTTTGCTTGTTTTTAAACCATGGTTAAGTTAGACTTCAACCATTAGTTGTGAAGCTGCCATCTAATACTTTTAAACTTCCAAAAGTACATCTTTATTTGATTTAATAATAGTACTATGTGTATTAAGTGACAGTTGTTTTTAGAATATATGTTCTATTTATTTTAAAGCTATAAAGTTTCTATTTTTAAAATGGTTATTTCTATTTTAATAAACAGGCTCTGTCATTTTACAGTTCAGCATAACTAAAATTCTTTTCCTTTTATTATTCTTTTTTTTTAAGGGTCTGAAAAGCCCTCCAGAAAGCCTTAGTGATCTTGGTGCCATTGAGAGTCTCCGGGTCCCTGGAAAGGTATTGATCTACATGTGTGAGCATGACTTTTCACTTCCTTAAGAAATAATATTGCCTTTGGATAATAATTGATTCACAGAAGCTTTTCCTTCCCACTGGCAGATGGTAGTTATGATAAAGCTAGGTAAATTTTTATAGTATAGTAGGCCTGGGGCTTGTTTTTGCTTTCATTGCTCATTGAGATGCAGAATGATTCATTATAGTGAAGCAGAAAATGCAAAATTGATAAATTTAGAGTTTATTATATTGTATCAACTTCTTAGCCTTAAAGCAGTTTTATACACACACACATATATGTATATATATGAAACTTATTGATTTTTTTTGCTGTAATTTGGAGAAATGAAATAATTTACTTTTTATGCTCTAACACCATGAGTCAAATATCATTGTTAATTATGTTTTTTTATGGAGTAGATTTTTGAGTAATTAGCTAAAGCATAATTTGTACTAAATTGTAGATATCTTAGATTTTAATCCCCTGATTCATGTAAATTTATCAGTTTACAAATTTAATAGGTATTATTTGAAAGCTAGCTGGTTTTCCCCCAGGAGAATTATTAACCATTGTAATAAAATAAATCCCTGCTGTTTCTCACTCTGGGTGTTGCCATTTGGAGCTGCCTCCGTGAATAGCAGCTTCATCACAGATCAAAGTGTCTTCTCAATGTCTGCTCTTGTGATTTTCAATTTGAGGATCGTATTGGAAAGTACTATTTGTTTCCTGTGTCTGGCATTTTAATACATCGGGCTTGTTTCTCTTGGTCAGAATTATAAGGCCTCTCATGACGCTTTAGTGTCAGCTGCTCAGGAGAGTGATCTCCCAACCTTATGAGGAACCTTACCCCCTAATATGAATTGTATTTATAGCTTAGCTTTAATTTTGGACCAGACCCAAATATGTTCTCCAAATGTGGTACAACTCTAACCAGCCCATTTGCATGAAATGACTCTGACAATAGGCTTAAAGAGGCATTTTGAACAGTTTTGTGTGATGTTATAAAAGGTTGTTGCAGGGCGCCTGGGTGGCTCAGTGGTTAAGCCTCTGCCTTCAGCTCAGGTCATGATCCCGGAGTCCTGATATCGAGCCTCGCATTGGGCTCCCTGCTAAGTGGGAAGCCTGCTTCTCCCTCTCTCCCTCCTACTGCTTATGTTCCCTCTCAGGCTGTGTTTCTTTCTGTCAAATAAATAAAATCTTAAAAAAAAAAAAAAAAGGTTGCATCTGATGAAATTAGGAACTAAGCAATAACATAAATCCTAATTGACAATTCTTTTTATTTCCTTGACTCAAGAAAACAGGTCATGCATTATGAACATGCCTTGAATTAGATTGCATTAGATGTTTCAGAACCAGTGTAAAATTGATGAGTGAGCCTCTTTAAAAAATACAAGAATGTACTGCATAAGGACTTTCTGTTGTTTTTAAACCTCCTGCAAACTTTTGTTGCCTCTAAACCGTGCACCTTGATGTTTTTCCGGTTGGGGTAGGTAGTGAATTTATAATGATCTCATTACCCAGTCTTCTCTCTGTCCCCCACCCCAGTCCCATCAGTGGCCAGTCTGGGATCACAAAGTTGGCAAATGTAAATGCTTCAGGTGATGATTAAGTTTGGCGCATTGGTCTAAGAAGCCAAGCTGTTAAATTGTAAAACAGTTAATAGGAAAATTAGTATCAATGCAGTCAGCTTCAGTGAAGCCTCACACTAAGAAAGCTCATAAGCTCCTTGTACTTGTTCTTTCTGTGCATTCTCTTGAAACATCACAAGTGCTATAGGGTGAGTTATAGTTTTGATTTACATTTCCCTGATTATGAGTGATAGTGATTTGTTTTTATACAGTTTTTTGTTTTTATGATTTGATTTTATACAGTTGCCTTAAGATTAATGTCATGGCTAGTTCTTGATAACCTGAATTTCTATGGCTTCAAAAAATGACCTTTATATTGAGTTTTTCAAATTATTAAAAGTATTTCAAAGAAGTCTAAAACATCAATTTGAAATGATTATTTATTTTTTAATTTTAATTTTTAAAGATTTATTTATGGAAGAGAGAGAGAGAGCATGTACAGGAGCAGGGGTAGAAGGAGAGGGAGAGAGAATCTCCAGCAGACTCCTTGCTGAGCACAGAGCCAAAGCATAGGGGGACTTAATCTCACAACCCTGAAGTCATGACCTGAGTGGAAATCAAGAGTCAGATGCTTAACTGACTGAGCCACCCAGGTGCCCTGAAATGGTTATTTTAAAATAATCTTTTCCTGTAATAAAAAAGTAATATATACTGTGAATAGAAAACACAGTAAACAGAAAAGGATACCTTAAAAAAAATCACAAAACCACCAACATAGTCAAGGTTAACATTGCATTTTGGTCTTTTCCCTGTGTATATTCAGAAATTTATTGAGCATCTGTTTTGTGCTAGACATGCTCTAGGGACTGAATATAGCAGTAAAAAAGACCATCTCTGTTGCCAGGGAACTTAGTTCAAGTGGAGGGAAACAGGCCGTAAACAGGTGATTGCAAAGTATGACAGATACTATAAAGGAAATAAGGTGATGAATTAAACTGAAGCCAGAGGCTCTTTCATATGTAGTAGTCAGTGTAGGTTCCTCTCTCCTCCGTTTTTTTCTTCTTCAAAAATGGTATTAAATTCTATAAATTATTCTGAAGTTTGGGTTTTAAACTTAGTAAAATGTATTTCAGAGAAAATGCTTACAGTATAATACTAGGCTTGAAAAGCAAGCTACCCAGTAGTTTGGTTTGGGTAAATATTTTTTGGACTTAATTTATACCTGTTATATTGTCTGTTATCAAAAAGACAAAAATTAACAAGTTGGCAAGGATGTGGAGAAAAAAAAGCCCTTGGGTGCTATTGATGGGAATATAAATTGGTACAGCCACTACAGAAAACAGTATAGAGGTGCCTCAAAAAATTAAAAATAGATAATAATAATATAGAGAGTTTAACAGAAATAATTATAAATATGATTAGTGTATGATCCAGCAATTCCACTTACAGAGAAAATGAAAACAGTAAGTTGAAAAGATATATTCACCCCCATGTTCATTGCAGCATTATTTACAACAGCCAAGACAATGGAAGTAACCTAAAGTGTTCATAGATGGATGAACGGATAAAGAAAGTGTGTGTGTGCATGCGCGCATGCTCGCATGCCTGCACACATAGGATAGACCTTGAGGGCATTTTGCTGAGTGAGATAAGTCAGAGAAAGACTATATGATCAAATACTATATGATCTCACGTATATGTGGAATCCAAAACAAAAAATAAACAGAAACCAGCTCATAGATACAGAGAACAGATTGATAGCTACTGGAGGCAGTGTGGGGGGTTCAAAATGAGTGAAGGGGCCAAAAGGCATAAACTTCCAGTTACAAAATAAATAAGTCATTGGGATGTAACATACAGCACGGTGACCATAGTTAATAATACTGTATTGCATATTTTAAAGTTGCTAAGAGAATAGATCTTGAAGTTCTCATCTAAGAAAAAAAATTCTGTATGTGAGGGATGTTAACTAGACTTATTATGAGGATCATGTTGCAGTGTATACAAATACTGAAGCATTATGTTGTATACCTGAAACTAATATAATGTTGCATGTCAGTTGTCTCTCTCAATAATAATAATAATAATAAAAGCCTCACTGTCTTAGTTTGGATTCCCTTGATATTCTAATGCAGGAAGTAAAAAATAAACCCAACTTAAGGTATTTTAGTAGTCAGTGTAAATACTTGTATAGCAAAACTTTTAAACGTTAACTTCATCTAATAGCTCTAACTCACTCAAGTATATGTATGTAGAACATTTTTTAAAAAGACGTCCTTGGTCTTTAAGTACAGTCCCATTTCTTCCCTTTCTTGTCATATGTCTAAGTTGTGATAAGGAATTGAGATTTCAGTGGGATTGTCAAGAAAGTAATAGTTTAGCTTGGATTGTGTTATGTTAAAGGTTCTGGTATGGGGCTCTGGGGTAGTTCAGTAGGTTAGGCGTCTGACTCTTGATTTTAGCTCAGGTCATGATCTCAGTGTCATGGGATCAAGTCCTGAGCCTGGCTCCACACTCAGTGGAAAGTTGGCCGGAGATAGTCCCTCTCCATCTCTCTCCTCCTCTTTTCCTTTCCCCGCTTGTGCGCTCTCTCTCAAATAAATCTTTTAAAAATGTTCTGATATAAAGAATAGATAGAAGGGAAATATTAGGATGAATCATAGGAAATGCTGCACATTAGAATTGCTATTTACCAGATCCTACCCCATTCTTTTTTTTTTTTTTTTAAGATTTTATTTATTTGACAGAAACACAGCCAGAGAGGGAACACAAGCAGGGAGAGTGAGAGAGGGAGAAGCAGGCCTCCTGCCGAGCAGGGAACCAGATATGGGGCTTGATCCCAGGTCTCCAGGATCATGACTTGAGCCGAAGGCAGTCACTTAACCAACTGAGCCAGCCAGGTGCCCCCCCAGATTCCCAGGCGATTCCAGTGTGGAGCAGTATTTTTTTGTTACCATTTTACCACTTTTTGCCAAGTGGAGGACTGATGACAAGAATGGAGAAAGGGGAACCACAGAAACTGTTGTAGAAAAAAATTTTGAAGTTTTATGGACACTTCTTGTGGGAAAGAGTAGTTTGTGATGACCTAAAATTTCATTCCTGGGGAATGGATTCTTTTATACTTCAGATTAATGGGGCTTCCATGCAGAGGTAAGGATATGAGAAATTAATCTATATAGTATTTACTGACTAAATTTGCTACCCATTTAAAGAGATTTATACTTTTTGAATGACATGAATGGTTTTTACTTTAATTGGTTATAAGACTTATGAAGACGAGACCAAAATTTATTATTATATATAATAATCACAATAGTCACAGGGTTAGTAGTTACAGAACTTATTAGGACTGTATTTGAGAATATGTGTTGAATCCTGTTTAAAAATATCAGTATTCAGAGCCGTATAAGTTTGTATCTTGACTTTAAGTAAACACTTTCCATAGTTCTTCCATAATAGTTATATATCATAAAAAGAGTACTGATAAAAAGAATACTAATATTAATATTTTATTTCTTCTGAGCCACTGCCTTCTGATATTATTCTTTAAAGATAAAGTTTTTTTTTTAAGACCCTAACTTTACTAACTCATAAATAGAAGTAGGATTCAGCTAGGTTTGCTATTACATGATTGGTTTAGCTATGCCTTTGATTGTTTTCATTAAAGAAAAATATAGGCCAACGGAATAAAAGAAATCTTCATTGCAGTCATATGTGTATAAATATAAGAAAGTATTTTTGTTTGCATACTCAATGCATTCCACAAATATTATCGAGTACCTTCTCTTATATTACGCTCTGGGAGTTTGTGCAGAATGTTTTCTTGCTTGTAAAATACTTCTGTGAAGTAAGATAAATGGATTTGACTTGACTTCTTCGCATCCATGAGAAGAATCCTAAAACCATATACTACAGAGCTTGGTTTTCAGAACTTTATCAAGATACGAGGAAAATGTGCTGGAGTAAGAGGCAGGAGAGCTAGGTCCAGGTGTTGAAGTAAACATTCAGCTTATGAAAGGAAAGTTGTCTTAAATGTGTGATTAAAAAGAAGATAGGAACACGAAGTTTACGAAATGAGGCAGGGTTAAATTTGAGAGAGGATTTAAATTTTATTGGACATGGAAGGTGAAGGTATTAGAAAGACTGGTTTCTAGATGCTGAGGTGACGGTGTTGTGATATCTTTTCTCAGATAGTATCTCTTCTTTTGGAGGGTGGGTCTGATGAGATATTTTTAAAACTATCAGAAGAATGGAATGCAGACTCTACACTGGACTCTCTTCATTTTGTGACATACCTTTCTTTCGTATTAGCGTCCAAATGGACAGACATTTGTCAGACAGTTTAATGTTTCTCGCTGAGGTTAAGGAATTTTTTAAAGATAAATTTAAAAAAAAATTGATGTGTCTAAAGCTATTATCTCTAATGTTTTCCTTTTCATAGAAATAAATTTAGAGGGCGCCTGGGGCTTTCAGTTCTGGTCATGATCCCAGGGTCCTGGGATCGAGGCCCACATCCGGCTCTCTGCTCAGCAGGGAGCCTGCTTCCTCCTCTCTCTCTGCCTGCCTCTCTACCTACTTGTGATCTCTCTCTGTCAAATAAATAAATAAAATATTAAAAAAAAAGAAATAAATTTAGAAAAATACCTGTTAAAAATATAACTGTTGCATAAGAGAAGTAAATAAAAATATTTGACAAAGTATCACATATGAAAGATTTGCTTTATAATTTTGTGTTTTTAGTATAGGTTAATAGGAATATTTCTATTTATAAAATCAGTTCTTCACGATCTTTTTCTTTAAAAACAAGTATGTGTTTATTTGGATGCTTTTTTGTATAAAAAGTGATTAAAATACATTATTTCAATCACTTAAATGTGTTATAAAGCTGGATTAAAATAATGCCACTTTAATAACCTTCTAGAAAAATCTGTAAATCTTTTTATGGAAACCTCAAGTTGTAACCTCACCAGTATTCCACTAGATGGCACTGAAAGCCTAAAAAACAATAACAACAACAAAAACCAATTTAGTAGGCTTTAAAAGCTATGTTTTATTTAAAACACACAAACACAAATGGATGATGAGCCCGGTGCTTTGATGGATCATTATTGTTGTTCTAGTGGGATTTTAAGAAAATGTACCATTTCCCCACGTAATCCGACATCTGGCAATTCATTACAAATTTATATGGTGTATGTATGGTTTTGGGGTATCCGATCTTGAATCCTGTTTCATTTGAAAACAAAATCTATTTTTGCTCAGTGATTTATGATTTTTATAATACTGATTGAATATTGAAAACTCACGTTTTTTTTTTCTTTTAGCTCTGTATAGGTTTTGATAGTTAAACATTTTTTGCTCTTATTTAAAGCTCTAATGTGATATTAACTTTGGTAAGACTATATTTTTAGCATTTATTATAGCAGAATAGCTATTTTATGTTTATTGACAAAGAAATCAAAGAGTAAGAAAAAAATGTTTGGTAAGATTTGTCTTTGTAAACCCCAATTCATGCTTTACAAGAATAAAATTTCTTTTTTTTTCTCCTTCACTCCCTCTCAACACAATGCATTCTGCCATTCAGGATTGTAATGTGAACCATAATCTAATAAACTACATACAGAAATGGAAATTATTTTTCATTTCATTTTTTTGTTCTGTGCATTTTTTGTGGCATTTTAAAACTTGACCTATGAAATGAAGATTTTGCATTCATCTTTTTTGTTTGAATAAAAAGACCTACTATTGAAGATTATAAGTTTCCAGGCTGTTCTCTGAGTGTAAAAATTAGGTTAAATTGCTTTTCAAAATTAAAGAGAAAATTGAGTTAAAAAGGGTAAGAACTGTGAAGTTGTCATAACTCATTTTTTACACTTATGAAAGTGAATAGAATTTAAGTATTTGAACTTGAAATGGTATTTTAATTTGTGTGGTTTTGTATAATTTAAAAGTAGTGGTTAAGTGCAAAATTGTAGTCTTTTTTTTTTTGGTCCTAAACTTGAATGCATTCCCTTAAAAGATGAACTCTTAAGTGGGAAGTTGCTTTGTAAAGTTATAGCCTTGTTCCTTAGAAACCATAAATACACTGGAAATGTTTTATAACACCTTACACTTGAAGGCTCCAATTGTTTTATAGACTTGAATCCCCAGTTCTCATAAAACCTTTTGTTGTTAATGTTGAGAGGAAAAATGACTTGGCTAAAACAAAGATGTTCACTTACATTTCTGTTATGATTGTTTTTCTTCATTTTTCATAAAGTAACATTTATGATGTGCATTTTATATATATGTTCATACAGCTTTATCTCAGAGCTGATCAGAATGGAAAAAAATAGGCTAGGTAGAATTAGACGCAATCCCACAGTGTATTGTGACAGCTGAAAAGACAGCCTCTAAAATATTGACTAACTGCTTTGTTTTCTACCACTTGCCTAAAATAATCCTGCTTGGTTTATTATGTTAAGAAAATATTGAATATTTATGCTTACTTTTTTGATACAGCATCTGGCACAGTGATATGTGTAAGATATTTTATTTTTAGTAAAGGAAAAATATGGTTCTAGGATATATAAAAATATATTGGATTTAAAAAAAAAACTCTACTATTGCATTTTATTGCCTCTTGGTATACGTGTAAATGCTCCCCCCCCCGACATTTTCCACCCTGTGAAGCCACCCTCTGTCGTTTAACCTGTTGTAATGCTTTCCCACTACAGTTCTTACTTGTGCCTTGCTTTGTATTTGTTACCTTATTTCCCCAAATTTCTCAAATTAGAAATTTCACCTGTTCTCTCTTCGCTAAATGGCACCTCTTCCATCTAATGTGAACTCACTGCCCTTTGATGCCCTGGGTTTTGTTTGTTCTCCCTTGTGTTCTGCCTTGCAGGGGAATTGCTTATTCATCAGACCTCTCCTATTATTTCAGCAGCTATTTTTTTATTCACTTTGTTTCTGTATGGCCTAGTATAGGGAAATCTTACATAGTGGGAATTTTAAAAAATGTTTAATTGAAATACGTGATTCAATTGAGAAAGGTATGATAAGAGAGCTTTGAAAGTAGGCAAGTTATCTCCTAATGATAGAATGGAAGACAGACTTGATTTGTTCTTTTTTGCCATTTTTACTCCCTTTACAAGTAAGCTAATTACCTTAATTGTAGTTTTTCTTCAGTTTTAATTTTGGGGTAAGCAATGTACTTTATCTTAAGTGTTGATTACCATTAACAAGCAAGTTGTGGCGAATTTTGATGATCTATAGTTGTTGAGATACTATTTTTGGATTTTCAACTTTTATAGAGCATTAATACCTCTAATGAAAACATGGATATAGTAGTTTCTATGTGACTTAAAATTTACTATAAAATGAAATTCTTTAAAGTCTTTTTATAATAGCAGTCTGTAAGACTGAAATATTGTAATTTTAAAAGAAATCACATATTTCAGTATGGTATAAGTAATTTCATTTGTTATCCTGGTCTCCTGATTTTGCCTTTTAAAGTTTTTTAATAGGAAATCTTTTGTTCATTTTGTTTAGGTCGAATTTTGCCTCATACATATATATTGCCCTGCAAAATTAGCTTTAGGTGAAGAATTATGTATTTTTCTACATCTCCAATTCGAGGAAACCAGTTTATATAATGGCAAAATTGGGGTAATTGTGGTAAGAATATACAATCTTGCTGTTTCAGTTTGTTTTGCTAATTTATATGCTTTAAGTCTCCCTAAAATCAAACATTTTTTGTTATTTATAGTTAGAAGACTGAGATCTTTTATTAAGAGTTTGTGGAAGGTTTTGATTATCAAAACAACATAATGTCCTTCCTTTTTCTTTTTTTATATAGCTCACTGTGTAGATTAATTTTTTTTAGTTCTATCAGTGATTGTTACCTACAGCGGGCCTTGGTAGTACAACAAGCATAATGATGGAGAATAAGGAGAAATCTCAGTTCTCAAAAGGTGTGTTATTGGATTGAGCAGGGAGCACTAACAGTAGTGAAACATGTGGAGAATGATCAAGTAGAGAGTCTCGCAGCCCTCAGGTGCAGTGGGATTAAAAGGTATAAGGTGATCAGAATCAAGTTAGAATGCAGTCTGTCTAAATGAGTTCAGGTGTGTATCTGCACACAGGAGCCACTAAGTTGTCCGAAAGGAGAGGACATTTTATAGGGCTGTAGTGGGCATTTGTTTGGGTTGAATTCTACTTTGTGTGCTATGTTTCTTCCTCTGCTTTTCTTGGTTTTATCCCTCTCCTTAGTCAGGTTACTTAGAGTGTCAAGTGTTGTGTGTCTGCTCTTTGAAATTATATGGGTTTGTCTGCTCTCTGTGATATAATTGCTTAGTTCTCCAAGAAGGAATGGCACTTGACCTTTTATATACATATACTGATTGTACTTTTTTTATAGATTCATTATATATGTGAAATGTACACTTGTGATATATTTATAATTGCACTCATGTTTTCCCTTTGACATTCTTAATAACTTTGGATATTTGTTTCACTGTCATTGCATATTCGTGTGTTTGTGTATATGTCCTTTACAGGTGAAAAAAAAAATGAGGCACAGAGTGACTAAGTTGCCCAAGTTAATACCAGAGTCACAACTAAAACCTAAGGGTCTTTACCTTTAGATCAATTAATTAGGTAGTGTATGGAGAACCTCAGCACGCAGTTATATGTTGTTGGCATTTCTATATTTAAGATAAAAGTGTTCATTGTGGTCCATTTGAATTTTTTGCTTGACTTTGTACTTGATATTTTCAATCTTAGCAATTTTTATAATTTTGTTTTTTGAATGTGCCAGCTACATTTGTTTGTTAGTGGTGCTGTGAAATTCCTAGGGAGGCAGCATTGCCATGTCCTCACATGGGTCTTTTTCCCTGCCTCAGCTTGCAGCATCTGAAGCAGTATTTCGAACGCCTGTGGACTCTTAGGGAGGGATATTGCCAGGAATTTCTGATCTCATTTTCCATTTCACGTCTCACTCATTTCAAACTTTTATTAAATGTTTGAAGATTGCCCATGAGTAGCCTACTTGGAAACCTTTCTGTAAGTGGTGTGATTCTTTTTTAAAAATTATTTTTTCAGTGTTCCAAGATTCATTGTTTATGTCCCACACCCAGTAAGTGGTGTGATTTTAACCCAAGTTTGTTCCTCAGCATCATTGTCCAGGGTGCAATGCAGATTAGTGTGTTTGTTGTGGATACCACCCCCCCCCCCCAAACACACACAAGGAGGAATGCAACTCCTTACCGTTAGGACACTGTATTTCCTACTTATAGTATTTGATTGCATGGTAAATCACTGATGACTATATCTTTGACCTTTTTTTTTGTTAATGTATTTTATGAGTTGAGTTTTGGTGTAGAAGAGGCATTTTGTTTCCCATGAACTTTTAATTATGTAGATTTGATTTTTGTATGACTTTACCTTCTCTTTTAAATTTATTAGAATTTTAAATGTAAACAGTTAACTATTCTCTTGAACTTCATATTTATTGCTCTAATACTTTATTTTAGCTTGAATCTAAGAGGAGATAATTATTTAAGTTATAAATTAAAGTCTAAAAGATATATTAGCTGGGTTCTTTTTTCTAAATGAAAACTATGCCCTGCAATAAAATAACCTAGGGTATTTCTGTTTGGAAAGCAATGTTCTCTAATTGATGTGGTAACTTCTGTGTATTTAATTAATGATTTTATTAATGATTTTATTATTTTAATGACTATAAAATTATTTTAAATATGAGTTTCTTTTGTGTTCTTTTTTTTTAAGTTTTTTTTTTAAGGTTTTATTTATTTATTTGACAGAGAGAAACACAGTGAGAAAGGGAACACAAGCAAGGGGAGTGAGAGGGGGAGAAGCAGGCTTCCCGCCGAACAGGGACCCTGATGCGGGGCTCAATCCCAGATCATGACCTGAGCCAAAGGCAGTCGCTTAACCAACTGAACCACCCAGGCGCCCCTCTTTTGTGTTCTTAAATGTATTTGAGATTAATATGAATACAGAAATCAAAGGACTAAATTGTTATATGGCTATAATAATGTGTTGATTAATTAGTATGGCAGAGTGAATGTCTGAATAATGAAATTTCCCAGTTAACTGAAGCTTTATGCAATTATGCAGTGAAATTGCGTAGGATGAGGATGCTGACATTAGGGGTAGGGATTTGTCTCTCAAGCTCTTTTTAGTTGTGTAAATCCATAGAAGCTCCATTTTGTATCATTAGAAAGAAAGCGTTTTATCAAATTCAGAGCTTTAGATTCATAATCAGATCATTAATTGCATTATCAGCACACTTTGAAGGAAGCCTCATAGGATTACAGAGCTAAACTTGTGAATCTTTTCTGGAGCCAGTGTTTCTTAGCTGAGCAGGGAGATTTCCAATACAGGGAAGGATGTCTGCTCTGCTGAGGGTTTTAATGCTGATTGTGACCTGCAAGTCATTGAGGTAGTAGTCCCTGGTTATTTATCTATGCTGAGACAGATTTTAGAATGTTAAATGATGAAAATATGTATATATGTTTTATGAATGTATGATAGATATTATAGTCACTTTGGTTTTCCTTTTGTTAAACTTCTTTCATCTATCAGTTGGCACACACAGAATTGAAAATAAAATCTGAATCTTCAAACTGGCTAGTTTTCTTTTTTTTTCCTCCAATAGATGAGTAATTTTTAGTATTTTAGTGTTTTAGTAATTCTGATTTTCCATGAACTTTCCTGTTTCTATCAGTTTATCCCCTTGCTTGGAAGGGTTCCCAGGAGATTTGTGACCATTAAGAAAGATGATTATTTATTTATATCTATTTATTTATATCTATCTGCAGGTAGAATGATAACAGAATTATAACAGTACTCTAATTGTGATTTTTTTTTTTCTTAAAGGAGGAATTTCGAGAACTTCGAGAACAGCCTAGTGACCCTCAAGCTGAACAAGAATTAATTAATAGTATTGAACAAGTATATTTTTCTACGGACTCATTTGATATTGTTAAATATGAGCTGGAGGTAAAACACAATTCATTAAAGCCTACTTAAACCCTATCTTGTTCAGTGACTGAATTTGTGGATGAGAATTGAATGCTTTTTAGGGGTATTGGTCCCTCCTTCCTTCCTTAATACTAGGACTGGTTTATGATGACCATATACTGATTTATTGAACTGTCCACATTGCTTAATAATGAAATTATTTTTAAAAGTGTAAAATTAAGTGCGACTCTAGAATAGTGGTCCAGGAAATGTTTTTATTTTTTTTTCATTTTTATTAATTTTTATTTTTTCCTGTATTTTTGGTTTTTAACTGTCAGTATACAATATGTTGGTATGCTGCCTCTATCTTATTTTATATTGTCAAAATATGTTTAGAGAAATTTTGAGACTTTTAATCAGGAATGTATCTTTACATAATTGTTTAGCCATGATAAAGACCTCTATGCCATGATATTTATAATATTGGCATTTTAAATTTATAAGAAATTCAAAAAAGAACAGTAAAATATTATTTTAGATGAAACCAAATGCAGTAGGCCTACATACTTTATATGCACTTTGTACACAGCCTGCTCTCATTCTGAAGTTTCATCAGTCCGTTGGCTGAAACTTGGGAATTTCTAGTATAGAGAGCAGTATGCATTTTTGTTAGTTTCTCATCCTATCTCCTGAAAGCTGATATGGAATCTAGAATGTACTCCTGCAACTGTCACTGTGACACTGTGGTGTTTAGTGACTATTCCTAGTATTTCAGAGAGGAAATATGTTTTGAGTTCTGTCATAGACAAGTAGGGATATACCTATGGCTGGTAGGGGGGGAGGTTAGGTTGTGGGACCTTCTCCCCTTCCTCTCCAGTAGGGCTGGGAGAGGGATGGAACTTGAGCTCTAGAGAGTTGGGCAGCAAACATTTTGTGTCTGAGGTCTAGAAGGAAAGTGGGGAGGTCAAGAGGAGTGGGTGGGAATGGAATGAGACACTGTTTTACATACACAGATTATAGTTTGTAAGTCAGAGGTATGCAGGTAAATGAAACGAAATTATACTCTTTTTTACTCTTCACTTATGGGTATTTTTTAGAAACTCCCTCCTGTTCTCAATTTGCAAGAATTAGAGGAATACAGAGACAAATTGAAACAACAGCAAGCTGCAGTAAGTAAAAATCACCTTTCTTTGTAACATAACCAAAATGGAACTGCAGGGAGGTATAATGTTTGCAGATTTTATGGTTTAGCTAAACATGTTAAATATTATTTAACATGACTCAGACTCAATAATACATTTATTTAAAAGTTTAATGCCTTTTCAGTTTCCCTCACATTATCTGGATGTAGATTTGCTTTTAGAACTGAAGGGTTTTTCTCTGGAATCCTGAATGTGATCAAAGATTTTTGAACTTTTTTTTAGATTGTTAAGTACCTTTAGGCTCTTTGTCACACATGCATGACTTCCCTACTACAGTTTCTTATCTCAGAATAAAGGTTCCTGCTTCTATTTGAAATAGGCCCAAAGACAAAAGAGAGCTGAGATTCAAAATGTTATAGTTGTAGTCACTGATTTATTGTCTGGCATTGGGCAAGTCACTTAACCTTGCTGAATCTGTGAAGTGACGGGTTAGGCCTGCATTTTCTCAGATGCTGTAAAATTCTGTGATTCTATGATCTTCCTTCCATTAGGCTGAGCTTCTGTAATAAAACTCAGACTATGCAGTAGAATATTAAATAATGTTAGTACAGAATCTTGTTAATTTTTTTAATACTAAAAGAGCAGTAGTAATTTGTTTGAATTTAAGAGGTGATTTTTAATAATATATCTGACAAAATAAAGGAAGATATACTTCTTCTTTTGTACTACACTCAGAGGTCTCAGTGGGTGCTGGAATCTCTTTGGGGGTAGCAGCAGTGGTGTGGGAAGGGACTTGACCAGTAGAAGGTTGTGTGGTAAGAGTATACTGTGCTTTTGGAGAACTAGATTCCAGTGAATGGTGGCGTCTTTTGCCTTCTGTTGATTTTAGCAGGTTTAAACATGTATGCATCTGTCTCTATACTTGATGTGACAGTAATCTTTAGGGAATGTTAGAGGGGACAGATAGCACAGTGACCTTTGGGATTTGGTACACCTGGGCTTGAATCCCAGCCTTGCTGTGGGGTTGTGGGTCAGTTACTACTACATTTAAGATTATTCATCTAGAAAATGAGGAACCCATTTTAATCGATTATTATGAGTACTAACTGAGATAATATAGGGAAAACACTTAGTATACTGCCTGACACAGTGCAGGCTAACAACTATATTGTCTATTTTAAACTATTTTTAAAAAACACCAGTTTGATAAAATTGGGTCATTTTCTGTCTATACATCTATACAAATTCATATCTATAGAAATTCGAAACAGTTAAGAAAATATAGAAGGATTAATGCAATAGTTGAACATGTATGTAATGCTTTGTTCTCAATTGCTTGGGGAAGGGTAAGGGAAACTCAACTGAGTTTTTTGAGCAAAAAATTCACTAAATGCTTTGGATGTTCCATGCTCTGAGGTACCTGTAGTGTAGTTAAGCAGGCACCCCTGAAGTTGAAATAAGGGCCTTATCAGGTCAGAATCATTATAATTCTTACTTAAATACACCAACATTGTTCATGAAATTGACCAAGGAAACCTTAGGTATGTTCATAGCATTCCAAAATCAGCCCCCCTCCCCCCCCCAAAAAAAACATGTTTTCAAGTTTTCCGAAGTAGAGGACCAAATTACTATTTGCCTTTTTAGGTAGAACAAAGAATCTAAAGGGTACAGGATGTTCTTTGGTTCCCAGATACTGTGTTCATAAATTTGACTGATTATTTATCTTATGAGTTCACCTTTTAAAAGCAAATCTTATGCCCTTAAAGATCTTCCGTCTTTGTGCATATTAGTAAATCAGATGATTCTCATATTATTAACAGTCATAATGATCACTTACTGAGTTTTTATTAAGGACCAAGTACTATGCTCTCTGTTATATCTCTTTCACTAATTTCATAGCCCAGAGCATGCCAGTATCTGCTGTAGAAGTTATTGGGAAGATTTTTGGAATATTCTTACAAAAATTTAAAATGTAAAATGGAGCAGGAAGTATGTGGCTTTTTCACTTGTTTTATTTGATTTACATGTTTTTATAGGTCTCTAAAAAAGTAGCTGATTTAATTCTTGAAAAACAGCCTGCTTATGTAAAGGTAGGATGATATTTGTTTTTAATAGTAAGATTTAAAAAATGCATAAGTGACTTACACTTGAAACTGTTGAAGTAATTATCCTCTTGTCTCTAGTTCTTTAGCAACATACTGACTGTATTTGGGGTGTGTGTGTAGGTGGGTGGGTGTTATATCTTATTTTCTCTCATTTGGGGGAGTTTACCAAACTGAAGAAATGAGTTTTTATAATTGATTTTAAAGTAATCTCTTTGGATTTTCTAAACTTTAGAAGGCCCAGTGAAAATTCCTTCTGTGTACTTGGTAACATGTAGATCATTAATAACGACTGCTCAATAGCAGTGTAACAGTCTATCTTTAAAATATAATAAAGTTGGAATCAACTGAATCTGTCTTTGAATCAGAAAATCAGAGACTCCAAAATCCATTGAAATACTGCCGGTGTTCAGATGAAGACATTTGTTGTCAAAGCAAGTTAGCAAACAGATATCATACTTGTCATATCCTTATTATCTTCTGAAGTTCTGTTGGGTAGAAACATTTCAATGGATGTATTGTTAGTATTTGTTTATGCCAGTATAAAGCGGGTTGGATCTAGATTTCCTTATAAGAATACTGACTAAATATTTTATCATATGTCGTTGTGAAAATCACTTGAAAGCAGTCATTTTAAATTATTATGTGAAAGATATACCAACAGTTTTTAGTTTTAGCTATCTTTGTTGCTACTTTGTTTTCTAAGCAGGCTTTTCTTTGAAACCCACTAAAGTTTTTGTTGGAGTATCATATGAATAAAAAAGAAAAATAAAATGCTTCCACAATAACCTGTACCTCATTTTTCCATAGGAACTTGAAAGAGTTACCTCATTACAGACGGGTCTTCAGTTAGCTGCCGTTATCTGCACAAATGGGAGGAGGTATTGCACTGGATGAATATTTTGTTTTTTAAGCCCGCAAACCTTTCAAGAAAAATTGTGTAACTGTCATTGATGATTGATTTTTTATCATGACTGTGGTTTCTAGAATACTGTGCATTAGCTGAAAATATATTATCTAAAAACTGTATTAAGAAAGTATATGTGAAATGAAATATCTGTAAATTTTATTATGGCCTAACCATATTACTGCTTTTATATTGTTTAGTGTTTCTCAACTATAAGGATAAGATTTTTTTTTTTAAACATTTTACTTATTTGACAGAGAGAAACACAGCCAGAGAGGGAACACAAGCAGGGGGAGTGAGAGAGGGAGAAGCAGGCTTCCGGCTGAGCAGGGAGCCCGATGTGGGACTTGATCCCGGGTCTCCGGGACCATGACCTGAGCCAAAGGCAGTTGCCTAACCAACTGAGCCACCCAGGCGCCCCGATTTTTTTCTTTTTTAATTTCCAAATTATGACAGACTATGTTTGTAAAATGCAATAAAAACAAAATACTAAGAAAATAACCAGGACATAGAGAATATAGTCTCATTTTTTTTATTACTAATTCATCAAACTTAAAATTATTATGTCAGCTTTTGCTCTAAGTGGTTTTTAAAACTTATTCTCCATTTCTGTACTTTTCTTTTGATGGATCAATAATAGTTTGAGGATTGGCACCAGTCCGCCCACCATGCTTTGAGTAATGCTGGTTGAGATTGAGCCGTTGAATAAATTTGTCAAGTAGTAGTCACACTCCCTGATTTTAAGAGTAGTTGAGGATACCACCTCGTTGGTTGACTGATTGTTCTGTGTGAATAGTGTTCTTAATATAATAGAAAAATTTAAGTATTTATTCATCTTTTTTTGCAGGCACTTGAATATTGCCAAGGAAGGTTTTACTCAAGCTAGTTTAGGCCTTCTTGCAAATCAAAGGAAGCGTCAGTTGCTGATTGGGCTTCTGAAATCTCTGAGAACTATAAAAACATTGGTATATGCAGGTTACTATTTAAAAATTAAAACTTACTTTTATGGTTGAAACAGATTTTACCTTTGATTTTTTTTTTTTGTTTGTTTTGTTTTGTTTTCAGCAAAGAACAGATGTGCGCTTAAGTGAAATGCTGGAGGTAAGTAAACAAAGTGTGAAGGTTTGGTGATCCTGATACTATTAAATAGAAAAATTATAGTGGAAAACATTGCATTTCTTTCAAATTGCTACATGGTATAAAGAATATTTTTAGACATTATGTAAAGGTACTTGCTCTAGAGCATTTTTCTATTGATGTATTTCATTTAGAAAAATTTATTTGGGGAAATGTTTACTTTGTAGCAATGTGGGAATGTTAACTTCAGAGCATTGATTGTATTTGCACCCAAATAGCAATAAAATTATCTTTTGTATCAAACATAATGGAATGATTTAAGGAATGTGTCATAGTTGAGTTGTGTTTAGTATCTCATATATTAATTGGTTTTCTAAGTGAGCCATCTATTTTCTCTTTGATGCTTTCTTAGCATTTTCTGTCTACTTGTTTTATAAAGCATAGCGTAATGTGTGTGTTTCCCATAATACTTGAGGTCCTTCACATAGGTACTTTGTCATCATCTTAGCATACCCGCTGGTTTGAAGTTCATTTGTCTCAGTTACAGAGATGTAGCATACGAAAATTTTTTTATGGTTTTTGGTAATCACGTGTTACTTCTAAACTTAGATTTGAGAAATGCATATGAAAATTTCATCCAGCATTAAATTACTGTTTAGATGATAAAAACATTCCAAGGCTATTAATAAATATTTTACTTTCTCCCATCCAACTACTAACCAGGCCTGACCCTACTTAGCTTCCAAGATCAGTTGAGATTGGGCGTGTTCAGGGTGATATGGCAAATAGATGGACTGTTTCACTTTCTAACAACTTTATTTGTTTTAAAATATTTATTGATTTCTTGGTGGTAGAACTCTTGAGTGTCGATTACAGGTGATATTCATACTGGTTTGGAACATTTTATATAAACATTATTGAAAGAAGGTATACAAACAGTTAAAGAACACCTTCCCTGTGAAGCACTGATTATGTTGTATAGGCTTTATCCACATGTCATGGTCTTAGAAGGTTGCTACTATGTATATGAGGGAAGAGAATATTTTTTCTATGCACACGTTTTAGGCTTGGAGCTAGTGGTCTCTTTGTATTTCATTATTTATCTATCATTTGTGTTCTAATCCTTACTTAAGAGGAATTAAAATTTTCAGGTTCTGTAACTTTTGGATGGAGTATGTGCAGAGATTTATTTTTTTCAGGGACTTTAGGAAAAGTGTTTTCTGCTTAATGACTTCTGTTGTTATCTTAAGGAGGAAGACTATCCAGGAGCTATTCAGTTGTGCCTGGAATGTCAGAAAGCCGCCAGCACTTTTAAACATTACAGTTGCATAAGGTAAGGTAATATAAAAATTGTAAGGTGACTCTGTTGTCAGTTTTTAACATATGAGCTGTGTAACATAAAATGTTAATGAACATTGAAAACTAATATTAAGTACTGTGTTCTAGTTGAACATTCTTGTTCATAAATGGGCAGTACAATGAAATTATAAATAATAATTTGTAAGGTGTGAAAGATCAGATACTTTTTAATCCTACCCCCTCTTTTCACCTCATTGAAACTCTTTTTTCATATTCTTCCCAATTTATAGAGTAGTAGAGAAGAATAAATTTATCTGTTTACATTTCTCTTGCATCTCTTGGGAATTTCTCCTCCTTAACTTTGCCCAGCTTATAAATATTGAGAATGTTACTGCAGTTTGTTTTTCAGATTCAGACAGTTCAAGTGTTTGGCTCATCCTGATAAGAATTATTTTGGAAAATTTAAGTGGGATTTAATTTTATGTAATATCATCTTTGTCATATTTAAGTGATTATGTATATGATGTGTTAACATCTTTTATTTACTTATTTATAAAATGTACAGTGTAAAAATGGTCATTCCAGCCTTTGCTATTAGTTCTACTGCATTAACGGGTTTTTGGTCTGCTTAAAATGAAGGTTTTGCATTACTGGTGGCAGTCCTTTGGGGAGGCTCAATCCCCCAGTGTAATTTCCATCATTCCTCTAAAACCATCTCAGGTAAACATACAATCTAAGTAAAATTGTGTGCTTGCCAAGCAAACCGAGTTTCAGATTAAATTCATACCTGTCCTGGAACGTGGCCCCTCGGTCTCTCCTGTATGGAAATTCTGGCAGTTGGTGAACATGATGCACCCATGTTGTAGATGTTGATTGTTAGTGTCTAAAAAAATAAAAGGATTAGGGAAGACCAAAACATTAATACAGATTTAATTAAATTTTTGTCTTTTAATATTCTCCCACATCATGGGTCTCTGCAGGATGTAGGATAAGAGCTAGCTGTTTTCCCACTAGAGATGCTATTTAATATTTATGATATTCTTTAGGATCATGCATACTGAAAATCAACACACTTTTTATTTGATTAGGAAATGCATAGTTGGGTAGTCCGGTGATACTTTGTTTTTATCCATTGTGACACTGATTAACTGTCATTCCTAAAGACTTGATTATGTTATTTAGATTTTTTTAATTGAGTAAATAGAGATTTAGTTCTAATATGTTGAATATATTTGAAAATTTCTAACAAGGGCTTTCTGGGTCTTGAAGAGACATAGTACACATTTAGTTTATTTTGTGGTGATAAATCAGTTACAGTGAGAACAGCTTATATATGATTGGGTGAACTTAGTTCACGCAGTTATACATTATTGAGTGTTTATTACATGCCAGCTGCTTTGCTTTAGAATTGGCTGAATAGTGTTGAACTGTACATAATGTAATCATTATAATCCCTGGTTTTCTAGATTCTCTAGGTAATCTATCAGGAAGAGCTTGGATTGAAAGAGATAGTGAGATGGGGTCTTAAGGAGATGAATGTTGAGCATACAGGGGAAGCATTGGGATCTAACTGTCCTTCGGGGTCAACACTGTGGAAGACTTGAAGGAGGGAGGGCACAGGAGTTAGCTAAGATAAGGTATGAGGGTTGTGGATAGGAGATTATGGTTATGATGAAGTCTTTGTTGCAGAGATAACAAGCAAAATGAGGACTGAAAATAGCTATCCATTGGATTTATAACAAATCATCGCTGACTTTGGGACTGATTTGCTTGAAGTACAGGATGAGGAAATTCTATAAAGAGGGAAGATGTGGAATTGAGGGGGAAATTTGCATATTTGAAAATCTATGGGAAAGTAAGAGGTTGAAAATAAAATAGAGGACATAATATGCTGAGGCTTTGTAGGGATTATAGTAGAGTTGACTTTGAAAAGGTCACTTTTTATTATAATAGGAAAATGGATATATAAATATAAAATGGATATGGAGATTTGGTGGCAGGAAATTGAAGTAGCAGGTGACATGTTTTGGCACTTTGTTTTCTCTCAGTAATGAAGAATTTTGGCTTTGCTAAAGTAATTATCTACTTGATGAGAGTTAACTGTACAAAATGTTTTTTAAAGAAATTTTATTTGGGCTTTTTAAAGTTAGTGTGAAGTGGCTTCTACGTACTTTCTTATTAAGGTATATAGTGATAAATGCAGAGAAGCTGTGACAACAGTTATCCAACCTGGTGAAAAGATTAAAATTGTAAAGATCTGTAATGGTGACTTAAGTAATAATAGCTTTATTTTAGGGAATATATTACATAAAAAGAATGCTTTGTTTACACATGTGAATTGTAATGCAATAATGAGAAAACTTTGTCTTATTCTCCAAAAACAGGTAAAAATACATGCACAAATATATTAAAATGTCCCAAAGAATTATTACCTTAGACTTTTCAGGACCTCTGTTAGAGTTGTGTTTTTAACTTGGTGATGCAGTGACAATGTCAGCGTGACTTGGAGAGCTTTGCTATTATTTGGAATTTTTGGTGGTGATGCCAGGCCTTCCACCAGAATTCTTCCTCACATAGCACTGTTTTCTCTGCTAGCCACCATTAGTCCTGCGTAACCCAGTCCCCTTGTTTTACACTTTGGTTCGTACATGGAAGAGCATGAGAAATTTGCTTCCTTCCTGTAGATAATGGGATATGAGATACAGTGATAGTTAGTTGACATGTAGGTCAGGTCAAGTCCACAAAAATGAAAGGGATTTTGTTTTGTCTTCCTTTTTTGTTTTTATTAATTGGATGTACCTTTTTTATTTTGCGCATTTATTTTCCTTTCTTTTCCTCTTTTTGCTCTGGTCTCCTAAATAGACTACTATGCCTGTTCTTGAGCTCTCTGGTTGGGACTGTTCACACATGATTCATCAACTTTAAAGATTCATTTCATTTACCTGGAGCTGTGGAATTTAACCAAAGGCAGATTTAATCTTTGCTTGGACCTGCATGAATCAGAGTGAAAAATGATTTGATACTCTGGTAATCCTAGGAATAGTAATTAATTTCCAACTGTTGATACTCTCATTTTCTTTAACATTCAAATGTATTTTCATTTCTGTTGGTAGCTGCAGAATCACAAAGTATATTCCCTTTAGAAATATCTGTGAGAGAACAACCTGTGATGCAGAGCATTTCTGGATTCTGGCGTAATTTTTTTTTTAAAATATGCTTTAGGCAAGTTCATACGCACAACATACCTGCTTGTTCACTTTTTAATTTTTCCTAGGTAGAGTCTATGTTCCTCTTTTCTTTGCTAGTCACATTATAAGGGTTTTTGTGATAGTATTAGGAGTCGATTACATGGGGCCACTGAGGGCTGACTCTGAAGATTCTGAAAGCAGGAAAAACAGAATTCGTGTATTTGCTTCTGCATAAAGAGCCCTTGACTGTATTTTCTCAGGTTATATGACTCTGTGGTTTAATACATAAAGTATCAAGTAATACAATGTACCCAGTTGATTGAAAACTGAAAGAAAACTTGTACCCCTTTAGTACCTTGTACTTTCCTTGAGATATGTTGTGTTTCAACATCTTTAATAAAAGGTAGTGTAGCACCAGTTTTGCTCACTCCTATAACTGACAGGGAACATTTTTACGTTATTTGACATTTCTCGAGTTGATTGACAGAGTCATATATTTGGGATTTACTGGGAATAGGAATCAGAGTGTGTTTATGTTAAAGTATGTCTGTGAATGAAGCATTTAATTTCTTTTTCACTTGAAATTTGTCAAATTAGTTTCTAGAAAAGTTATTTTTAAAAGTCAAAACTACTTTATTGTTTTTTTAATTTTATTTGAAAGAAACTACTTGAGAGAATCTGAGAGCATTCTGGATTATGCACTCAAAAGTTTGAATACCACCAGAACTAGAGTATCTTTTTTGGAGTACTATACTTTAGCATAGACACATAGATGTAATTTCTCATAGTCTTCAAAATACCCTCCTTCCCCCCCTCAGAATATGAACTTGACAGTGGAATAAAACCTATACATTGTAAAACTTCTTTAAATCATAGAATAATGAACATAGCTTTTTGGTACGGATACAGCAATACTAGGGACTATGCTTCCCCTCTTACCCTTGATTCCTTCTAGCAAGACATCACGCTTTGTCTTTGTCTAGGTTCAGGCAAGGGGAGCCTAGGATCTCTGCCTGGGGTAGTGTTCAGTGAGTGTTTCAGCTGGGTCACCAGGCCAGCTACCTAGACTCATGAGTAGATCTGGAGTCTTTGTTGCTCCATCTGTGTGGGCTGAGTTTTTGACAGCATGCTGTTCATATATTGCCTGCACTCATTATCTTTTGTTTTCCTCTGTTTCCCTCCCCCATGCTGTGCCATTTTGAAATAATGTAAAGTAAAATCTACCAGTAGCAAAACATAATATTTAAACAAAAGTGTCTTAAAACAAAAGGTAGTAAAAGTTTCTTTTCTCCCTTACCCACCATTCTCTTTCCTACTCCCTGGAGTAAACCACTTTTACAGCTTATTAGGTTTAGTTTCCTTTTTCCCCCAGTAGATTTCATTATAATTTAAAATACTGTGTTAAAATATCGTTTTCCTGATTCCTCACTTTATGTAGTTGCTGATTCTCTGTTTACTCCTCCTCCTAAAATATCAATAAGAGATGGGGATTTGGTATACTTTGATTTACTTCTCTGTCTTCTGGGATGTTGGTGAAACTATTATTTTTACTTGGTCAAGTTTATAACATTTATATTCTTTCTGCAGCTATAATTAAATATTCTGTGTTTTCTCAATAGGTTACCTCCAGAAAAATTAACCTAATAGAAATTGTATTTACTGTACCATGTTTATATAAATATTATCTGCAGGACTAAGTAGAGTGAATGGACTTATAAAAAAAAGAAAAGTAATCCTTTGTGTCTACATGAAAATCAAAATCCATTGGTTTGGTTTTTTTTTTTATTTGTTGAACATCTTTACACTTTTTTCAACTGCTATCATTTCTATAATGTTTCCTTGTTTATATGTTCCTTTGCCTTGTTTTGTTAGAGTTTTGTTATGTTATCCCTTTGAGAATTTTTTTTGATACGGAATATGTGGAAAATCAATTTTCAGATTTTAAAATGATGTTAATTTAGTCCATACCCCTGATTGAAAGAAAAACTATTTTTTTCTTTGAAAATGGAGTGCATTGCTCAATTGTCAGGGTCAGATGTTATCCTCATTCTCATAAAGAGTGCCTTATTGTTGTTGTTGTTGTTGTTGTTAAGAAACTTGAAGGATTTTTCCTTATTTATTTGGTGTTCTAAAATGTCACCAGTTGTGTGGGAAAGTCATCTGTGTCAGACTCTTTACTCCTAGATGATGAGACAATAATAAAGTATTATTTAATCCTTATCTGCATGAGATGCTGTGTTACTTGTTATACCAAGAGCTTTTGAAATCTATTTGTTCTCTAGGAACTCATAATAACAGACAGTTCACAGGCAGGACTGTGGTAATATGCCAGTTAAGAACACAGAGTACATAAACAAAAGACCATCAGAAATGTTCATGCTGTGAATGGCTTGCTTCTTATACCCCTACAGGAATGAAAATATTGACATGTGTAAGAGTGTGAATAGAAGCTAGGCACTGTTAGCTTTGACAGCATCTACTGTACAGTAAATCTGTTAGATTTTAATAAGGTTTTTTTTCCACTAACGCTTTATTTTTTAGGTTTTAAAAATTGAATCATGGTGGTGGTGATAGTGACAATGGTTGTGATAATATTTAACATTTTGGGGGCTTTTCTATGTGTCAAGCACTGTACTAATCACTTCCCTTGCCTTTTCTTATTTGGTATTGACAAAATATTCCACAGAGGTATTATTATCGTCTCAATTTTATAGACGAGGAAATTGGTGCTTTGTAAAATAAGTGGCGGAGTCAGGATTTAAACTTCGGTCTCCTGGAAGGCAGACCTTGTTTCTCTTAACCACTCTTATGCTAAGCTGTCTGATGATAATAATAACTGTTACATTCAGTGGAAGCTCATGGCTAGGAGGCGATTTTTATTCATCTGCTCCAGTAGCTGAGTTAATTGTATGTTTTTTTCCTAAATTTGTTTCTACTAGTTATGTTTGTTACCGTATTTATGTTGTTTAAGTAAGTAAACTAATGAAATGAAACGGGTTTTTGAAAGTAGATGAGACAACTCATAAAAATTGAGGGATATAAGGTGACTAAATGTGGTTTGGCATTTGGATTGTTTTGCATTTGTCTCTAAGTTCCTATCTTATCACAGAGAGACTGAAACTTGAAATTGTAGACAGTTTGTGTGTGAATTGGCTTATATGAAGCCAAGAAGTTAAAGCTCCTCTCAAATGAGACTATCTGGTGTCTATATCAGAAATGGGTAAGTGACGTATGGTTTTACAATTGTACTTAAAACATTCAATATACATGTAAACAGATATTCACACACATATTCTCATTTTAACTTTGATGAGTGGACCAGCTGAAAGATTTGCTGAACTTTAGCACACGGTGGGCAGACTTTGTTTTTTAAAGAGCCAGATAATAAATATTTTAAGCTTTGTGGGCCATAAGGTCTCATTTGCAACTGTTCAGCTTTGCCCTTGTGGCTTGGAAGCCATCATAGACAATATGTAAATCAATTCATGTGGCTGTGCTCCGATAACACTTTGCTTAGAAACATAGGCTGTTGGCTAAATTTGGCTCCTGGGCCTGATCTCTGCTCTAGAATTAGAATTCATGAAGTTTGGAGATGTTTTGAACATCTGTAGTGTTCTTAGTAGTGGGCTGTGATTTTTGAACAGAGTGAGGACAGAGATATGGGTATATTCATAGTGATTTTAGGATTTCTTTTACAGTCTGTACATGGTTTGAAGGACCATGTGGACACTTTATGGTATCTCACCTTTGGCAGTATAGCTTTAAAGTGTTTGAAAGTCGGGTTTTCTCTGAAGAATGTTCATAAACTCTCTGCTACTGGTAATAGATCTCTGTTCTAAATACCTGGACATACTGTATAAACTTGCAAGTGTACATTTTACTTAAGCTAATTTTATAAGTTTTAGCACTCTACTGAATCATATACAAAGATATGGTTGTAATTGGGTAACAGATATTTAGCATGTAATAGGATCTTGAAACTTTAGAATGGGAAACCACCCTTTGGGATCTAACACATTTTTGTATAGGAAACTGATGCATAGGAATATTAAGAGACTTAAATCACATGACTATTAATAACAGACCAGGGAAAGATCATTAAGATGCAACCTCTGTACCATGTTGCTTTTCTGTATGGCCAAATTGGTACAAAGTCTGATTTATATGCAACCTTTCCAGGACTCGCTTTATGAATGCATGTGCCCTAGATCAGCTATTTAGAAGAACAATATTAGTTATTTTTGGATATCTTATATTTAATATCTTCTGTAGTGATGTTAAAAATGGCCCCCAGAATTGTTTGCTTCATTCTACTCAGCTTGCAGATAGCTTTTAATAGCTTTTAGCCTTCCATCTTAGAACTGGTAAATTTTTTTGACCATAATGTAGCTTATCCAAATGCTTGGAGTAGATCCTTTTAGCATACTTTGATTAATTGACTGAAATGACTTGAATTCGTGCTTCTAAGTGATGGCTAAAGGTTTCCTTGAAGGCTGTATAGTTAATATACTCACTTCTTAATCACATTAATTTTTATATATGCATTTTCAATTAGTAGTGAATTGTTGTCAGAACACAGTTGTAGATTTTGAAAACTTTTTTTTTTTTTTTTTTTTTTAGGAGGGAGACAGAGGTGGAGGCGGGGCAGTGGGAGAGGGAGAGAGAGAGAGAATTTTAAGCAAGCTTCATGCCCAGGATGGGCTCTGACACAGGACTTGATCTTATAACCCTGAGATCATGACCTGAGCCAAAATCAAGAATCAGATGCTTAACTGACTAAGCCACCTAGGCACCCCTTGAAAGCATTTTAAAGTCAAAATGTTTGATTTATAGATTTTACATTTAAAATATTACACAAACTATTGGGGCACCTAGGTGGCTCAGATGGTTAAGCGTCTGCCCTCGAGCCCCAAATTGTACTCTCTGCTTGGCTGGGAACCTGCTTCTCCCTTTCTACTGCTCCCCCTGCTTGTGGTCTCTCTGTCAGATAAATAAATAAAATCTTAAAAAAAATAAATAAAATGTTATACATACAATTTACGTGTTTACATTATTCTTAATGCATAGGCTATAGCGTCATTTAACTATAAATAATAGAAGCAGTGAAGCCATCCAAATTTATGATAATTTTATAAATGCTAAAGCCCATTTTTTCCAATTGAGGAGTTGAAGAAATCATTACTGTCAACTGTGAATAAGCTTAGATATATTTCTTTTTCCACCAAACTCAGATACTCCCTTAATAATATGCTTACCAGTTCTAACGTAGTTATTATTCCAAGTGTTCTTGCCTTTCTATATCTATGTCTTCAGCCTTAGGTGAACTTCTCAGTCCTGTATGATAGAGGAGTAGAACTGCTTTTTTCTTCTTATTTCTCTTTCCCTCTTGCTAAGGCACCTGTAGACCCAGAGTTCAGTACAGCTCTTTTTTTTTTTTTTTTTTCTAAAACATGCTCTTTCTCTTTGTCTGTCTCTTTAGTTTTATTTATTGAGGTAGAAAATAGGGGCTAAAGGAATGTGGTGGGGAAATTTCACCCTGTTTGTTTGAATTACAAATTTGAGCAGTGAGTCAGGCTGTGAGACCTAGGGAGTCCTAGAGAATAAGCCACAGTCTCTGCTTAGAGGGCAGTCACAGGTACTCCCTTCTATCATGCGGGATGCTGGAAACGGAGCATTGTGAAACTGAATGGAACAGTCTGCAGGGGAAGACTTCCGAGAAAAGGTGATGTTGGAATGGGCCTGGAAAGACAGATGGACATGTGTGAGTGAGAAGATGAGAAAGTATTTTCTAGTTCTTATGAACATTATATATAAGAACAGAGGATGTTAAGGTCTGGAGTTCTTAAGGGAATTGCCCGTAGTCCACTTGACTAAAATGTAGGCACTGAAAAGTGAAGGGGAAGTTCATTTTTCATGTCATTGTTAAAAATCTTCCATGCCATACTAATTTGGGGCTTTATCTTTGGTTTATTGAGGGAGCCACCAAAAGCTGTAAAGCAGTGGATTAATATGAATTTATTTCTGCTGTAATTAGGAACTGCAAGCTCAGATGTCTGTGGGGACCAGGCAGGTAACTTACACGAAGCTGCCAGATGTGAGATAGCAGAAAGTGGTCAGGTCCCCACAGGATTGATCAGGCCTTGCCTGAAACCTTTCACATATAAGCTAGTGGAAAAACTCTGTCAAAGGGAATATTGAGACCCCTGCTCAAAGTTATCCCTAAGAGGTTTTTGGAGGATGTTGTACAATGTTTGGTATATAGTGGGCTGATGGTGTTTGTCAAATAAATGGATGATGGATTTTAGTTTGCCTTGATTTTTTTGTTGTTAAAATGTTTTCTCTGTGATCGTATTTATTTTGTTAGATATCACAGATTCTTTTTAGTGATGAGATACTATAATTCAAATAACATCAGTTCTGGCTTTTCTTTTTTTTTTTTTTTTTAACTGATCCAGGGAAAATTAAAGGGAACAAAATCAGATTCAACTAGATATCTTAAGTATATAACCAAATTCATTTTTACAAAGTGAATATAGTTGTGTAATTACCTCCCAGAAATGCAAACAGAACATTTAGGACTCCTGGAATAGAGAGTAAATGTATGTTGAGTTTCAGTAGATGTTACAGGTTTTCAAAGAGATTGTAGCAATCTCCCCTTCCTCCGGTCCATCTCCAGTGTTGAATTCAGTGTTCCTCCAGTGTTAAATTCAGTGTTGCATTTGTTCTGCATCCTTGCCGACATTTGTTGATGTCATTTTTTTTAAGTTTTAAAAATATTTTTAGCCATTCTGGTTGTTTGTTATGTTGTCTTTTTTTTTTTTTTTTTTGACAAGAGAGATCACAAGTAGGCAAAGGCAGGCAGAGGGAGAAGAAAGGAGAAAGCAGGCTCCCTGCTGAGCAGAGAGCCCAATGCTGGCCTCACTCCCAGGACCCTGAGATCAGGACCTGAGCCAAAGGCAGGGGCTTAACCCACTGAGCCACCTAGGCACCCTGTGTTGTCTTATTGTGTTTCAGTTTGCATTTCCTGAATGCCTACTTGGAGTGCCTATTGTATTTTAATTGGCCAATCAGATATCTCCTTTGTCAAGTATCTGTTCAAGCCATTTACCCTTTATTCTTGTTCTCCTGATCAGTTTATGAATTCTTCTGATAGAACCAACTGTGCTATCTTATTGCTGTGACTTTATAATCTTCCCTTATTTTAGTATATTTCCCGACATTATTCTTCAAGATATTCCTGCCCATTCTTAATCACTTTGGCTTCCACATAAATTTTAGAAGCAGCTTGACAGTTCCATACACAGAAAGAAAGAAAAATCTGCTGGAGTTTTAATTAAAATTTCAGTTGTTCTAGAAGATCATTTTGGTGAGAACTGATATCTTAATGATTGAAGGTCATAGCTTGTTTCCACAGTGTATATCTTCATGTATTTCAGTCTTCTTTATTTTAGTGCAGTTTTGTATTGCCTATTAGATTTTTTCCTAGGTATTTGGTTTTTTGAAATGATATTTAAAAATTTTTCATTGTCTAATTCTTTGTTCCGAGTATATAGAAATTTAATTTACTTTTGAAATTTTACTTTTTATCTATATTATACTAATTTTTAATCTTTAAAACTTGTCAATTTTGAATTCTTGAATTCTTAGTTTTTATCTATCGACCCCTATCTAGGAGTTTCTACCTATACAATTCTGTTGCTGCTGGTTATGACTCTTTTATTCTTTTTGACTTCTTTTTCTTGCTTTATTGCACTGTCTGCAGAACAGCATATCTTACTGTTCATACTATTTATCTGTGAATTTATGAGATATTTATTCAGCTAGTGTGTATTTATCAAGCACTTAGTTTGTCTCTTTTAAAGATAGTCACATCTAACTCTGTTTTATTTGATAGTGAATTGAATTCAAAGCTTCAAGATACTTTAGAACAAATTGAGGTAAGAAGGATTACATCATAAGTAAAGTGATTTTCTCTTTTCAGAGGTTTTTAAATAGTACACATGCATCTTCTGTTTTGATTTTTGTGTGGATTACCGATGTTGTGGATCACAACACTTTGCTTTTTTATTTGGTATATCTACGCATGGTCAAGTTAATGTTAATCTACTTGTAAACTTAATAATACTTTTGGAATTATGGGATTTGAAAATGGTATTTTGTATCAGAAACATCATATCCAGAAAGATCCCAAAACTGTTAGTCATAGATGTGTTTTCATGTAAATTATAGCCAAAAGATTTACCATCTATTATTTTTTATTACTGACTTTTTTAGTTCAGTGAGTGAATTTATATAAAGATAATTATTGGCTGATGAACCCTCCTAAATTCCTAAACCTTATAATATTTCCTACAGTTCATCAAAAATGTAGAAATGGAAAGGAAAATATGTCATTATGTGTCATTATGAACATGAAGTCTTGCTTTTCCTCCTACATTTAGAGTTATCTCTTTCCTTGACAATCTTTGCAAAATAGGATATTCATTTTAATAAATGTAATAAGAATTATTTTTTAATTTCTGGTATTTTATTTTATCATTCTCCTGATGAGAGTACTTATAAAAATTGAGGTTGGACTTTCAAACAACCTTTTGTAAGAGTAGGTTTTCATCATAAATACAGTTATTTACTAATTGTAAGAATTGCAATTTATTTGATAAACATAAAGAAAATGCTTTGAAAATCCTGTAGGTAAATAATCACTTGAATATTGAGGACTTACTTTTGAAAGTTCAGTATTTCTTCACTTTCAATATACAATATTATTCAGTACTTATGTAGACTCATTATTTTGAAATGAAATCATTGAAATAGAAATCCTTAAACAAAGTTGGCGCATTTAGATATAAAAGTACAAAAGGTTTGTGCTTTTAAGATCAATGTAGTTTTGTTGAGAATTACTTTTCAGAGATTATAGAAAGACTGTTACTATTTTTTAATAGTCCTACAAATTCAGTTCATATAATTGTAAGATTTTAGCAGATGCTTGAGGAAACAAAGTAAAAATAAAATTCTTTTAGTAACTATTGCACTTACTTTGTCTCCCTTGAAACACTAGGCATGTGTCTTTAGATTACTCATATGTTAGTGGGATCTAAGGAAACTTGATTACAGTTGGTAATACATGAGAATTACAATCTATTTGCATTTTTATTTAAATTTGTTTTGACTATTAAATCTAGTGTAATAGCAAATGTCCTTAGAAATTAATTAAAAATGAAAAGTTAGTCTTAATACTTTCTTCTCATTGTCTTGAAAACACAGTTCCTTAACTGTCTCTTGCCTTTTGTTAATTCCACAGGAACAGTTGGATGTAGCTCTTTCTAAGATCTGCAAGAATTTTGACATTAACCATTACACCAAGGTTCAGCAAGCTTATCGACTTCTTGGGAAAACACAGGTTAGTTTTGAAAGAATGTTTGCTTTTTTCTTAATCAGGAATCTCTTGATCTTTATGAATGCTCAAGTCTGAATATTACTAATGTAGTGTCCTTAAAAAGTTTCATTTAACAAAGTAAATTTTTATGCCATATGAACATAGGTTCACATAGGCTCAGTCTATGGAGTGTGAATAAAACATGACAGAAGTTTGTTTTGAGCTATGAAGTATTTGTCAGGTTTAATATTTTCACAATCTTATGTGGTTTTTCTCAAAAAAATAGTGTTATTATACGATAATTCAGTTGGAGGGGATGGGTAATCTTTTTACTTCAGCTCTTGGTTCTAAATGAGAACTTCTTAATTTGGAGCTTCATGGTTCTGAGATGGGCCAGCATGTTTCCCTCAAAGTGGTATGTAAACTTTTGTGTAGTGTATATGTTTATCTGAAAAGAGCTCCATTTCATTCATCAGATTTTTCAAAGGATTCTCTTGTTCTCTGAATGACATCACTACTTCCATTATTTTACATTCTCTTACTGCTCAAGGGCTTCCTTGATAAATTTGCAATAAGGGTCATTGTTTGAAAATCAGTTGTACCTTCTGCATGTACATTTATCTATAAAATAGCTAATCATGGTAGATGTGTTTTCTTCCCTTAAATAGTCTCCTATTTTAGAAGGAGATCTAAGAATTTACCAAAGCATAGAAACTCTGTTTACATTTTAAAGTCTGAATAAATAAATTTGGTTGTTTACTGTATTTAATTAATTTGCATGTCTTTAGCTACCGAGGAGAAATTACAAGATGATAGACACTTGGTAATTTTGGACGTGTTTAAAGACCTTTGAAAATATAACTTCTAATTACCCTCATTAGACTAATTCTTTTACTCATTAAATATTTATTAGGCCCTACTGTGTGCATTGCTCCAGGCACTTTGATATGTGTCCTCATCTAGCTTATCTTCTAGTAAGGGAAGCAAACATTAAAGAAATAAATGGACAAGATGTTGGGTTGTAACAAGTGCCATAAAGAAATATATATCAGGGTAAGTGGATAGAGTCATGGAAGATAGTCAGTTCATACAGGATAGTCAGGAAAGGGTTCTCTGAGAAGTTGACCACTGAGAAGCATCCTGAACAATATAAGGGAATGATGGCAGAGGGGATCCAAAGGTGTGATTACACATGACATGTCTAAAAAAGAGCAAGATGGATACCAATCATAAATACAAAGCAACAGAACAATGTTCATGATTCAGATTTATTTTTAGGTTATGATGTTGTGGTTATTTGAAGGGTTATTTGCAAATAATCAATAGTACAATTAAAATTTGATGAATGATAGTGATCTTTGTGTTGTAGCTATAATTGGTAAAGATTTTTTCATATGTTTTTCAAATCCTTTGAATTTTTTTTAATAACAAAATTATATGATTTTTTTTTCTTTTCACAGACAGCAATGGATCAACTTCACATGCACTTCACTCAGGCCATTCATAATACTGTGTTTCAAGTTGTTCTTGGTTATGTGGAACTATGTTCAGGAAACACAGATACAAAATTCCAAAAGCTGCAATATAAGGATCTTTGTACAGTATGTAGTAACTTAATTCTGGTCATATTGCCTCTCTTTTAGTGTTAAATTTATATTCCATTTTTCATAGCACCTATATTTGAAGATGCTATAAGAAATACATTTGCTAGAAGTTTTTTCCCCCCCTCCCGTATTTTTTTTTTTCCTCATAATGGAAGATTCAGTCACACAAATGGTAAAGGTTGATGAGATGGTACAGATTAATGGAGTGCAGTTGCTTCTAAATGGACTTTTTACTCTGTCATGGCTTCTTTTACCCTTTTCTCTCAGGCTCTTAATTCTCTTCTGTGATTGCATCTAAGGTACTTCTAAGCAATCATTTTAGCTGGTTTCCTGTATACACTTTCCATCAGTCTTTCCATATGTATAAGTGCTGTTTCTGTCAGCATCTGTAAGCAATTTCTTCTCATTCTTAAAGAAACAGGTCTGTAGGTAATGTAACCACAGGTGAGAAGTGAACTGAGTTGGCCTCTATTCTAGAATTGGTCCTGTTGATGGATTGTGAGGAAAAGAGAATGATGAACAACTGGGAGAACAGTGAGTGGTGTCATTTGTGTTTACAAGGAAGACTGACTTGTAGTGGGGAATCGTGAATCCTGTTTGATAACTATTAATATTCAATGGGACTTGTCGTGGAGGCAGTTGGGTAAAAGAACTTAGGGAGATGAGAACTGAACTGATAGAGTCATCAGAATCTGATTGTACTTAAAGCCATAATACTTGATAAGAAGATTGGGGAAAGGAGTGTACATAAAGGAGCCCTGCAGCCGTTGGGCCTTGTGACATTCAGGGATTTGGTAAGAAGGAGAGACCAGGAGTAGCTGGGTGGGGGAAAAACTAGGAGATGGTGAACAGCCTACAGAAGGAAGTATTTCAAGAAGAATTGACTGTAAACCTGTGTCAGATGCCTCTGAGAGACTGTATGTGGTGATACTATAGAATTGACCACTTGATTTGACAATGTCTGGAGGTCATTGTTGACCTTGGTCTCTTTAATTCTAGTTCAAGAATGTTCTAGGTCTCTCACTGGAGATATTCTTGAATTATTTGGAACATCAGCTTAGAAAATAACAGTTCTAGAAAGTAGATACCTACTCTCTACTGTAATTGTGTCCAAGAATCCTTATAAATTTCAGCTAATCTTCATTTTTTAGTGAGTTTGTCAAAAGTGCAGGTTATGGGCACCTGGATGGCTCAGTGGGTTAAGTCTCTGCCTTTGGCTCAGGTCATGATCTCAGGGTCCTGGGATAGGCCCGCATGGGGCTCTCTGCTCAGCAGGGAGCCTGCTTCCTCCTCTCTCTCTGCCTGCCTCTCTGCCTACTTGTGATCTCTCTGTCTGTCAAATGAAGGAATAAAATCTTTAAAAAAAGAAAGTGCAGGTTATATGTTTATTAGGATCTTGAGAAATCTTCATACTTGAGCTACAATAAATATTCCAGGAGGATGTGATTATATATGGTAGATGAAGGATCAAGTTAATAATGGCAGTGGATGGTTGTTAATATAGCTAAAAATTGTCTTTTTAAAATCATTTCATCAA
The DNA here is from genome assembly GCA_004023965.1 of Spilogale gracilis. Lineage (NCBI taxonomy): Eukaryota > Metazoa > Chordata > Mammalia > Carnivora > Mephitidae > Spilogale > Spilogale gracilis. The sequence continues at coordinate 93,702 of PITA01001162.1, forward strand.
TCATGAGCACTCTCACAAATTTAATAATTATTAACGTAAAGTGGGATATAGTTTTATAATTTCATTTTTGAATATCCAGTTTTAAGTACAGCCATCATTTGTTAAGTTTCAATGATTTTGTTCTTATTTATATATTTTCTTAGGTTGATAGTATATATTTTAAATTAAATATATATTAAATATATAAGCAGTTTCATTTTTTGATTCAATTAGTGTTGCTGTCTTAAAGAGATGATATAAATGGTAAAGCAATTTATTACAAGTGAGTGATTTCTCTGTTAAGCAGGAAATAACTTTTAATAATTAAAACAAACATTTTAAACAAATTAGGCTTTTGTTCTTCAATCTACTTTAGTTAAATCTGGTGTGTGTTTGTGTATGTGCATAGTGTACTTTGTCACCATTAAATTTTTATGTTTTTAAAAGTCAAAGACATAATCATGCTCCTGTTTCTTGAGAAATTCCTATGTACGTTTATGTAATACAAAGCTGAAGGTTGTACTTTTAAATGGTTATGAACAAAAATTTGTGCTTAAAGTGTTTGCTATAGGTTTTTTTAAATTTATTTCACTGGTTTTTTTTTGTTGTTGTTGTTGTTGTTGTTGTTAAAGGTTTTATTTATTTATTTGACAGAGAGAAACACAGCTAGAGAGGAAACACAAGCAGGGGGAGTGAGAGAGGGAGAAGCAGGTTTCCCGCTGAGCAGGGAGCCCGATGCGATGCGGGGCTGGATCCCAGGACTCCAGGATCATGACCTGAGCTGAAGGCAGTTGCTTAACCAACTGAGCCACCCAGGCGCCCCTCACTGTTTTTCTTAAAGCTGACTTTTGAAGTAGCTGTGTATATTTAAATTTTCATGTAACAAAGGGTTTATCTTTCTTGATTTTATTTAGAGTTAATGCAAGTTAAAATGACTCCAAGAGGGGCACCTGGGTGGCTCAGTTGGTTAAGCGACTGCCTTCGGCTCAGGTCATGATCCTGGAGACCCCGGATCGAGCCCCACATCGGGCTCCCTGCTCGGTGGGAAGCCTGCTTCTCCCTCTCTCACTCCCCCTGCTTGTGTTCCCTCTCTTGCTGTGTTTCTCTCTGTCAAATAAATAAATAAAATCTTTAAAAAAAAAAAAAAAAAAAAAGACTCCAAGAAACATCTGGCAATTTTTTATAAAATTATCCATCTATGTGTAATAGTAGTGAGGTATATAGAATTAAATTAAGGAAACAAGTGGTTTATTGGTAGACTAGAGCTTAGTCATAGTACCCCCCCCCAGAACAGCCAGCACATATGTTATTATTCATCCAGTGCAGTGATACACTTCTGGTTTATATTCAAGTTGCACTAAAACATTCATTGACGGAGTTTTGAAGTGGGTGAGAATAGTAGCAAATGTTGATGATGGCTTCATGAAGAAATTTCTTTTGAGGAAAGGATTTAACAGAATTAGGTATGGTGGGCTCTTTATGTTGAGAGAACAGACTTACGGGAGCTGAATAATGAGATGAAGAATGTGATGCATTTTAAGGTAGCCCATTTTCTTTGGCACAATTCTCAATAAAAAATTAAAGAAGTTCAGATATTACCCCAGGCCTCTTAGAAATATTTAAGTCAGTGCTGCCACAGGCAGACAGGGATGTGGATATCTCTTTAAAACCTAACTAAGTTTTAATTTGTTTTACAATATTGAATTCTCTTTGACATGTTGAAGCCAGGGAAAATTGGGAAGAAATTATTTCTCATGAGATTTGTTTATGTATTAGTTTGTTGAAAAATGTGACCTTTTAGTAACTGAGTTCTATAAATGAAGATGATTAGCTCGGGAGAGGAAAAATGGAAGCAACCCTTAGAAATTTAACAAATAAACTGATGAAAGGAAATTTAAATACGTTTTCCTGGTGAGAACACATATGAAGAATCTGGAATGGCTCAGCTCAGGTGAGGGAGATGATTTGTGAAGGAGCCTTGTATTGGAGTGTAAGGTTCTTGATTTTTTCAGTATGTAGCAAGTGGGAATCATTTTAGCCCTGATTGAAAGTAACAGAATACTTACTGAGGATGTGCTAGTGGGAGAATGTATGCGGTAAAGGAATGTCAGGTAAGAAGGACGCAAGAACCCTCAGGAGATGTGTATAAGGTGTTGACTGGTAGATTTTAGAAATGAGAAGACAGAGTTTAGGCATTTGGGCAGTTGGTTTTTTCTGTATAGTAGCAGTAATTTGAAGGAAGTCCTAACCAGAGATAGAGTTTACATATAACATTAAAAAATGAAATACATGAAATTATATGCTCATCAGTGCTGAGAGAGGGATGGAGTTCCTGTAAATGGGAACAATTGTGCTTCCTTTAAATGGAAAGATTGGAAATGAAGAGATCTAAACATCTGCTTGCCCTTGTTCATAGTATTATTTTCAACCACTCATATTCATCTGTTACTAAATGGGCTAGAATGAAATTGAACTAAAGTTTTTTGATATCCCTTTACAAAGAAATCTGGGTCAAAATTAGTGTTCTGTTTCTATTTACTGTGGTAAATCAAGAGCTTCAGAGTTTATAAGTCCAGCAGCATCCTATCCCGCTAGGACATTTCTGCTATTTGTGTCCTCTCAGCCATTGCTCTGAATTTAAAAGCTTAGTTGGCTTTGAGCTTTTTGAAATTATTTTGTAATTGAATGTTCTTTTCTTTTTTTTTTTTTCTTTCTTTACTAAACAATGTTTTCTGAGTGATTTAATTAGAAACAGTTTTTCTTTTCGTAGTTTATCTTTCAGTCTGGTTTTCCTTTTTTTCTTGAATGTATTGGTTCTTAGATCAGTAATTTAGGCTCTTTAAAAATGTGTACATTATTTTGAAGCTCAAATAAATAATACTTAGCAAAATTTTCAAATGAGAACTAAGACTCATTCATTTCTGGAAAGGGCCAATGTAAAGGGGCTTAGTGGTCATTTTATTTACTTAAAAAATTTTAGCCTCATCTGTGATTGCATTTATGTCGATGTCCCCCTCCCTAAATGTTGATACCAGTCTGTGGAGAGATTTATGGACACCAAGTGGATGTTCTTTATTTAGTGACCTTGTAGAGGAACTTTTTGTAGGTTATTTGAAAGTTTATGACGTATGCATCAGTTTAAAAAATTTTTTCTTACAACCATCTTTGGCGGGCTGTTGGATTTCCCTGAGAAGCTTATATTAAGATGTTAATTAGGATGTTATTGATTAATTTTATGATAATACAGCTGGCTAAAGCTGGCTGAAATTTTCCCACCCATTTTTCAGTTTTTCATTTCCAAATGAGCTTAATGAGTTTTGAGTTATGTTTTTGAAATGAACTTGATAATGTAATAATAACTTTGGTGAAAAATGGAGTTTTTTTAGAAAAAACTTTTTTTTAAAAGATTTTATTTATTTATTTAACAAGGAGAGAGACAAAATGAGAGGGAACACAAGCAGGGGGAGTGGGAGAGGGAGAAGCAGGCCTCCCACTGAGAAGGGAGCCCAACGCAGGGCTTGGTCCCTGGGTTCAAGACCTGAGCCGAAGGCAGATGCTTAATGACTGAGCCACCCAGGTGCCCCGAAAAAAGTTTTTAAAATCATTTCAGTGTGTATTTTCTCAGAGTCTGGCACATTGGAGGTGTTTAGTAAATGTTTCTTGAGTAAATTGGATTACCCTCTCTGCCTCTAATTGATGTGGTGTTGACACAGTTAAAATTTAAGTTAAGTATGAAGGAAAGAAAACCAACATTGTGCTCTTTTTGTGTGCCATGTGTTTCTTTTTGAGAAGATTTTCTTTGAGAGAGTGAGTGCACACAGCACGTGAGCGATGATAGGGTGGAGGGGCAGGGAGAGAGAATCTCAGGCCGACTCCACACCGACCGGGGATCCTGACGTGGCGCTCAGTCTCACAACCCTCAGATCATGCCTTGAGCTGAAATAGTCAGACGCTTAACTGACTGAGCCACCCAGGCGCCCCTGTGCCATGTGCTTTTACAGATGCTTTATGTGCATACATCATAGAAAGAGAAGCTGACTGCTGGTCTTAACATTTCATTATTCTAAGCTTTAAAATTTTTATTCTTGTAAGTAATATCTCTTGATACTGAATTCAATGTCAGTTTTTTTTAGGGTTAGTAAATATCTTTAGTAAGATCTCTGTTGAAGATACAGTTTATTTTGATGTTCATATAGAAATCTAGAGACAAATTCCTCTTTTTGGTCAAAAGCATGTTTCTATTCCCAAATTGTCAGGGCATTTTCTGTTATGAGGAATATATTGTCTCTCATCAAACAACCATGTTTTTGCTTCTCTATAGAGTTAACTGCCTCTTTATGTTTTTGCTGACTGTTTTCTGACTTTTAAACTAGTCTGATATTTGTATCTTCTTATATTATTTAGAGTCTTTATAGAGTTAGAATGTGGATTATATAAGTAGTTGCACAAATTAATTGTGCAATCATTAATTAACATGGTGCTTACTCTTAAAAATATACATATTTGAAATCATACAAGTAAAACATTAATTGTAGAAAAATATGCATAAGCAAAAAAAATAAAAATTAACATTTATGCATGCAAAGCTGGCTCTTTTAATGTGTATATAAGCAAATAGGTTTTAAAAGTAGGATTATGCTGTCCACACAGTTTTATAACATTTTTTCCCACTTTCTATGTTATAAATAATTTTTTATTCCAGTAAATATGCTACCCACATAACTCTTAATAGCTTGACAGTATTTCAGTGTAAGATCCTGTGGATTAATTAATTAACCAGTTTCCTATCCTTAGATATTTATTTTATTTCTAGCTTTTGTCATTATGAACAACACTGTAGTAAATATTCTTAAAGCTAAATCTTTACACACATATTTATTTAGGATAAGTGATGAGAAATGAAATTGCATTGCCAAAAACTTTGCCTTTATAAGGCTTTTGGTTCATTTTTCCAAAATTGCTCTCTAGAAAGTGTGTTTAAATTATACTTCCCATTGGTGATGTCAGCTTTTATCCCTTTCCCTGTACTCATGAGTGCTGATTATTTTGTATTTTATCAGCTTGTCAGATACCAAAAGGTAGCATATCAAGAATGGTTTATGTTGTTTATCACTGAGGCATATTTAGGATGTGAAAGAAATTAAGTTGAGACATTTAATTGATTGTTGGTGTTAATTTGGTTGATTTGTTGGATAGTTACAAATTTGAACATGTGTTCAAAGAGAAGTCTTTTCAGTTAGAAGAGTACTACTATACATTTACTTGAGTTGCTTCCTCAGGTTACTTTTAGAGTACTCCAAAGAATAAAGCTGTCACATCTATTATCACATATTTGTACCATCACCATGTATTTTCTTGTATATGAACATATATTGATTTCTATGTATTTAAGATAAAATAAAAACTAGGTTTTGGTAATTTTTAAAAATTCAGAACTTAAGGATCAAAAGATAGGTAAGGAACAGTTTTCCCTGCTATTCACTCTCTGAATTGTAAAGAACTGTGAAGGGTCTGAAATTTTTATCTTACTTACAAACTGACAAGCTAGCCCTTTACCCTTTTGTAGATGCTAGCATAGGGCACAAGACTCCATTCTCTTAATACTCTGACTTGCCAAGCATAACCCGTTCCCTTATCATCACTCGGCATTTGTTAATCAATTAAGTAATCACTTCAGTTCAACAAGGATTGATAAGGCTTTACAGAATTTGTAACCCAGTAAGGTGTCACATTAATATGATCAGCTTTAGGATAAGAAAAGTTAAAACAACATAAAGTGTTATTGGGGTCAACATAGTTCTTTAAGGGATCTAAGAAGGCAAAATTGTACCTTATTTTTAAGAGGAGGCTACAAGTTTTGAAGGTCTTGGATTTCAAAAGGCACAGTGTGTGTGGTTGGGTCCTGGACCGTAGTAAGGAAGTATCCTGAGCAATGACACAAGAGAAGGAGAGCATAGGGCAGGTGAAAGGAACCATAGGTTGTCTGGCTTTTCAGATTCACTGGATTTTCAGTGTGAAGATTTGGTTGTTTTCAGTGTTCTCTGGGACTGAGTGCCTCTGGAGGGCATGCTTTGGGCTGTAGTTATCTGAGTAGCCAGTCTTCCATCTTTTGCTGGAAATGGAAGGGTTTCCTGGTCACATGAGACTGCTTTAGGTGTGGCAAGGCACCTGGGCTGCCCGTGTCTAAGAACCTGTCAGTGTAATGTAGACTGCTGGGCAGTGTTGGGGGGGAGGGGGAGAGTTGGGAGTAAGTGTTAAAGAACCAACCTTTTTTTAGAGCATGGCATGCACTGCCAGCAGAAACAAAAAATAAGTTACTGATAGAAAGCCATTCTTGAGACCTGTCAAGAAACCCCCCCTTTTTTTAAGATTTTATTTATTTGAGAGAGAGAGAGGGAAAAAGAGAGAGAGAGAGAGAGAGAGAAGAACATGACAGGTAGAGGGAGAGGGAGAATCAGCCCTCCCCACTGACTGAGCAGAGAGCAGTCCTGAGGCCTGACATGAGGCTTGATCCCAGGACTCTGATCACAACCTAAGCCAAAGGCAGATGCTTAACTGACTGAGCCACCCGGTGCCCCAAGAAACCCTATTTTTTTTTTTTTAAGATTTTTATTTATTTATTTGACAGAGAGAAACACAGCTAGAGAGGGAACACAAGCAGGGGGAGTGAGAGAGGGAGAAGCAGGCTTCCCACCAAGCAGGGAGCCTGATGTGGGGCTTGAACCTGGGTCTCCAGGATCATGACCCGAGCCGAAAGCAATCATTCAACCAACTGAGCCACCCAGGCGCCCCAAGAAACCCTGTTTTTAATTTGATGGTGTTTTACATTTAAATACTGCCCCCTTTCTGGTGATAATCTCAGTTTAGGGGTTTACAGCATTTTTTCAATTGGAACTTTGAAAGATAAATGATATATTCTGATTACACGTGCTTTGTTTGTTTTGTAGTATTAAGCTGTCTATTTGATTCAGGCTGTTTAATAGTAATTCAAAAAACCTGAGAATGGTTTAAAGGCGACCCTTCTGTTTCCCAGTTTAGCACTTCACAAGAATTTTGCTGCTTAGTTCCAAGGTACTAGTTACTTAGCTCCAAGGTGGAGCTTGGTTCCTGTAGTTTAAAGGAGACCCTCTGTTTCACAGTGTAGCACTTTAGAAGCAGTTTCATAAGGTGCTACTTACTTAGTTCCAAGTTAACATCATATATATCATACAGATAAATATGATTTCTTGGGTATATATAATTTTAGTATTAATGATAAAATGCCTGGGAGACGAAAGTGACTTTTTTTTCTTACCATGAAATGTTTGTGTTTTTAAATCATAAATGAATCTAGTTTGGTACAAGGAAAGTTTTGCTACAGCTCATGTATATTGTCTTTGGAGAGTCTCAGTGGTTTTTTTATTATATTTTATTTATTTTAAAAGATTTTATTCACTTATTTGAGAGAGACAGAAATAGTGACAGAGAGCATGAATGGGGGAGGAGAGGGAGAAGCAGGCTCCCATCTGAGCAAGGAGCCTTATGGGGGCCTTGATCCCAGGATCCTGGCATCATGACCTGAACGGAAGGCAGATGCTAATCAACTGAGCCATCCAACTGCCCCAAGTCATAGTGTTTAAAGCTTCAGAGAGAATGTAGATTATTTGCTTTATCCCTAGGTGTGTTTAGATAAATAAAGCCATATTATAGCATCATGACCAGGTAAGTCACAAAGTTGGGTTCCACACCCAAACGTGTGCTATCTACTCCACTGTACTGTGCACATCTCTGACTTCCACTGGCTAGAAAGTACTGAAGCTTTTCATATTTTGTACAGCTTGGTCCTTACAGAAGTAATTAGAGTTTGGAAAGATCTTGTAATTGCTTGGCGCAGCCACTTATTTAGGTCTAGAGTTCAGCCTCCCTAGAGATGTTTTTAGCTCCTGGGCCTAGTGCCGTTCAGATCTGCAGCATACTTCCTAAAGCCTCCCAGACGAGCAGTAGTCCTCCCCACCAGCTTCTTGTGCTAGAGTGCACAGCTAACAGTATTCATCTAAAGATACTGGTAACTCTTCCTTGTTTTTTGAAATCCATCTATTAGTGTGCGTATGAAGTTGGGAATGGGGGACGGCAGCGCTGGGAGTTTTAGATCCCTGTGAGGATGCCAAGACATCTGTTCCCTTTATGTTTGTCAGGATGTGATTAGAGTGCTAAATCAAAGTGAAACAAGAACAAAAAATACCTTAAGGATACTCCTAAGAATTTTTGTTTTGATGTTCTATTTTAAAAATCATCTTCTTGAAATTTTGTAGGTATTTGGTAATAGAGATTTCTGATGAGTATATAAGCAAATTAATAAGAATTAAAAAGCTAAATCTAGGATCCTTCTTTTTTCATATGTACTACTTACCCCTGCACTTAAGCAACTTTTAAAAGATGGCATTTTTTTTTTCAGTATGTGCTTCAGATTGGAGAAGGCTGCTTATATTGCCTTTAGATTCTTACTGTTTATCATTAAGGCTGAGATGTAGCTGATTTTACTTAAGCTGATTTCATCCTTTTTATTTTGGCCAGCTAGGTTGGTTGAGGTGGTTAAATAGCAGAAGTGGAAGGTGCAAATGTTGCTCTTAGCCAATAATGATGAAATAGGATATCATATCTGTGGATTTTTTGAAAGTGTTAAGATTTGATTAAGAAGGCTATTTTGATGTTTGAATAGTGAAGCATAGTGGAAACACTGTGTTGGACTTTTTATATTATAACATCCAGATTTGTGAATATTCTCCAAGTCATACCCCCTAGGATATTTGTTACTTTTATAATCCTCAGAGTTACTAGACATGTATGTTATCTGTATAGGTTATGGACTTAAAAAAGTATATTACTTAAAATGTCCTATCTTTTCTGCATTTTTTGAGGTATTTCTAAAATACTGTACTTTTTTTTTCTCTCCCACTCACCTTACATCTTTTGCTGAATAAATTGACACTACTAGCTTTTAGCCAAAGAATGGCAGTGGAGAATAGCTCTAGAACACAGAAAAGTATTGATAATTAAATTTCTATTTCTCATATTTCTATTTCCCACTTCTGTTTTTGGTTATTAAAACAGAATTTAAAGACATTTTATATTAGTTCTTTGGGGTGTTTTGCTGTGAATATTTTCAAGATGGATCAATTCAAGACTTTCACTGCTATTATTGATAGGTGACACAAACATGAATTTACAGTATGGCACTCCCCTGCCTTAGTATTTCTGGTATTGACCTAAATGAATCGTCCCTTAATTGGGACTTGAACTGAGATGAAGTGTTGGGTATTTAGTAATTGGTGGGTGGATTGAACTAATGATGAGGTAGGCAGGTCCAGGAATCTCTAACACTGTTTTATGAAAGGTGAACTTTAGTCCCCAGTGGTTTATTGTGTAAGGGCATGTGACTGCTAAGTTGTGGAAGTAGTGCTAGCTATACCCAGGGCTTTCAGTTCTTTCTCTAGGCTTCTCTCTATTATGCCCTGCTGGTGCGAAGAAGAATAGATGTTGGAGGGGAAGTTTCATGGACTGTTCATTCAGAAACTCAAATTCTCTTCTTGACCTTTTATTTTTTGATTACTTATGCAATTATTTGCTTATTTGCTGGTTTCTTTGAATTGCTTTTTTTATAGTTATGACTCACCCATGTCCATGTGATAAGATTCTCTACTTGAAATTTAGAGGTGATTTTTATAAATTGATGAGAGAACACCAGTTACGAATGATTTTAGTAATAATGTGTTAAAAGCATGAGAAGCATTTGTTGCTATGAGAATTGACACCAGTTGGTTGCATGGTACAGAGGAAAGTGGTTTTTGGAGTTCAGTTTTAAAATGAAATGACTCTTTTGACTTATTGCCAGCATAGTCTTCACATGCAGAAATGAGTACATTTGGGCTTAAATGTTTTGAAAACAGTAATTTTTATCTATTCTACCTTGTCCTCTTTCCTCAAACTATTCACTGTATATGTATTTTGTACAATGAATCTCTGCATTTGTTTCTATTTTAGAATAAAAATTTAGGCAAGAGTCATCTTGTTATCTGGTGCTCAGTACATCTTAGTCTTATATTTGTAGACATGAACATATTTTTGAAGATAATACAATTTGTATTCTTTTGGAAGACTTCTAGGCATATGCAGTGGTTTAGCTAGATTTGTGAATAATTTACACTTGATCAGTTTGGTAAGAAAAGGCTTGCTATAACTTCGATAATTTCAAATCTTTTTGGAAAGGAATTTACATATACATCTTTGTATATCTCATCCAAACCCATTAAATTTCAGCAAACCATCAAGAGATAGCATAGTAAAGAACCTCCTTTTCCTCGAATAAATAGGCAAATAATGTAGCTAGACAGTGGTTGAGTGGAAAATAGAAGGTAGTAGTAGTTCTAAGATTCAATTTTCTGGTTTGTTAAACTGTGACAAGTATAATAAAAATTAATTGGTGAACTATAACACAATTATTTGTATAGTCGTAATTTTTCTTTGGGAAGAAATAAGACTAACACTGTCTTCCTTTTATCTACCTGAAAGAATGTTGGGATGTAATTAGATTAAATTTATTTGCATAATATAAATATAAATTTATGTAAAGTTGAGTTTATGAAGGTGAAAAAAACTGACTTATAAAAGAATACCTTTATCAGGTGAACAATGCTGAGTTGCAGCCTAGAACTTTTTTGTGATTTTTTTTTTCTTTTTTTGCCCTCTGCCTTTAGCTTTTTCCTGACCTTGTGCATAAGTATCAAGTTTTTATTACACGTGTGTGCTATAAGAGATATGTAATGATGGGATAAAAATAAACCAAGGTGGGGAGGAAAATCAAGACTGATTCATTGTAAAGGTGGTAATTACAAAAGTAAACATGAAATGTAAACAAAAAATTACTCCAAATTATGGCATAAGTATGGGAAAATATTTTATATTAATCTCTGCAAGCCATGTGTAAATCTGGATGGTCATTCTAATTCTTCTGTGGCTATGTACCTATAGCCAATGTGGTATGTTTAGAGAAGTGTCACTTTCTCTTAAGTTTCTTCCATTTCATCCTAGTCACCTTGTAAAGGTAACTAACTTCAGTGTTTTCTTGTTTGTCTTCCCTCTGTTGTCTATTTTCGTGATGATATTAGATATATGTATTACATTTTTTCTATTATATATATAATTTTAATATATATTATCTATATTGTGTATATAACTTATATGTTATACATATAACTTAAAAATTTTCCCTTTCTCATATATGTATGTCATGAAGGGGAAATTTTTTTAAATTTTAATTCCAATATCATTAACATACAATGTGGTATTAATTTCAGATGTATAATATAATGATTCAGCAATTCACTACGTTTTTAGTGCTCATCAAGATAAGTGTACTCTTTTTTTATTTTTTTATTTGTTTATATTTTTTTGAGAGCATGAGCTGGAGAGGGTGGGAGGGGAACAAGAGAGAATCTTAAGCAGGCTCGATCTCATGACCTGAGCCGAAACCAAGAGTCAGATGCTTAACTGACTGAGCCACCCAGGTGCCCCCCGAGACAATTGTACTCTTAATCCCTTCACCTATTTCACTCATCCCCTCACCCACCTCCCCTCTTAGATGGAGCTGGAGAATATAATGCTAAGTGAAATATGTCTGTCAGAGAAAAAAAATTATGTGGACTTTTTGAAACAAAACAGATGAACAAAGGAAAACAAAAAGAGACAAACCCCAAAACAGAATCCTAACGATAGAGAACAAACAGATGTTACCAGGAGAAATTGTTTTTAATTAAAAAAAATTTAGGGCGCCTGGGTGGCTCAGCGGGTTATAAGCCTCTGCCTTATGGCTCAGGTCATAATCTCTGGGCCCACATTGAGCTCTCTGCTCAGCAGGGAGCCTGCTTCCTCCTCTCTCTCTGCCTGCCTCTCTGCCTGCCTCTCTGCCTACTTGTGATCTCTCTCTGTCATATAAATAAATAAAATCTTTTAAAATTTAAATATGTGTTCATCAGCTTTTTATTTTTCATAGTTGTGTAGTTCCTTTTTGTGTGTATGAACAGTAGTTTATTCAACCAATCTCCTGTTTGGACATTTAGATAGATCCCAGTATTTTGCAGTTACAAATAATCCTTTATAATGGATTACCTTGTGCATATATATTTTTTCTTTGTTTGAGATGTATCTTTAGGATAAATTCCTAGAAGTAAGATTGGTGGGTCAAAGGAAACATATAGATGTTGTTTTGTTAAACAATGCTTATAATTCCCTTCCTTAGGGTTGTATCATTTTTCATTCCCACCCGCGACGTATGATTGTGGGTACTTTTTCATAGCCTTAACAACAGAATGTATATAGTGTCAAAGGTAAACAGAGCCAGATACTAAATTAAAGTTTTATGGACAAATTTTAACCATTAATATATGTTGAAAAAGGGCAAAGAATCCAGTGTGAACCAGGCTCAACTTCCATTTGTACAGAGGTGACTGGACGTTTTAAAGGGAGGGGGAGGAGGTAGTGCTCAGAGTCAGGAAATGAAAAATTACAGAAGACAGGAAGTGGGGTTAGCCCCTGTGAAGCTCATCTTACTCTTTTCTCCAGTCTAATTGCATTGGCTAATACTTCCAGGGCATTGTTAAATAGTGGTAGGGATAATGAGCCTCCTTGTCTTGTGCTGACCACAGTAGGTATGCCTTAGTTACCTTATCTTAAAGAAATATCCATCCATTTTTATTTTTTATGAGTTATTATGAGGAACGGCTGTTGAATGTTTCAAAAGGTTTCTTCCAACATCTATTAGGATATTCATTTGGGTTTTTTGTTAGATTGTTAATATGGTGAATTCTTTTAATGGATTTTGTTAGATTGAACCCTTCTGCCATTCTTGGCATAAACCCAACTTGGGTAGTCTGACTCCAGAGTTTAAGAACTCCTTTATTTCACTACTTCCCAGTTGAGTTTCAGAGATTTGACATGTTTGTACAAAAGTGAACTGAGATAATACAAATTCATGTTTTTATCAGTTGCTTGATGAATGTTTTAATAAACATGGAGCTTAGAGGAGGGAAAGATCATTATGGAGAGAAAAAATGTTTTGAAAGACAGAGGACCATTACCAACCTGTCCTTTCTTAAGCATCAATCACACCATAGCTAATTTGCTATGTAGCTTATTTCTATTAGCTATTTACCTTGGACGGCTTAATATATACCCGTCTTACTAGCCTTTCAGTATTTTATCGGCATTATTGGTTGTGGTAGATCGATTACAAAAGGAAGAAATGCTATGAAATCTCAAATGATGAAGCAAATGCTCCACTATGACAGACAGCCTGCAAAATAGAATGGAGATGTCACTCTACCTACAGAAAAAAAAGGGCAGAATGACAAGCTGGTAGTTTATACAAAGGATAGAGGGGGAAAAGCCTCATTTTCAGTATAGAGATTTGAGACTACATGTTGTTTCATAACCATGTTTTATAAAACATTATTTTTAAATGTTATTAATAGGTATGGAGTATCTTTAATATCCATGTGATTTCCAGAATTTAGAGATTGGGTCAAAGGTACTTAATTTACATAAATGACAATGGGTTGATTTCCTTATTGCAAGTTGTGATAATTTTTAAAGTTGACTTTTCTCATTTTCTTTAGCATGTTACACCAGACAGCTATATCCCATGCCTTGCTGACCTGTGCAAAGCACTGTGGGAAGTTATGCTCAGCTATTACAGGACTATGGAATGGCATGAAAAGCATGACAGTGAGGATACTACTTCTGCTTCTGGTAGGAAATTATTTTATTTTAAAAACAAGTATAAATATGCCATATTTCTGGAGTAAGGAGAAGAAAGGGATAGCCATTTCAGGAACTTTAGTGACCCATAGGTTAAATATTCCCTGAAGAAAGTCATTCAGCTTCTATCACCTTTGGGGATTAACTGACCAGAGGACTTCTTAAGAGTTAGATATTACCAGTTTTCAGGAAAATGTGGTGATGGCTTTAGGATTAAATTATTAGGCTTTTCAAAGGGCTTTTCAAAAAATTAATTACAAACTAAGTAAAACATTAGTCTGTCCAATTTACTGTAAAATTAATGCTAATGTTTAATATCATGCCTATATTTGCTAATTTTCAAGTTGTACTAATAAAGCTAGAGTCTAAGAATTAATAATTGTCCTTTTCTGGGATTCCTGGGTAGCTCAGTCAGTTAAGTGTCTGCCTTTGGCTCAGGTCATGATCCCAGGGTCCTGGATGGAGCCCCATGTTGAGAGCCTGCTTCTCCCTCTGCCCCTTCCCTCCGCTTTATGTTCTTTCTCAAATAAATAAATAAATAAATAAATAAATAAATAAATAAATAAGTACTTTTAAGATAAAAAAATAATTATACTTTTCTTCCTATGAAAACAGGCCTTAAAATTTCATAAAAACAAGGTTTTAAAATATTAATCTTGGAATAGAAAACATAACTTCAAATGACTGGTATAGTCAGCTACATAAAGAACAAATCTTTGAGAAATTATATTAACTAGACATTTAAATTACTTCATTTGTATATTATGTATTATATATACATCTTAATTATATATCTTAAGTGGTTATCCTTGAACAATAGATTAAGTATTCAAAATACATTAAAAAGTAATAATTTTTTTTTAAACATTTTTTATTTATTGGAGAGAGAGAGATTGAGAAGGGAGGTCAGAGGGAGAAGCAGACTCCCCGCAGAGCTAGGAGCCTGATGCGGTACTCTATCCTGGGGCTCCAGAATCATGACCTGACCTAAAAGCAGTGGCTTCACCAACTGAGCCACCCAGGCTCTCAGTAATAAATGTTTTTATCAGCATTCTGTTTTTGTTTTTTTTTTTAAGATTTTATTTATTTGACAGAGAGTAACACAGCCAGAGAGGGAACACAAGCAGGGGGAGTGAGAGGGGGAGAAGCAGGCTTCATGCCCAGCAGGGAGCCCAATGCAGGACTTGATCCCGGGTCTCCGGTATCATGACCTGAGCTGAAGGCAGTCGCTTAACCAACTGAGTCACCCAGGCGCCCCAGCATTCTGTTTAATATGGGCAAAATAAATTATACTGCACAGGTTTTTTTGTATTGCATTCAATTTAATGTAGCTAGTCAATAAAATTATTTTAGTAACTTATAATTTCTGAGATGCTTGGTTTCAGTGTTTGGGTGGGTGGGAAAACACATCATATTGTAGGATTCTGGTAGTATTGAAGACATAAGTTGAATATTTATCTTGACTCATAAGAAGCTTATAAATATTGATAGTAGATAAAGATAGCAAGAAATGCAAAAAATAGCAAGAGGAAAATTCTGTAGAAGGATTTTCATCCTTTTAGAAATACTGCTAGGGGAATCTAAAGAAAGGGAAAGAGGAAAAAGAAGAGGAAACGGGTGTGCACTGAGCTAGGTTTCCAGGCCAGACTGTTTTTACCCAATTTCTATACTCTCAACCCTGTACTACCTCTGTGAGCACGGGTGTGGCAGTTAGAGATACCTGGCTTCAAAGTTTGAGTGCCATTTTCCAAAGACAAGAACGTGAAGAAGTTTATTTTCTGCAGGCCCCAGCTTCCTTCTTAAAAGTGGGTGGTTAAAAAATCAAAACAAACAAATAGTTACATGGGCTAGCAATGCATCTAACGTGTAAGTTTGCTGTAAAGTTTAGGGATAATGGAAAGTGCTTACACTGGTTGCTGTTGATATCAAAGGAAATGGGATGATGATGAAATGTCCACAGGCCTTTTTTTTGTTTGTTTTTAATTCTGAGGTTACTTAGGGAATTGTGCGGGGCTTACTGGGACTACAGACCTTCACAAGTTTATCCTGTTTTGGCAACCTTTATTTTTTTCTGGGTGCAGAGACTATTAATACATTGCAGCATCTCCTTTCCCTTTTCTAGTACGTTATTTAAGAAACCAGAGAGAAAGTTTGAAACAAAATTAACATACACCTTAGCTAGAAGAGTTTAGGTGACGATACGTATTCATCATAGTGAAGTTCGCTTTTTTGCTTCAGTCTTATATTTTGCAGGTATTGTTTTGTATATGGATGTATTTTCATTGGAGTGTACAGTCAAACCTAAAATACCGTTTGAGCCTTATATTCTTAGTACTCTTTGCTAGAATTCCTTGGCCTGATTCTGGATATCTTAAGAATATTCAGGACTCCGATTAGCTTAACATCTGGCGATATAGTGAACTCAAAAAAATAATCTGTTCTTTCATATTCACATTAAGGAGTACAATTGTTCAGGAATCAGTAATTTGAACCTTTTTCTTCACAGAACTTCATGAAGCTGATAGGGTCTTAAGACCTCATCTGCTGTAGCTCAACAGTGATACTACTGGTATCCTAACACTCTACCATTCTAAAAGAAAACTCTAAAGCTGTCGTCCAGGTGCACTGCCCTCAGCTGCTGGGTCCCTAAGAGCCAGACCATACAGATAATAAGGGTTAAGCTGTAGGAGTGGTCACAGGTACACTAGGCATGACTATGGGGCCTGGCCTATGCAAGGGTGTTTTTTGCTGGTTACCAGTGCTCACCTTGCTAGCTAAGATGAAATAATATCCTCAGTTGTTACACACAGTTTATTCACAAAAAGGCATTATCTTTTTAATATAAATGTATATACATGTATTTTCAGTTGCTTTTAGGGGGAAGTTTGTTTTCAGGCAGGTCATGGTTCTCACCTGTTGAACTGGACATTGTTAGATTATTTGTCTGGAATGGATAAGACTATTCTGGATCATGAAGAATATAAAACATGTGCATCATTACTTTATTGCATGAGCAGTTCTGCAATCTGTACTCTTCTTAATGTGCACCTTAACTGATAATTAGGTTAATGGGTCCAGTAATGCCGCAGCAGTAGGCAGTATATAAGTCACTGAGAACCTCATCTCTGGGATTGCACTGTCCAAGAATCCCAGCTCCAATTGCATATATATTAAGTGGTCTTAGGTATAAATACTTAACATTTCATGGTCTAATGTATCTTATCAAATACTTTTAATCCTAACACCTATTTTTGACATTATTTTGATTGTATAAATATTGAACATATTTTCTGTATTTTACATAGGCTTGCAATATATGAGAGTTAAAATGATTTTTTAAAAAAATAGTATTGTGAAGCAAATCTGCAAATGTGTATCCTCTTTTATTTTCAGAAGGGAGTAATATGGGTACTGAAGAAACTAATTTTGATCGTGGCTACATAAAAAAGAAGTTAGAACATGGACTTACACGAATATGGCAGGTTTGGTTTTTTTAATTATTTTTTTTTTTACAAAAGCAACAGAAACTTTCATGTCTAAGCTGTTTCAGAAATTCAGTGTTTGAATTTTCTGTACTTAATTTGCATTCCTATATAATTAATTCTGTGTTAGTTTTTCTTTGGACTAAATCTATCCTTTAATTGCTATAATTTAGTTCACAGTTTTATTTGACTATAAATCTTTTAATTTGAAAATCACCATTGGAAACATACATGTATTCCTTTAAAACATTTTTGCTTTTAGTATGCTAGCAAATTTATGCTTTCCTAAAGAAATTGCTTTCTTATTGGGGCACCTGGGTGCCTCAGATGTTAAGTGTCTGCCTTCAGCTTGGTCATGATCTCAGGGTTCTGGGATCAAGCCCTGCATCAGGCTCCCTGCTCAGTGAGAGGCCTGCTTCTCCCTCGTTCACTCCTCCTGCTTGTGTTCCTCTCTCGATGTCTTTCTCTGTGTCAAATAAATAAATAAAATCTTAAAAAAAAAAAAAGAATTGCTTTCTTATTAAAGTACTCTTTTTATTTCATTCATTTGTGTTTTCCTTCCCTTTCTATTAATTTTAGGAAAAGGATAACTAAATAGGTAACATAGTTGGGCTGAAATCTAGTATATAATGAAAAAATTTTCTCAATCAATGATTTATTTTTTTAAAGATTTTATTTATTTATTTGACAGAGAGAAACACAGCTAGAGAGGGAATACAAGCAGGGGGAGTAAGAGAGGGAGAAGCAGGCTTCCCGCCAAGCAGGGAGCCCGATGCGGGGCTCAGTTTCTGGTCTCCGGGATCATGACCTGAGCTGAAGGCAGACACTTAACGACTGAGCCACCCAGGTGCCCCTCAGTCAATGATTTTTGTTCCTTGAAGGCCTCTTATGTGTTTATTGGCTGAATGTATCTTTAACTTTTCTTTTGCAGTTTAGTAGCATAGTTATTGTTATCAGATACATTTGTTAATTTGTTAAAATTTGTTATTTCCCAGATAAAAATGTAATTTCTTTGAAGATAACTTTTTTGTTCTTTTTGGACTGTTCTTTTGGATATATGGTAACTCTATTTTTAATTTTTGAGGAACCTCAGTTCTGCTTTCCACATTGGCTGCACTGATTTACATTCCCACCAATATTGCATGGGGTTCCTTTTTTTCACATCCTCAGCAACACTTGTTATTTCTTGTCTTTTTTATTTTACCCATTCTAACAGTTGTAAGGTGATATCTCATTATGGTTTTGATATGCATTTCCCTGATGATTAGTGACATAGGGCATCTTTTTATGTGTCTATTGGCCAACTATATGTGTTCTTTGGAAAAATGTCTACTCAGGTCCTCTGCCCATTTTAATTGGATTATTTGGGTTTTTTGGTGTTGAGTTGTATAATTTCTTTATATATTTTATGTATTGACCCCTTAAAATTTTACATAGGCTTATAATATATGAAAATTAAAATGATTTTTTTTGGAAAACAATGTTGTGAAGCAAATCTGAAAATGTATCCTCTTTTATTTTCAGAAGGGTATAACATGTATTTGCAAATATCTTTTATTCAGTAGGTTGCCCTTCCATTTTGTTATGGTTTCTTTCACTATGTAAAGTTTTTTATTTTGGTCTAGTCCCAATATCTTATTTTTGCTTTTGTTTCCCTTGCCTGAGGAGATGTATCTATAAAGGTGTTGCTAAGGCTATATGTCCAAGAGATTACTGCTTATGTTTTCTTTTAGGAGTTTTATAGTTTCTGGTTCACATTTAGGTCTTTAATCCATTTTGAGGTGTTTTTTTTTTTTTTTAAGATTTTTATTTATTTGAGAGAGAGAGAGGAGGGGGAGAGAGAGGGCAAGCGGGTGGAGGGAGAGCGACAAGCAGACTCTGTGCTGAGCACAGAGCCCAATGCTGGGCCTGATATCAGGACCTGGAGATCATGACCTGAGCTGAAATCAAGAGTTGGATGCTTCACCGACTGAGCCACCCAGGTGTCCCTATTTTGAGTTTGCTTTTGTGTATGATTTATGGAAGTTGTCCAGTTTCATTCGTTTTCATTCATAGCTCTCTAGTTTTCCCAGCATCATTTATTGAAGAGACTGTCTTTTCCCCATTGTATATTCTTGCCTCCTTTATCATGCCATACATTGACAAGTGACAAGTGTCAATTTATTTCTGGGCTCTCTATTCTGTTCCATTGATCTCTGTGTCTATTTTGCGCCAGTACCATACTGTTTTGATTACTACAGTTTTGTGGTATATCTTGAAATCTGGAATTGTGATACCTCCAGTTTTGTTCTTTTTCAAGATTGCTTTGGCTCTTTGGGGTCTTTTTCATGATTCCATAAAAATTTTAGGATTATTTCTTCTACTTCTGTGAAAAATGCTGTTGGTATTTTGATAGGGATTGCATTAAATATGTAGGTTGCTTCAGGTAGTATGGACACTTTAACATATTGGTTCTTCTAGTCCACGAACACGGAATAGCTTACCTTTCTTTGTGTTGTCTTTAGTTTCTTTTATCATAGTTTTATAGTTTTCAGAGTAAAGGTCTTACACTTTTTTGGTTGTTTATTCTAAGGTATTTTGTTCTTTTTGGCATAATAGTTAAGTGGAATTATTTTCTTAATTTCTCTTTTCTGATGCTTTGTTATTAGTTTATAGAAATGCTACCAACCTGTGTATTAATTTTGTGTCTTGCAACTTTACTGAATTCATTTACTACTTCTAGTTGTTTTTTAGTCGAGTCTTTAAGGTTTTCTTTGTATAATATCTTGTGATCTGCCATTGACAATTTAAGTTCTTCCTTACAAATATGGATGCTTCTTCTTTCTTTTTGCTGTCTGATTGGTGTGGCTAGGACATCCAGTACTGCATTGAATAAAAGTAGCAAGAGTAGCATCTTTGTCTTGTTCCTGATCTTAGAGGAAAAGCTCTCAGTTTTTTTAACATTGAGTATGTTAGCTGTGGGGTTTTTATATATGGCCTTTATAATATATTATACTACTTTTTAATTTACCATTAGTTATGGATTTGGGCTTATTTTTTCTGAATATTATGTATACTGGAAAGGGAAATCTCATACTCATTAAATATACATCTAAAGTCAGATGTGAGTTGTTTCTGATTTAATCTCCTGATTTAGTCTCCTACTAATAGACACTAATCATACTTTGAAAGATTTTGTGTGCTTTGAAATACAGACCTGGCATTTTATATAGCTAGTTTCCATTCAGTCTAGCAACTTGATGTCATTGCAGATATAGGAAAATCTGCTAAATATGAGGTTTAGTAAAACTATTCTCATTTAACCATTTGGCCAGTTTAATGAAAGTGATTTTGAGTATAGATGTTTTTAAGTATAGATTATTGTGCTGTAGGTTTTAAGCTTTAGAATATCTTTATCTCCACCACTCCCAAGTCTCCTTTAGCACCCCCCCCCATTCTCAATAGTCCTAAAACAGTATTTTGCATACTTTAGGAACTCATTGAGTATTAACTGAAATTATAAGGCTCACTTCAATTGAAAAAAGCAAAAGCTCTGAAAAACAAATGTTTTTTTGATAACACATTCATCAGGCAAAACCTGACCTGATTTGAATTCATTCAGTGCAGAACCAGACCTGTATTTAAGTTTTTTTGTAGTATTTATCTCATTAAAGTGAACATTTATGTGTTACAGGAATAGTAATGTGTTTTATTTTAGGATACTGCCTTAGACCCCACTGGGGGGTGTTAAATGTATATGCCATATACATTTCTTTTTTTTTTTTTTTTTAAAGATTTTATTTATTTGACAGAGAGAAACACAGGCAGAGAGGGAACACAAGCAGGAGGAGTGAGAGAGGGAGAAGCTGAGCAGGGAGCCCGATGTGGGACTGGATCCTGGGTCTCCGGGATCATGACCTGAGCCGAAGGCAGTCGCTTAACCAACTGAGCCACCCAGGTGCCCCGCCATATACATTTCTAACCAAAGTACATTTCTAACATCTGAAATCTTGAATTCCAAAGCACAGGGTAGCATGTGACAGTTTGTATATGTTTATTATAATTTTTATAGAGATATTGAAAAGTGATTGAAAAGCATAAGAAGATATTTAACTTGTTTAACATAAAAACTAAACTCAAAATCGGAGTGACTGATTTTTGATATGAAAATTTTTAGAATATTTTCCATGCATTTTTGACTCAAATAGAAAATCTTTAAGAAAAAAGGTTGTTATCAGTTGTACCATTTGGCAGACACTGTGAATTTAAGAACATGGTGGTGAACTCATGTTACTTGTCCTTATGAAGCTTACAAATCGAACTATATGAAAGTCTCGATCTTCCAAGATTTTCATTTTCATCTTTAAATATTTGATATGTAAGAAATTATTCATATTATCTTTACACTTCTTATTTCTTTTTACTACAGAGCATTGGGATTGCAATATTTCTACTTCTTGTGAGTTTGAGATTTTCTTTACATCCTAGAATACCACCCACTTTAAAAATTTTTACTTGAGCATTTGGAAAATAACCATTCATTTCTTCTTTGTGGTAGGAGTTAAGTTCTATGTGTATATTAAAGCAAGCTTATTATTATATTATTCTAATCTGTATCTTTATTTTTTCTTTGTTTTCTTGGCTTGTGTAATTCTAAGGGAGGAGTTTTAATCTTCCAGAAGGATTGTAATTTTGTCAGGTTTTTATTTTATTTCTAACATTAGTTTTTGCTTTTTATACTTGGATGCTATCTTGATTGATGCTGCAGTGCTAATAACCACTTTACTTACCTTCTTTGTATGTAATTCCCTTCATTAATTTTAAAAAAATTTATAGTTCTTTTATCCTGATGCATTTTGCCGTGGATTCTAGTTTGCTTTGTTATTACCATTGCTGTGTTTATTTTGCTCATATTTTCTGTTCATATTTGACAGTTCCTTTATTTTAAAGCCTTTTGGATCATGTTTTAATTGTGTCTTCTATAAATCTAAAATTTTTTTTTTTTGAGAGAGAGAGACTTTATATTTTAATTGGACAATTCAATCTGTTTATTTTTTTATTTGTGTTTTAGTTCATAGTTCTTTAATTATTAGAGAAGGTGAACATTTAAAAACCCATTAATTATTGAGTTGTGAATTATTTTCTCATGTGATAATGAGTAATCTTTTGCGTGTCATTTCTTTTCACTTATTTTCAATATGCAGATGATCAGCGTTTTTGTGACGTCAAACCATTAACTTTTATCCTTTGTGACTTATGCTACATCTTTACTTTTTTTTAAAGTTAAAGGTTCCTTAATTTTTTTATTCCTGGTACCACTACCACAGTTTATGGGGCTATATATCTGATATCATGAAAAGAAGAAGAAAAAGACACAGCTTTACAGGATGAAGGACCTCAGGAATGGACATCTAATTGACACTACATTGCATTAATCAGTGGCTGCATTTTGTTGTAAACTGTGGCTATGACAGCCCTGAGCAAGCAGACTTTCCTATTTAACTGCAGTAACTTTTTCTGACTATGGATCTTCATTCCTTCTGTGGCAGATTTTTACGGTTCCTCTAATGCATTTGGAATGACTATCTCAAAGTAACCTGCAGCTGTCCTGACAACTCCTTGTTCTCTCTCTGCTAAGATCTGTAGCCCTTTTCTTCTGAATTGCTTTACAACCTTCTGCTACCATATCCACCACTTTTACCACCAGATCCATAACCACCAGCATAGGGACTGCCCAACCTTCTTCCACCGAAACTGTCCCCCTTCATGGGTCCATAATTTGATTGCTGTTGTCCACTGTAAGTTCAAAAATCGCTGTCGTTCCTGCTACCACCGTAGTTACTTCCATAATTTCCTTCTTCATTGCACCATCCTCTCTTCTGCCACTGCCGCCATACCTGTGTCCTTAGTTCCCATATCCTGGTCCACCACCACCATCGCCTTCTCTACTACTCCAGCAAGGACTACCACCATAGTTGCTACCATCATCTCCAAAGCCATTACATCTACCATCACTTCCTCCATTACTGCCTTAGCAGCCACCACCTCCACCACCATAGCTGCCTCTTCCACCAAAGTTTCCATCACAACCCATAAAGTTGGCAGAGCCACCCCCTTGATGTCTTGTGATCCAGCGGATGGCATTTCTTGTTTAGAAAGGGCCTTTTTCACATCACTGTTATGCCCATGAATAGTGTGGTATTTCTGAACAGCAATTTTCTCAACTCTGTCAAGATCATCAAAAGTTACAAAAGCAAATCCCACTCTGCCTGTCTTCCATAATTTTTGTGGTTTCAATCTTGCCATATGTTTCAAAATAGTCTCTCAAATTATATTCTTCTGTGTCTTCTTTAATATCCCCAACGAAAGTTCTCTTCACTGTGAAATGGGCACCAAGCTTTATGGAATTCTGTCTAGAAACTATAGCTCTCTTTGATTCCAGTACAGGTCCATCAACCTTGTGTGGTTGGGCGCACGTCCTTCATTCACCTCTTTAACACAAGTATAAATCACAAAACCAAAACCCCAGAGACACTTTGTTTGGGGGTCTCTCATCACCACACAATCTATAAGCATGCCCAATTTTTCAAAATGTTCTTTTAAACTGTCATCTGTAGCTTTAAAGCTCAAACCACCAAAATAACCCGTTTTCTCAACTTCTCTGGTTCCTTTGGATCTTGGCCCTCCTTCCCAGTGGCAGTGGCGATGGCAGTAGGGGAGGGTCAGGCTGAAGGTGGGGTTATGGGGCAGCAATTCTACCTCTGTTTTGAGATCAGATTTGCCTCTTCCAACTTGAGTTCAATATCTGTGCTACATTTATTCTTAAAATACTTCTACTTAAATACTTAAAGCTCAGGTCAACATTCATCTGGTAAATTACAGATATTTATCTAATCTTTATGGTAATTGCTGTATCTCTAATATCTGCACTACTGCATAGAACACTTAGTAAGTACTCAGAAAATACTTTTGCTTTATTGCATTAATTTTTAATCTTTTACAAACATAAAAACAGTTATCTAATCCATTTGTATGTCTTTTGCTATGTGATTTTAAGAGAAGAAAGAGGAGCTCCCCCCACCAAATCTAGTTGTTTCTTCCTCTACTACTTTCTGAATAATGGCTTTTTGTTTGTTTGTTTTTGTTTTTGTTTTAGTTTTTGTTTTGTCTCTTATGTGTGATACCACTTTGTAGCAAGGTCTAGTGGAAAGAGGAGACTCTGAAGGTAGAGACATCAGGATTCAGATCTTAATCTTGTCATTCATGGGGCATGTGAACTTAGGCAATTACTTGACCTGTTTTCAGCTTTTCTTCTCTTGGAGGATAAAATATGCCTGCTCAACACAGCTGTTTTAGGATTAAAGATAATATGTAAAGTTCTTAGTGTAATGCTGATAGGAAAGTAAACAATCAGCAAACAGTAGTTTTTGTTGTTTATTACGCTCTTGTGAATATATTAGCACTATTTCTGAGTTGTTTGTCCGGTTTTGTTGATTCTTTGGGTACTGGCAGTATTCTTTTTAATATATTTAGTACAGATAGGACAAGTCCTTCAGCATCACTTACAACTTTTATTCCATCTTTCAAAGCTTTATTTTTTAAAAAGAGGTTATTGCCTGTTTCTTATTTCTGGTGAATTTAAAATAATTGTTCATAGAAAAAGATTTTTGTGATTTTGGTAGAATTTCACTGAACCCCTGCATTAATTTGGAAAAGTTGACAGCTTTATACTCATTCAGTCCTGTAACTCTCATTTTATTGAAATTTCTTTTGTATCCTGTTATAGTTCTTAGCTTTTTCTTACAGGTCTAAGGTTGCCTATTAAAATTATTCCTAAGTACATTATATTTTTTATATTTATTTTAAATGGAGTCTCATTTTAAGATACTATAGCAGAAATACATGAAAACTTAATTTTTATGTATTTCACATAATCACATAGTTAACTTACTCTAATTATTTTTGAATTGATTATTTTAATTATTTTTGAATTGATTATTTTGGGGTTTCTAGCCTACCAAGCCACACATAAATGATGATGATTTTTATCTTCATATCCAAATCAAGGATGTAATTTCTATCTTGCCTGTCTGTATGTATTAATAGTGATGATTGTCATTATTATTACTTTATATCTGATGTTTATGGAATTGTCTAAGTGATATCACTGTAAGAATATTGATTATTACCTAAATATATATTCTTAAGAATGTATTCCTGTCTCATTTCAATGTATAACTTTAGAATAAATAGTTCTGGGAACTTATATTCTATATTTTGGGGTTACTTGAAATATTTTTTTGTTTTGCTTTGCAGGATGTTCAGCTAAAAGTAAAAACCTACTTGCTTGGAACAGATTTGTCTATATTTAAATATGATGATTTCATCTTTGTTTTGGATATAATCAGCAGGTACTGTGTGAGATCTTGTTTTATTCTTTATTTTGAGTCATTTAACCATAATAATCAAAGAACTCATGAATCAGTGAATTATGTATAACTTTTTTGTGGAAATGAAGACAGTTGTACGTTCATAATCTAATTTCTGCTGGATATGTGTGAGTGTGTTTAAATATTTCTGCCCTTTGGATGTCTGTAAACCATAATGAATTTATGAACATTAGAATTTCTTGAAATATACATTTTTATGGTGTGTTGTCCCTGAAGAAAGATGACCTGGACTGCTTTTGTTCTGTAATAAGGATGTTGCTGAAATTTAAATAAATCTTTTACCTAACTAGGTTGATGCAAGTTGGAGAAGAATTTTGTGGTAGCAAATCTGAAGTTTTGCAAGAGTCCATTAGAAAACAGAGTGTCAATTATTTTAAGAACTACCATAGGTAAGAACTGTAATAAAATATGAATAGACTTATTTAGATAATGAGAGTACTTTGTCTAATGTTTAAACTTGATAGCATTAATTGGTTTAAAACAATTACTTTTGAATTTGAAAGAATCTATCCTTTGTAGATCTTTTTGTGATGGTTCAGGACTTTTTTTTTTTTTTGGCCAAAAATATAAAATATTCTCATTACTTATTTATTGTAAATTTTGATAGATTGTCCTCAGAGGCTCAAATTATTGAATTAAATATTGAATCAATTTCTTTATGGGTGAAAGTTGATTATTATGTTGAAGTTTACCAAAAGAATTTGGCCAGTATCCTGTATCTTCATATGCAGTGTGAGCTTTTAAAGAAGTAAAATCAGTAGAGGCAGCA
Source organism: Spilogale gracilis (assembly GCA_004023965.1). NCBI lineage: Eukaryota > Metazoa > Chordata > Mammalia > Carnivora > Mephitidae > Spilogale > Spilogale gracilis. The sequence goes on from PITA01001162.1 coordinate 120,152, forward strand.
CTCAGGGAGGGGTACTTGAAAGCATCTGCTTTTTAGGAGTAAGAAGGCTTCCGAAGAAGAAGGCATGATATTCAGAATCTAGCTATGAAGTCAAAATTACATATTACATTGCATAACAGTGACTACTGACTTTAGGAAGGGTAATTAGGAATGGTTTCGGGAATGGAGGAAGATGGGAAAGAGTGTTTAAGTGACAATGTGATTGTATGCTTAAAGCAGCATTAAATTGAGAGAGCTATTTATTAGACCTTTCCTGATATAAGGTGGAGACTGTACTATATCCCTTATATATTTTTTATCATTTGAATTGTTACATCTTACTTTTTATTCTACATTTTTTTTTGAAATTAAGTTTTGATTTTGTTGTTATTTGGTGCCAGGGAAAGTAAGGATTTTATTTTATTTATTTATTTTTATTTATTATTATTAGTAGTAGTAGTAGTATTTTACGATTTTACTTTACTTTTTTTTCTGTCTCAGTGATTTTTATTTATTTATTTAGTTAGTTAATTAGTTATCTTTTATTCTGCTTTTCTTCTTGGTCAGAGTCAATACCTGGTCACAGTGATAGGTGCCATGTCAGACGAGAGATTATTGGACATCAAACCAATGATTAATTAATTATTAAATATATTTAAGTACAAGTTAACAAGTTTCTTTGTTACTGTGAACTAGTAAATATATTTTGAAAAGGATTTAAATTGATCCTGTACCAAAGCAGAGCCTTTGAGTTTTGTACTTGAATTGAAAAAATATTTAGAAGATTTAAAAAAATCTTTTTTAATTAATTAAACCTCAGGAGAACAGTAGTAAGAGGATAAGATGAAACCCTGACACTGCCTTTATTTATACATATTTTTTCCCTGTTAAAACTTAAGCCCTGGGCACCTGGGTGGCTCAGTTGGTTAAGCAACTGCCTTCAGCTCAGGTCATGATCCTAGAGTCCCAGGATCGAGTCCCGCATCAGGCTTTCAGCTCCATGGCAAGTCTGCTTCTCCCTCTGACCTTCTTCCCTCTCATGCTCTCTCTCACTCTCGCTCTGTCAGATAAATAAATCTTTTTTTAAAAATTAAAAAAAAAAAAAACTTAAACCCTGTTAAAACAGGTGGCCTGGTTTGTACACATTGCTGTACAAAAGGAGGAGTTTTTAAATTATAAATGGGAAAGGATAAGGAACTATGAAGGATCCAGAAGCTTCATTTACCTGTCACAATGAAAGCATGACAGGTGTCCCTTTCCTAAGGATTACATGTAGTCACTAAGACAACTGGGAGACCTTTTGGTGTGACTGCACAATGTGTGTGATGAAGAAAAACTAAATCTGACTTATTTAATGGTCCTATTCTGCTTTCTACTTTACTTATTATCAAAAGGTGTCTGTCATCTGTGGCAGCCAGGTTTGGGCATTTCTAGACTATGACCATGATGGAGATTCCTCACCTAAGTTTACCTTGATGAAATTAGAGACTACAGAAATAAGTTATTAAATGTTTCTAAAATACTCAACATTTTAATGGACTTCTCTTAGAAATATATGTGAAATTTGTTTCCCATTGAAGAGACTGTACAGTACTCTTAGGGGAGCTGGACTGGGAGATAGTAGACTTGAGTTCTTAACTCCACATTCAGTGTTTGCCAGCTCTCTGACACTGGACAAATCATTCAACTCTCTGGCTGATGGTTCTACCAACTGTGAAATGGGGTGGCTAGACAAAAAGATCTCCATAAGTGCTGCCTGTAGATCTTGCCCTTTTTTCTTGCTGTGTTGTGTATTGGAATATTGAAATAGGTTAAAAAGTAAAGATTTAATTATTCTAAACGTATATTCTTTTCTATTCCCAGTGTCAAAACAAAATCTAGTTAATATACTGGCTATGGTCACTATCTCTCCCAGCAGCTACCATTTGGAAAATCATAATAAAAATCATTTGGTAAAGTTAGTGCCAACCATTAATGTATTCTGAAGTAAATATTTTTCTTTATAAAGCAGGATAAACTTAACAGGTGGTTTAGAAGTGATGCCAAAGTACTTAATACTGAATTGACGAAAAGTCATTACGTTAGTGATGAATCTAAATCTATTAAATTCCAATTTAATATCTTCTTCACCAAATCATACTACATAAATATTTAAAAGCAGTATGAAACGTGAAATATAGATCAAGTGGATTTTAATTTTGTTAATAAAAGTGTTAAAATATGCTTACAATTTGTTTCATGGTCTTCTGCTGCCAAATAGAGCTCCTGAGAAGCAAGAAATTCTTAGACCAAATTATGCTGACTTAGAGTCCACTTAGGAGAAATATTTTTAGAAAACAGTTGTGCTTGGACTTGGTGGTAATGGTACCAATAAATTATCTTTAATATTTAAAATACTGTAAATTAGATTATTTAAAATTAAAAACATTTATGTCTCTAAACTAATACAATAGGGCTTAAATTTTGGAGTTAAAATGAGAACACAGTCTTCATATATCTATCTGATGTCAGACTAATTCCCTCTGCCATAGTATATAGTAATCGTGGGCAAACAACTCTTTTTTTTTTTTTTAAGATTTTATTTATGTATTTGACAGAGAAAGAGATCACAAGTAGGCAGAGACAGGCAGAGAGAGAGGAGGAGGAAGCAGGCTCCCTGCTGAGCAGAGAGCCCAATGCGGGGCCCCAATCCCAGGACCCTGAGATCACAACCTGAGCTGGAGAAAATTTCTAGTTTTCTTCCTGCTGGTAAAGTGTTTGGGGCAGTGTGGTGTTATCAGTGGCCTTGGGTTCTTGCTTCCGTACTAACTAGCTTTACCACCTTTGTAATTTGGTATTCTTGTTTCTCTGAACATCAGGTTCCTTCTCTTTAAATGTGACAGGCTTGTAGAGGAATCTTTACCTTCCTTAAAGTGTTTGATTTTACCATTTGGTTTTGGAACCTGCCTTTTATTGCATCAAGTCTTTTATCAGGCTAATTAAAAGATCTGGATTTCACACAGTTCTAATTTGTGGATTTTTTTTCCTTTTAATTAGTAGGTCAGCATATTGAGATGCCTCTTAGATTGCTTATTGTCTTCTTTACTGTATTTACCTTTTAAAATCTTTTAAATTTTATTTGAGTTGTACCTATTCTTTTGTATACCAGGGAGCTTCTTTGTGTCGTGTTTGTTATTTTGTTTCTTAAAGACATAGGGGGCTCCTGAATTGCTTAAATGGTAATAATTAGGATTGCTTTTCACATGATATGTCAGCATTCATTTCTGTTATTCAGCATTTGATTGCGGTTTATAGTTTATGTACTCACTGCTTTTTCATCATAACTGTTATTCTTTTTTTTTTTTTTTAAAGATTTTATTTATTTGACAGAGAGAAACACAGCCAGAGAGGGAACACAAGCAGGGGGGTGAGAGAGGGAGAAGCAGGCCTCCCGCCGAGCAGGGAGCCCGATGTGGGACTCGATCCCGGGTCTCCAGGATCATGACCTGAGCCGAAGGCAGTGGCTTAACCAACTGAGCCACCCAGGCGTCCCCATAACTGTTATTCTTAATGTGTGTTAGTAGAGTCAAATAGAAGAAAAAAATAAAATGCAGATCTTCTAATTTGTGTAAAAACGTTCTTGGGCAAAGAGAAGTAAAGGAAGTTTTCCATGCCTTTTATAAATCAGTTTGGATAATATTAACGAATTTATCATTCACTAGGAGATTTTTGCCTTTGACTGTGTTTTTTCAACAGTGGTGCAATGAAAAGAACAAGATTTGGAAATTAGGGCTCCTCTGCTTTCTACTATCCGTGACCTTGTGACCCTTCACAAGTGGGTTGATGTTGCCTAAGGCCCTCTGTGACCTTATTTTAAAAACAGGCTTGCCTTATTGTAGATGATTTAGTTAGGGGAATGAGAGGATTATTAAGATATTTTTCTTTTGAAAAAAGTTTATTAAAGTGTAATATAAAGGTATACATATCCTAATGTACAACTCCATAAATTTTTACATATATGTGTACCACGTAAACTACCCAGGTTAAGATATAAAATTTTTCCATTGCTCTGGAAGGATCTCTTCTGTCCTTTCTCGTTCAAAACCATCCTTAGAGATAACTGCTATTTTGGCTTCTATCACTATTAATTACCCTTGCCTGTTTTTAGCATTACATAAATATTTTGTATGCCATTCTGGATTGTTTTGCTTTTTATTTAAAGTTTTCAATTGTTTCTTTCACACACTTAGTATGTTGACCTGAAATTCCTGTGATCTGATGGTTATAAAAGCATTTTTTTAAACATAATAGTTGGGAGATTCTTTTGAATTTTCTACATATACAGCCATGCCATTTGTGAATAATGACGGTTTTATATATTCATTTCTAATCTTTGTACTGGTTAGGACCTCTGGTACAATTTTGAGTAGAAGTGGTGACAAGGGGTGTCTTTATTCTGCAGTGCTTTGTCATTAGGTGTGATATTTGTGGTAGGCTTTTATAGATTCTCTGTGTCAGATTAAAGAAATTCCTAAGAGACAAAGTGTACTTTAAGTCAAGAAGTATTGCTAAAAATAGAATACTTTCATAATGATAAGAGAGTGTTCATTAGGAATATAAGGCAGTCCTAAATTTGTGTGCCTATACTGGCATAACTCCAAGATATATAAAGCAAAATATACAGACTAAAAGGGGAAATAGTTCTGTAATCATAGAATTTTTTTTGTATGCCACTTTTAGTGGTTGATAATGAGAGCAGAGTCACTGGGGATATGTGTTCGATTAACATATTTAATAACATTTGCCTCTGTGTGTGTGTGTGCATGTGTGAGAGACACAACAATTGCAGAGTACATATATTTTTTGAGAGCACACAAGATTTTATCAAGATTGATCAACCACTGTGCCATAAATATAGCAAGTTCTTTAAAAATATCACAGGATTGAAATCACAGAGCTTACATTCTTTGACCACAGTGAAATTGAACTAGAAATAAGTGATAGAGATAACAAGAAAATATACCCATTTTTGGAAATTAAACAACCTATTTCCAGTGGTCAAAGAAGAAAACATATTGGGAGTCGGAAAATCTTTTTAAATAAATAATAATAATAATAAAACCATGGCATCAGAGTTACGGGATTCCAAGCAGAAGCGGAAATTTCTAGCTATAAGTGCACTTTTTGGAAAAGAAGAAAATTTGAAAATCAGTGCCCTAACCTTCTATTTCAATAAGTTACAAAAATGACAGCAAATTAAACATAAGGAAACAGGGAGGAAATTATAGAGCAAAAATAATGAAATAGAAAGCAAATGTGTAATAGAATTCTATATTAGCAAGACTGAGCCAAGAAAAAGAGACACAAATTACCAATATCAGCAAGAGTTGATCTGTAGATCCTAGACATTAAAAATGTAATAGTTTATCAACTATACTTCAGTTTAAAAGAATGCAGTAAATATATATTGATATAGTCACATCATAAAATGATAATTTTATGCTAATAAAATTGACAATGTAGATGAATTGAATAAATTTCTTATAAAACCAAACTTAATAAGTTGAAAAAATAAAATACATAACATCTGATAGACCTGGGTCTTTCAAAGAAACTGAATCTGTACTTTAAAAAAAAAATATTTCATCTCTAGCCTGCTGCCTTCTCTGGTAAATTCTATGCAACATTTAAGGAGGAAATAGCAACACCATCTCTTTCAGAGAATAGAGGAAGAGAGAATGCTTCATAACTTATTTTATAAAGCTGACATAACACTGATACCAAGACATAACAAGGACATTACAAAAAAGAAAAATTATAGGGAAATATCTCATAAGAATATGGAATACAAGGGGCGCCTGGGTGGCTCAGTTGGTTAAATGACTGCTTTTGGCTCAGGTCATGATCCTGGACACCTGGGATGGAGCCCCACATCGGGCTCCTGCTTGGCGGGAGGCCTACCTCTCCCTCTCTCAGTCCCTCTGCTTGTGTTCCCTCTCTCGCTGTGTTTCTCTCTGTCAAATAAATAAATAAAATCTTAAAAAATAAAAAAAAAGTAATAAAAAAAAGAATATGGAATACTACATCAAAAACTAATGATGGACTGTATGGTGACTAACAAACACAGTTAAAAAATATATGTAATCAACTAGGAGGTTGGTTGTAGTTTTGTTTTTTTTTTTAAGATTTTATTTATTTGATAGATTGAGATCACAAGTAGGCAGAGAGGCGGGCAGAGAGAGGAGGAAGCAGGCTCCCTGCTGAGCAGAGAGCCCAATGCAGGCCTAGATCCTAGGACCCTGAGATCATGACCTAAGCCAAAGGCAGAGGCTTTAACCCACTTAGCCACCCGATTGTAGGTATTTGATGACTTCTAAATGAATAAACATCATATGCTGGTGTCTTGAAAAAAAAAAAAGAACATAGATGTAAAAAATTATAAACAAATATTAGGAAATTATATTCAGTGATATCTAAAAGGATAATGGCATCACAAACAGGTAATAGTATAGGAGAACAAGTTTGGCTCAATATTTAAAATTAATTTAATTTACTAATTAACAGTATATAGGGGGAAAATCCCATTAGGATCATCATAATAGATGAAGAAAAAAGATAAAAAGTCCACCCTATTTCATGATTGTAACAAATCATGCTTATGTGTAATTTTTACTTTTAGTCTAGTGACCTTATATTTAAAGTGTGTCACTTGTAAACAGCATATAGACCATCTTGTTTTGTTTTGTTGTTGTTGTTTTTAAATCCAGTCTCATCATTTTTGTATTTTGTTTGAACTGTTTTTTTCCCCTATTTCCATTTAATGTATTTTTTGTTATGGTTGGGTTTAAATCCATCATATTAAAGTTTTTTTATCTAAAAGTGTTAATCTTTTTCCATTTGTATTTTGTCTTCTTTTGGATTGATGATGCATATTTTTTATTTTAATACTATGTTTCTTAGCTTTTTTTTTTTTTTAAGATTTTGTTTATTTATTTGACAGAGAGAAACACAGCTAAAGAGGAAACACAAGCAGGGGTAGAGAGAGAGGGAAAAGCAGGCTTCCTGCCCAGCAGGGAGCGCCTGATGTAGGGCTCTATTCCAGAATTCTGGGATCATGACCACTCTGGGATCATGAACTGAACCGAAGGCAGATGGTTAATGGCTGAGCCACCCAGGTGCCCCTCTTAGTTAGCTTTTTAAAAATAGATTCTTGTAGTGCTTACTGTCTTTTCAGTATGCACTCCTGTTCTGTTATTGTTGACCAGAGGCTAGTATACTTCCAGCATAGTGCACGAACTAACTTTGTAACTGCGTTTATCTTTTCTTACCCTTTTAGTGTTTTTATATGCTTTTATCATATACTTCTACTTTCTATCTTGTTTCCTGTATACTCTTTATGCAGAGGTTTCACTAAGCCACTTTTAGCTGTGAGTTTGGTACCTTTTATCACTGTAATAGTTTTGTTATTTAATAAATTGACATAGCTTAACAGCTTAAAACAATATCCATTTATTATGTCACAGTTCTGAGGCTAAAAGTCTGGATTAACTTGTTTAGATGCTAGGTGCTCAGCTTTTAGGTATCTCACAGGGCCCAAAATCAAAGGATCAGCAGGGCTGGGCTCTGATCTGATGGCTTTGAGGAGGACTCTACATCTGACCACATTTAGGATGTTGACAGAATTCAGTTTCTTGTGGTTTTAGGACTGAGATGTTTTCATGGTGGCTGTCAGCTTGGGAACATTCTCAGCTTCTAGAAGCTTCTCTCCAGTGCATGTCCACAACCATTTCCAACTGAAAAGCCAATAATGGCACATAGAGTTTTCTCTATGTGTGTGTGTGTGTGGGGGGGGATTTGACACAGTCTCGGAGAAAAAGACACAAGAGAAATTACTGTGAAGATTGGCAGAGGTCAGAGTGCTGAGGCCACAAGCCACAGAATGGTGGTAACCGCCATAAGCTGAAAGAAGCAAGGAACAGATTGGTAGATGATGTGCAGAGCTTTGGAGAGAGTATAGCCCTGCTGACATCTTGATTTCAATGTAGTGATACTGGTTTCAGACTCTGGCCTCCAGAACTGTAAAAGAATACATTTCTGTTGTTTTAAGTCACTCCATTTCTGGTGGTTTGTTACAGCAGCCACAGGAAACCAATACAAAGTGGATTTGCTGGGTTGAGTGGTAACTCTGTGTTTAACAATTTGAGGAACTACCAAACTGTCTTCCAAAGGGATTCCATCATTTTAGATTTCTGTCAGCATTATATAAGGACTCTTAATTTCTCCAAATCCTTATTGACACCTGTTATTTTCTGTCTCTGATTATAGTTATCCTAGTGGGTAGGAAGTGATGTCTCATTATGTTTTTGACTTATAGTTCCCTAATGACTAATGATATTCAACATCTTTTTATATGCTTACTGGTCGTTTGTATATCTTTGCAACAAGTGTCTCTTTAAAGCCTTTGCCCATTTTTCAGTTGGGTTGTTTGTCTTTTGTTGTTGAATTGTAAGAGTTGTAGACTTTTATGGTTTTAGTTCTTACATTAACTCTGTGGTCCATTTTGGTTATTTTTTATGTATAATGTGAGATTTGAACATAATCACTTTGGGGATACTCTCAGCATACCTCTTCAGAACTGCTTCTATTCATTCTGTCCTCTCCATTCAATTGCATACATACTAGATGTTTTAACTGTCTCGTGTATCTTTTATGATCCTTTCTGTTGCTTCTATTTTTGTTTTCAATTCATGCTTCACTTTGGATAGTTTCTATTGATCTGTCTTTGAGTTCATTAATCCTCTTTGCTTAACCAGTTTCTAATTTGAAGTATTTGTATTTTTCAGTTACAGAATGTCTGATTCCGTTTTTATTTGTTTTTATTATTGCAATTCTTTGGACTTCTCCTTTCTATTCATTTTGTACATCTTTTTTCTCTATTTTATTTAACTTAATTATAATAGTTGTCTTAAAGTCCCCTTCTGTTAATTCTTTTTTTTTTTCTTTTTTAAGATTTTATTTATTTGACAGAGAGAAACACAGCCAGAGAGGGAACACAAGCAGGGGGAGTGAGAGAGGGAGAAGCAGGCTTCCCAGTGAGCAGGGAGCCCGATGTAGGACTCGATCCTGGGTCTCCGGGATCATGACCTGAGCCGAAGGCAGTCACTTAACCAACTGAGCCACCCAGGCGCGCCCCCCTTCTGTTAATTCTAATATTTGGAGAAGCTTTTGCTTTTTAAAGATTTACCCAGTTGTTGCTTCTTTACTTTAGAAATGTGGATTTAAAAAAATCTAGATTTTGTTTTTAGCAGGTTAGTAATAACAATGAAGCTGTTACAAGAAGAAGAAAAGTAGGGCAGGCACTGGCCCTTTATTTCCTGGGTCAACTGGAAATAGTTACTTCTCTCGAACTGCCTGTATAATGTACTGATTACTCAAGATAGATAGTAAACCACAGTTGTGTTAAAATTAAAAAAAAAGAGATCAGTGTGACGTAAATGATTAGTGCAGTGCAGGCTCTGTAAGTGCTATACTTGATAATTTAATTTGTAAGTGCTGTGTAGAAATAGGCCCTGAGCTAAATATATTTGGAGAGTGATAATTATCTTGATCTTGTGGCTTACTAAGTATGATTAAGATCTTTGCTATTTAGCATAAAGCGTTTAGTAGTATTAACGATCTCATAAGCTTTTTAAATTATTTCTGTGTTTTGGCATCGATATATGGTTAGCTAGAGATATTTTAAGTATGTGAGTTGGGAAGTAGCTTTTAGTTTCATCCCTTAATAAAAATGTTATTTCCTGTACATTCATTATTTTTGTAATATAGTAGAGCTATTGTGAGTTTAGTAAATATTTGAGAGTTTTTTTCTCTTAAAGATGATACAGTATTAACAACTAAATGTGTTTGCTGTGTTGGTTTGAATAGATTCTCAAAGTTGACTATGATGATAATTCTATAATTGCATTGTACTTTTCCTCTAACTTTTTTGGAGTGTTTGTTTTCTTTTTTTAAGAACACGGCTTGATGAACTAAGAATGTTTCTAGAGAATGAGACCTGGGAGCTTTGTCCGGTGAAGTCAAATTTCAGTATCTTGCAACTTCATGTACGTGTCCTTTACGAACAAATGAATCTCTTTTATTTAGTCGTCTTTAAAAAAAAACTTAGATATTAAAAAAATTATTTCTAAAATCATTAAATGAAAGAATAGCACCTTTCCTTCTTTGCTTAAAAGTAAGGAATAGCCAACCTCTTTTATAAGAGTGTTCCTTTTATGGATGTCAAAATCTGTCTCTTTTTGCAAATTCAGTTTATATACTTTAGGAAAACTCTTTTGCCTAATCTTTTTCTTTTGATTTCAGAAAGAGATCTGCTTTATTTAGATTTTGCAGAAAATTAATCAGTTGTATTTTAATGGTCTTTAATGAAAAAGCTTATGTTTGCAGAATGCTTATGAGTTCTTGTTTGTTTTTCATTTCTTAAAAGAACTAATGGGCTCTTAATTTATGTTGCAACTCATAAATGTGCCTGTAGTGAGACAGTGCCTCAGAAATAAAAGAGACATTTACAAAAAATACTCTTAACTAATTTTCCTTGAATCCTCATAGAATATGTAATCTGTGAAAATATTAACTGGTTTTCCCTTGGTTGAAACACATTGCAGATAAATACTCCTTGTGTGATAGATGATGTCCTACAAATACCAAATGTCAAAATACAGTGTATAAACTTAGTTCCCTATAAAGAAGGTCCAGTATGTTCAGATTTTGCCTCTGGAAAGAATGGCTTTCTAGAAGCAATTTTCTTATTCTATATAAGTGTAGTAGTTAATAGGGACAGTCTTTATGCTTATATTATATTATAGCTTACTTACTAAGTTCTATCATATTCCTTTCCTAATGTGGAAATACTAAATACAGTGAAACACGTCGATTAATAAATGCTTTAGAGACAGCAAAATTAACAATGATTTTAACATTGTTTTAGATTTTTTTTAAGGATTTATTTATTTTAGAGCTGCATAAATAGGAGCTGGGGGTAGGTGGAGAGGCAGAGTGAGAAGGAGAGAGAAACTCAAGGAGACTCCACATTGAGCTTGGAGCCTGATGCAGCACTCAGTTTCACAACCCTAATTTCATGACCTGAGCTGAAACCAAGAGTCTGCGTGCTCAACCAGTTGAACCATGCAGGGACCCCCACATGTGTAACTGCAATTTAAGAAGAAAATAAACACATCATTTGAAATTTAACAAACATATGTAATTTTTAAATTATCTTTGAATATGTAAGATTTTACATTTGAGACTAACATTAAAAAGATTAAAAGATATAAGAAAAATGTGAACCAAAATTTTGTGAAAAAATCAACAAGAGTTTTGTAATTCAAAGGAACTTTTTTTTAAAGATTTTCATTTATTTATTTGACACACAGAGAGAGTACAAGCAAGGGAAGTGACAGAGGGAGAAACAGGCTCCCCACTGAGCAGGGAGCCCAGTGTGCGGCTCTATCCCAGGACCCTGGGATCATGACCTGAGCTGAAGGCAGACACTTAACTGACTGAGCCACCCAGTGCCCCTCTTCCACTAATAAGCAGTGTGGCCTTGAACTTGCCACCGAATCTCTCTGGACTACTTTGGTTTCCTCATCTGGGAATAGCTCTTCAGTTTTAGCATTGTGGTACTTGTACTAGAGGTTGACTCTGTCATTTTGTTGATGAAGAAATTGAGGCACAGAGAAGCCAGGTGATAGTCTCAACATTATATAGGAAGTTAATGGATTAATGGCAAATCTTAGGTCTAGAAGGCATACCATCTGACCTCAGCATGTGTGTTTGTGTTGTCTACTTCTAGGTGTATGAAGAAAAAGAAATGAAAGCTTATGGATATCAATAGAACAGATTCTGATGTCTTTTTACAGAATACCTTAAGTGGTGCCAACATGTAATTAATAATATTGATTAATTTTTATTGTGGCCTTTTTATTACCATATTCTGGGGTGCCGGGGTGGCTCAGTTGGTTAAGCAACTGCCTTCAGCCCAGGTCATGATCATGGAGTCCTGGAATTGAGTTCCACGTTGGGCTCCCTACTTGGCGGGGGGTCTGCTTTTCCCTCTGACCTCTCCTCTCTCATGCTCTCTCTATCTCTCATTCTCCATCTCTCAAATAAATAAATAAAATATTTTTAAAAAAAATTCTGCTGGGTCTTTGCTGCTATGCTAAAATTTTTAGAATTATTCTAATTTAAGTTGTTTTCAGAAATTTTCTGTGCAGTTCTGTAAACTAAGCCAAAAGTAGCTTGATGCAGATAACACTTTTTAAAGTGATATCAGCAACTGAGTTGTCTTAAGGGAAACCTTAGAACACATATTTTCAAGTTTGTGCTTTCAGAGAACTTCCAAGATTTAAAAGCGAATAACCTGAAGAATCAGGATTAATTTTTTTCACTAACTGCATTTCTACTGATGGAATGTGTTATGTACCTGAATTTTACTGTTGTTGCTAAAAGGTGTCTGGCTCCTTTTTTTGATGTCTAGGAATTTAAATTTATGGAACAGTCTCGTTCCCCATCCGTTTCCCCTAGTAAGCAGCCAGCCTCAACATCTGCAAAAACAGTGACCTTGTTTCAGCAGTACTGTAGTGATGGGAATCCATTTGAAATTCAGGCCAACCACAAAGATGAAGACACAGAAGATGTCCTGGCTTCTAATGGGGTATGTAGTGTTCTTAAAACCTATTGTGTCACATAAGTGAGATTTTCTTATTGAAAAGTGTTCCTCCCAGTGAGCAAGATAATTAGTGAGATCGATTTATCCATTTAGCATCCACATTCCTACCTCTGTATTTATATACCTGTGATACCCCTTGTATAGTAATGCCTTTACAGCATGCTTCATTGAAAATGTCCTTTTGAAAAATACATTTTGGCTTTATGTTTTCTTTGTGCTCTTATTGGATTGCTGTATGTTCTTACTAGTTTGCTAAATTGGGTAGGGGTATAGTTTCTCTACTGCATATTTATGATATTTGTTGGATAGATGGCTGAGAGAATGGATCATCTGCACTTAGTTCACACCTCCACTCTTGGGCATCCAAATCATTTTGTTCCATGTCCCTTTATCTGAGAGAGAGTAACACCTTACCTCATTACCCAGCCGGGATGTTTTTAGGATTGAGAAGTACAATGTTTTAACATTTGTGCAGCTTAAAAAACACAATATAAACCACAGGTTGTGTGAGTTAATGGAAAGGATTTGAAGGCAGTTGAGTGAATATCACCTTTATTACTTATTAATTGTGTGTCCCTTGGCAACTTATTTTAACTCTGTGACTTTCATTTTCTTTACAATGAGTGAATGTTTAGTTCACAGTCATCTGTATTTTTACAGTATTTAATTTGGGTGGGTCCTTCTGATCTTCATCATTTCCAGGAGACCCTGTGTGATTTTTATTTTAGATTTGATGAAGCTGAAGTGAAAAACTGTTCAGATGTGATGAAAATCTGTTGAATTTTGTATGATTTTAGTTTTGGCATTTTCTTCTTTGGTGAAGATATAATTTAAAAAATATTGCCATGAAAGTGTATGATTGTCACGTTTTCTCATGAAGTAGGAATTATTTCATAGTAAGCCATATTTACAATTATAATTCAGTGATTCTTAGTGATAACTTTTCCTCTCTAAAGTATACTAAACTTGGAGGAATTAAAAGTCTTTTCAATATTTTTGAAATAATATCTTCCTCTGTACTGGTAAATTTGTTAATTTAAATATCACTTATTATTTGATTCTCATTTAAATTTAACATTTCATTTAAATATCTCGTTTAAATGTCACATAGCATTTGATTCTTGTTTTTCTTGGCATTCTTAGTTGTGTACTATAAAGTCCCCTGAACACTGAATTAGCAAATACAGAACCATTGTTCCTAAGTGAAATACAAGATTATGTTCCTGTGTGCCTTTGTTCACAACATTTTCATCAACTGATCAGTGTATAACCTTATTCTATGTGTGTTTTTGCTTGAAAACATCTAAATTAACATACAGTATTGGACATCGAACGCACAGCCAACAGCACTAGAATTGCTGCCCAACTGAAGCTTATCTAACACATGAATTTTTTTTTAAGGTTTTATTTATTTATTTGACAGAGAGAAACACAGCTAGAGAGGGAACGCAAGCAGGGGGAGTGAGAGAGGGAGAAACAGGCTTCCTGATGAGCAGGGAGCCCGATGTGGGGGCTCGATTCCAGGACCTGAGCCAAAGGCAGATGCTTAACAACTGAGCCACCCAGGGGCCCCTGACACATGTATTTTTGCCATAAGGCATATTACAGTCTTGCACTTAGGAATACTAGATAAAACTAGTCCTACACTTAGAGACCTTTCTAAAAAGGGAAATTACCACCAAGAAGCGTCACCTTGTTTGCACTCTGCTAGGAGCATGTATGTTGGATAATTCAAAAGTTTCTGCATACTTTGTGCCTATCCATGATTGACTATGAAAGTGTCACAAAGTATTAATCTTGGGGTTACAAATAAATTTAGCAAGTATGGAAATTTGCCGAAATACAGAATCTTCAAGAATGAGGATCTCCTGTACTGTAGAATTAGGAAACTTGTTATAGCCAAGAGAGCCTGGTTTGTATGGATCCCCTTTCTGAATGTTATCAGGATCACAGTGTGTCCAAGTGGATGAGAATTCCTAGAATGCACATTTGCAGTTACTAATGTGTGATCTAATCTTTCTGGGTACCACATAAGTCCTTGAGAGTCAGGGTCCACATCTTGCTGTGACCTGTCATACGTTTTAAGCTCTCAAAAAATAGCTTTTGAATTTGCGGACTGACTTCTCTTCATGTAGTCTTCATGCTCATCTCCTCAACTGGCATATGGGGATAAAACTTTGTTATACAATTGTTCTGAAGATTCAATGAGAAAATTTATGAAAGCACTTAGCACTTAAATGTTAGCCATGATTTAATCACATTAATTTATAATATTGTGATAATGCTGCTGCTGCTTTCTGTCCTGTGCAGGGACTCCACTGTCCCCCCATGCTGGCACAGGGCCATGTTGCCAAAAAGATGATGATAGTGTTAGGAAGTCACCCTTCCTTTCAAGAGGAAATCTGCCATTTTCATCCTTGCTGTCAGTAGTCCCTCAATGCTCAGTGTGATTTTCTAAGGCTCCCTTGGAATTAAGTCTCATCATAATGAATTAGGACATTAGCATGTGTGTTATAAGAGTTTATTATGCTGAATTAACATTTCCACAGTGCCAGAATTATATACTCAGCCTCTTTATAGTGAATTAGCAAAATGGAAGTAAGTATGATGAAACCACTTGGGGGAAGAGAAGAGGTTTTTGTTGTTATTATTGGGTTGGGTTTTTTTCCTTTTTTCTTTTCTTTCTTTTTTCTTTTTCTTTTTTTCTTCTTTTTTTTTTTTTTTTTTTTTTTTTTTTTTTTTTTTTTTTTGGTCAAATGTACACTCTTTTCCTCTCCTAAAGGCCTAGCACGATGTTTGTGTTTGTTTGTTTGTTTTCTTTATATGGAGATTTGATTTTGGGGAGAGACATTTAGAAGTCTTTGTAGGCATAAAATTTTTGTATTTTATTTTCCTTTTTTTCTTGGGTGAAGAAGAAAATGGAAAGTTAATATTCTTGATGGCAAAATGAGAGATGAGTTATTAAGAACTTTATTCCCTAAACTACTTCTTAAAAATTAGATACTCTTATTGTGTTGAAAACTCCAACAAAGGTTGGCTGTTCATACTCATTGTTGAATATACTGTGTTTTCTTCAGTATGAATCTGATGAACAAGAAAAAAGTGCCTATCAGGAATATGACAGTGACAGTGACGTTCCTGAGGAACTGAAACGAGATTATGTGGATGAGCAAACAGGTGATGCTCCTGTGAAAAGGTAATCGTTCTCAGGTTGTATGGTATTTCATATTTTATGTTATGTATTTAAATAAAGGATTTCTTTTAAAGGTTAGGAAAAAACAAAAGTTAAATATTCCTACAGCTGTTGATGTCATGTGACAAAGTATATATGTTTTAAAATGATTGCTGAAAGGTTGAAAATGTAGTTTTTTTATATTGGGCATAATCAAAGAGCTCTTAATTTAGAGAGCAGTGGGGGTTTTTTTTGCGGGAAAACAGACTTCCAGTTTATACAATCATACTGCCTTTGGAGACAATTCCTGCTTTACATGGGTTGGAAAACTCAAGGAGGAAAGTAATTACTTGTTTTGGTAGATAGAATTCCTACCCCAATCTAGTAAATACCGAATGTCTCCACTCATTTTTTCGAGGTCAGTTACATTCACTATTTGGGCCTTCTGTTAAGGTTCCTTCAAATTTGTTGTTTTGTTTCTGTCATAAACTGTCCTCTTCAAAAACTGTCATAATTACATAAGAATTTTTTGTCACCTTCTCCCTGTTAAATAGGCCTGATTTTTACATGCAAGTGAGTTAATTTCATGACTAAGTATCAGACATTTAGTGACCACAAATATACTTAATTTTTAATGATAGATTTAAGTATATTTTGCCCTACCTTTTACCCCCAAAGTACCTATTTAGTACCTAATTAATTTGAAACCCTGATTGATATAATCTCTCTCCTTAAAAAATGAGCAACTCATGTGATTGTAGATATTTGAATTGGGAAAAATTGTTTCCGTTGGTTTTCATGTATGTGTGATGTTTAAATCCATCTGTGGTCCATTATGAACTGAATAGAACTGTTTTGTTGGGTTTCTGCATTGGATGTTCAGGTCTGTTTTGGCTGAATGCAAAGTGCTAACTGAAATGAACATGTAAGACAGTATCTGCCAGTATATGTGTATATATTTGCATTTTTGGTAAGGTTATGCAGACAGTTACCTTTCTAACCTGTCCTAACTTACCACTGAGAACTATAAATAATATAAACTACGAACTTCATTCAATCAGTATTGATTCCAACTTCAAAGTGTCTCTTGAATTTTCAAAATTTCTTGTATTTCACTGCTACTATCCAGGTTCATGCAAAAATCATTTCTGTGCCAGATTACTGGCTCAGTACCCTTACATTAGCTTTCTCTCTGTAGTTTTGCCCCCTTCTAATCCCTCTTGGATGCAAATTTAGGGTTTTTTTCTTATGTACAAATTTGTTCATGTTATTTTCCTGATTAAAATTTGCTTTCAGCGTGGAGCACTGGGTGTGGGGAATGGGGAATGAATTTTGGAACACTGGAAAAAAAAATTTAAGTAACAATAAAAAAATAAATAAATAAAATAAAATAAAATTTGCTTTCAGGGTTAGGTTCATACTCTTTAGATTTGATTGCCTTCAGTGTTCTGGCCTTTCCTTACCTTTTTTCTTGTCACTTTTCCCTCAGTCCACTCATTCTCCATGGGAACTCTATGCTTCTCTGAGCACACTGACTTCTCCTACCTCTGACCTGATTACACATTGTCTCACATTTTTTGTGTACTTAACCATGTAATTTCAATTTTTTCTTTGAACCTGGTTTCATCCCCAACCCCAGACTCTATGATCTTCCCCTATACTTTAGATATTAGATTTAGATTCTAAGGAGGGTATTTTTTCATATTTATAGGTCTGAAATCAAGATACTTAGTACATTTGATATATAATTTCTCTGGAACATCTGTTTAAGTGACACAGCTTCTTTTAATGGTTGATAATGAATGTCTTAGAATCAAAGAAATACAGTATAGTACTTCATATCTTTGCTTAAGAATTTCTCTTCCACTCTGGATTGTAGGCCCTATAAGGAGAATCATCTAATATTCTCATCTGACACATGGTAACAGTTTCAGTAACTAATTAGTGAATGACGAATAGATCCTAATCACAATAACTCACTGATTTACTAGTTGACAACCCTAACTGCTGCTCTGTTTTGTTTTTCCATATTAAGCGTTTCTAGAGAAACTCTAAAAAGCAGGAAGAAGTCAGATTATAGTCTAAATAAAGTGAATGCACCCATCTTAACAAATACAACATTGAATGTAATAAGACTTGTTGGTAAGTAGCCACCTTTTTTAAAAAAACATTATTAGTTAAATTAGTCTACTTTTGTTACTTCTTGGGGTTTTCATTGTACATCCCAATGCCCACCACAAGGAATGTTTTGAAATTGTCATATGTCAGTGCTTTCTCATCATAATTGTTCAAATAGTATAATACTATCATTAACGTTAGTTTTACTTTTTCAATTAACTACTTAGTGTTTATGTTTTCTGCTTTTTCTAAAATATCCCAATTAGTGGAAATGTAATGAAAAATTCTCTACGTGTAGGATGACGATAGTACCCATTTTACATTTACACAACATTTTGTGCTTAATTGTTTCATCGATCTTCACAATCTTCCTGTCAGGCAGAGTGAATTGTGATTCTCTGGCATTTTCAGACACAAGAGTTCCATAAGCTAATGTTCACACCATAGGAAGAGTTGTTCTTATTACAGATAAGACCATTATTGATGATTTTTTTGTAGAAGGCAAAGAACATGAAGAAATGCCATTTAAAATATTTAGGTTTGAAGATGATATGGAATTTTTAATGTCAGTATTTCAGCATTTTGTATGCCATCTTAACCTTTATATCTCACAGGTAAGTCTGTACATTTGACAAGTAAGTTATAGAGATATCTTCTCAAATTAATTAAGTCATCTATACCAGTCAGGAATTTTAATGTGTTCTATTAAAAAAAAAAAACGAAATTGTATTCTGTATATATGGAGATGATAATGTCCTGCTTCCTAGGGTGATTACTCTTGGCTCTGATAAAATGGTCTGTGTTCTTGAAGATAATTTCTAAATTTCATTAATGAATAGGGTAAAGTAGACAAAATGTTTCTTAGAAGTCCCACTTCCTTTAGGAAAAATAATGGAAAAGAAGTAATGAGTTGGAAGGAAAAGAAAAAGTATATATTTTCATGACAGGCCGAAAAATGACAGTTTCTAAAAAGTGTTTCTTTGGCTGATCATTGCCAGGGAAATTAGATTTTCTTCTTTATCCAAGAGAGCTAACCAAACATAGCATCATGAGTTACTGTATGGAATTTATAGAACCAAAACTCAAAGGGTTCTGAGAGCTCATTGGGTATAAATTCCCGTAAAACTAGGATTTCTCTATCTAATGCCTATAAGTTGTGGTGGCCGACTAGCTTTTTTGTTTCATGTCTCACAGTCTCTGGATACAAATTATTTTGCAAGACTACTTATTCTATTATTAGACTGATTTAATTGGTAGAAATTCCCTCCTTATGATAAACCAGAATTTATTTTTCTCTGTAATTCTGTTGGTCTCAGTTATACCTCTAAAAGCAAAGAGTAAATCTATACTTTGTTCTCTTGTTCTTCCCTGTGGTGACTTTCCAGGCATGTGTGGTAGTTATACTGTCCTTCTTCCCTTATGCTCCCCCAGTTCATTCTTCAGGGTCGTTGTGCTCATTTTCCTTATTTGGTTCTCACTGATAAATGTTCCAAAATCCTGGTCATCCTCTTCAGCCTTTTGGACTCACCGTAGTTTTTGGTTTCTGAACACTACTTCAGATGTAGTTTAATGAAATTCATCTTTTGCCTGGTTATGTTGAAGGAACAAACCACCCTAACACATGAGTGGTTTTCAACCACGAAAGTTTACATGATGCATATTGGCTCCTGATCACTTAAGTTCTGTTCATGTGTCATTCTGAGATGCAGGCTAAAAAAGTAGCACGAGTTTGCAACATGGGGAAAAGAGCAAGAGCCGAACCATGTTATGACTCTTAAGACTTTTGCTCTGATGTGGCACCCTGACTTTGTCTGGCATAAGGCCCTGGCCATGGCAAATCAGGCTTGACTATTGGAGAGAGAAGTACACTTCCGCCCCAGGGAGGGCACTACAAGTTGCATTGGACGAGGATGCATAATCTTCTTACAGGGAAGGGCAGTGGGTAGAGATAATTGGGGAAAATAGTTCAATCAACCCCATTGAGGTGGTAGTTTATATTTTTTTTACCTCACCTAGTTAAAAAAGAGCTAGAGGTCATCATAATGCTTTTACTCAAAAAGACATATTTTTAAAGTAGAATCAAATCAAATCAAAGACTAAAACAAAATTGAGAAGGGGGAAATCATGTTCATTCAGATAAATGCAGACAACAAATGCAAATCTTCACTTCTTGGTAGACGTAAGACATAGACATTAGACAGAGAAACAATGCATTCTGCTGTTCTCATTATGTAAGAAGGAGATTGAATCCAATAGAAATGTGCTCTTGGTGCTAAATTCAGAAGTCAGTAACAAGAAATTCTTATCTGAGGATTACTGATTGATATAGTGGACATTGTTTTCTAACAGTGGATTTAAGCAACCAGGAAAAGTTGTATTCGCCTTTGGTATGTCAGCCCTATAAAGCAGAACAGTCCTGAATAAAATCTTACTCAGTGAAGAGCATCTAACCATTGTAATTTAAGCCTTCACCACCACCAGATCTTTTACTAGAAGTGCAGTTAGGAAACAATGCCTAGTATGCTTTTAACTCTCACATCTTCCCATTTAGAGCTGGGATTCCCACTTAGAACTGGGATTAGGTGCTTCCATTATTCCCTCCAGAAGACGCTTATGCCTACCACTTTCTCTCCCTGGGATGTCTTTATCTTCAGTTTGTACATATTCATAAAATAAAACTTTAACAGTACCACTCACTAAGGGGTCTCCAGCCAGTAAATGCTATTCTATCCCCTGTCATTGCATAGAGGTGCTTGAAGATAATAAACGGGCAAAGGTAATGTCTGTTCTTACAAAGCCAGAAGTACAGTTGTATTAATAAGATTGATTAATTTTGGGTGCCTGGGAACATGAAGGAACTAATTATTCAATAGTTGGGAGGCACATTTTAGAACATTAAAGACATATTTAAAATGTCCTTTTTAAGTAGTATTTATTTGGCTGGTAATTAGGAGAGATTAAACAAAAAAGTGTTAATGGGGCTACCCAGCCCCAGGTGGTACTTAAATCTGTTAGAAAGGCCCAGGGAGCCCTTCACAAGCACAGAGAACGAATCAGAATGCCTGCTTGTATAAAGAGAAAATTCTGTCAGCCTGACAGTTTCTTTCAGACAGAGGCAGAGAAATTTTAAGGAATGTATCTCATCACTGAAATAGGCTTGCTATTCAAGGTTCTCTCTTGCAGCTCTCACAGGAGCAGGTATGATAGGTCTGAGGGGGCGGAAGATAGGTTGCAAAATCCAAGCTTGTAAAAACTACAGAATGATTACTTTAGCAGCTGAAAAAAATCAACACGCCAGCACATAATGCATCCAGATTTAACATGAAACCAGAATAAAGTTATCTTTTAAGAAATGATATTTTCATATGCAGTGTTTAAGGAAAAAAGTTATCATTTTTTAATCTAGATTACAGTCTAATATATCTGTTTCTCTAAAAATACTTACATTTTATTAGTCATTTATATGAAATATTTCTAAACAGTTTTAAAACACTTTCTGAGCTGGTAGCTGTATATACAATATGGTATTTTGAGAGTATGATCCAAGAAGCGTCATCCTTCAGTACAAAGTATAAGAAAAAGATATTGGAGATTTGGGGGGGGCGCCGAGATAGAATATACAAACAATAATAAAAATAAATAACTGAATACAGTGATGGAATAAGAGAGTAAAATAATAGAATAAAAGAATGGAATTGGGTAACACATACTAATTTTTTACTTTGGTCGTCACTTCATTGTTCAATGCATTTTTCTAAATTGTTTGAGCTGAATTGACTTTTCCTTCCTTTCTTTATGCCTCATTTGTAGCATGTCCAGTTTACTTTTATGCACTATTTATATCCATTGATGATGTCTCAGCTTAGTGCACTGTAATAAGAATAATGAACATCCTTCCAGCATGGATTCTGTCCTTGCTCTTTCCTGTCAACTTCTCAGCTCCCACAGATGAATACGTCTGCAGTTGGAGTCCCCTTTGCAGCATATAGAGCCTCTAACCAAGCACTTTTCACTTTCTCAGGTACCCAGTATACTGGACTGACAAACCTTAGTTTTTAACATCCTGACTGTTGGAGAAACACGTTTTGCTCCTCGTTTGTCCTGATCCACAGTGGGGAAACACACACTTTCAGTGCCTTCTCTGTACCCTTATATTTACTCCTCTACATAGGAGTGGGGCTCACTAATTGAATTTCCCCAGGCCACCTTTCAGTTGGCGATCCTGGCTGTCTGTGCCCCCTGCTAATGAGCTGGGTAAGACAGGCCCACTGTTCCTTTAGGCTGTAGTTTTCTCCTCCGTGCTGTTCTTTGGTTGCTTTCCCTCTTTGGCTTCTCCCCATGAGTGGACTCACGGTCCAGATTTTAGGATACTAGTTTCAACAGTGCTTCTTCCTTTGTGAAGCTTTTCCTCATCGGGTTAGGTTTATTTCTCCCTAATTGCATTCATCATAACTATAATTATTTTAAAATAACAGCAGCACTAAGATTTCTTGCTCCCTTGTTAGAGGCTATGTAAACAGTATGTGCATTTTCTCATGAATTCTTCATGGTGCGGTGCTGTTTTTGTGCATCAAATCATTAAAGCCCAGAGATAAACAACTTGCCTTAATGTCATACCAGCTGCTAACTGGTAGAAGCCAGATTGTCTGATCCTAGAGCCAGTAATTTCTTTTCATGCTTCACAACCAGTAGAGTAAATCAGGAAAGTTAATTCTTATACCTGGACAAAGGTCAGAGAGGTTACAGTATTGGTTGGAAGCAAGAATAAGAACTTCTCACAGGTCATTTGGGAAGAGATGCTTTTCTCAGTTATCTTTAGGCAGGAGGAAAGGGAGGCTTAGAAGACAAGTTCACCAAAGTAAATCCATTTTGGTGAGCCTAATAGTCAGTAGGTCATGAAGAATCATAAAATCAGACTCACGGAAAACCACAAGACCCACTCCCTCTGGCAATAAAAGTCACACAGCCTGGACATTCTTAAAACTGCTCCCTGTGGGTAATTCCATAACCTTAAGGTAATGGAAAAACTAACTGCCTAATGTGAATGATAAACCCAAAGTTAAAGAATAAACCCCTCCCTGTACCATTAGCTAACTTAAATAAAACTTAGAAAACCCTTCCTTAGAGGCAGAGTGGGGTTCCTCTTCCTCATCTGGGAGGAGAGACTGGTACCTTGTCTATGAAGGAGTTGCTTTCTTATTTCTATGCTTAATAAATCTTGGTCCCTTCCTCTAAATGGCTTGCTCCAGAATTCTTTCTTCCACCAAGCCAAGAGCTCTCTTAGCAGGGGGTCTGAGGCTCTCCCTCTTGGTTCGTTGGCCAGTCTGGCATCAATCTGGCTATTAAATAACCTTCCCCCCTATTCTCAAAGCACGCTGTGCCCAGGAACTCTAGAAAGGAAATAAGGGTAGATGAAGTGCAGCTGAATGAACCACATCTTAATCAACTGGCCACGTTTTTTAAACTAGGCAGGCTAGCTTCAGAGCCATGCTTATACATTTTTATTAAGGTAGAATTCTGACCGTAACCCAGTGAATAGTAAAGAAGAGGTTGTGATGAAAAGCAGCATTCTCCCACCCCAGATTCCCCTGCCACCAGCCTGCAGGCAATTTTTTGGTCTTTTTCTGTATACCTTTCTTTTAGTTGTAATTTCTCAAAGAAGGGTGATGAGAGTTGAATGTTTTGAATTCTTGTCAGTCTGAATATGTCTGTATTCTGCCTTTTCACTGAATTGACAATTGAGCTGTGTATAGAATTGTAGATTAAAAATTATTTTTCCTTAGAAAGTTGAAACCTCTAGTGTTCTGTTCATTTTACTGTAGATGAATTCCTTTTTTTCTCTTTCTCTGAAAGCTTTTAGTATTTATTCCCTTGATGTTTCAGAATTCTCTAGTGATCTCTCTAGGTGTGAATTATTTTTTCATTAAGTGTGTTGAGTAGTTCGTGATCCTTTTAGTCTGAAAGCTCTTTTGCTCCTCAGTTGTGACTAATACTACTATTTATTTGATTATTTCCACCTCCCCATTTTCTCTACCCTCTTTTCTTTGATTTCCTGTTGCTCAAATGTTTAGTCCCTTAGATTGGCCCTTTCCTGCCTCCTATATTTTCTCTAATGTTTTCCTTATTTTTGTCTTTTGGCTGTACATTCTAGAAGACTTACTTCCTTTTTTCATTTATTTTCTTTAATTTTTAATTTTAAAAACCACTTTAAAAATCTTAAAGAGCCCTTCCATATTCTCTGTTTTTCCCTCCTGTATTTTTCTGCTTTAGGATTTTATGTAATTATCATATATATGTAGTTTGAATTAGTTGTTTTCTCTGGAATCAGCTTTTCTTTCTACTTTTACTCTCTGAGTTTTCCTCCTGGGCCTGGTGGCTTTTGATGACCTATTCATATCCAAAATAGAAGGCCCAGGGAGCTGTGGGTTCCCCTGCAGAGTAATGAGAGTTATGCTTTCCCTGCCCCTTTCTTCTCAGTAGGAATCCTGACTGGGAACTTTGTATAAAGCAAGGCAGGGCTGGGTGGATTTACTAGTAGTCTTTACTTTATGGGGATAGATCCTCAAATGTCTAGAATTAGGTAGATTTTCATCTGTGGTACCAACATCTACCCTAGAAGCTTTCATCTTTGTAATTTATTATTTTCTAAAGTTTGCTCAATTTTTTGTTTGGTTTATTTCCTTCTTTTATATATTTTTTAAATGTTCTATTTATTACAGAGAGTGAAAGAGAGAAGGAACAGGGGGAAGGGCAGAGGGAGAAGGGAGAAGCAGACTCCCCAGTGAGTGGGGAACCCTACATGGGGCTCAGTCCTGGGACTCTGGCTGGGATCATAGCCTGAGCTGAAGGCAGAAGCTTAACCAACTGAGGCACCAAGACGCCCCTGTTTCCTTCTTTCCTTCTTTTAGAGAGAAGCACCTAAAAGTGTTTGTTTATTTTGTTCTTGTTTGTGGTAACAGCCTGGCAGCCTGTGCTTTGACGTTGGTAAGGGAAAGTGGTAAAAGAGGGCATGCTGAGTGGTAGTTTATCCCGTATGTGGACCTTCAGTTAATCTATCCTTTTCAGCTCCATTTCTTGTTCATGTCCTGTTGCTCTACCCACTGAGTCTAAGCAGTCACCATCCTACAAGAATAGCTTTCACCTCCTTCATAGTCATCTTTGCATTTTTCCATCAACCTGCTCCCATCTGTTCTCTGTCACCCAGATTAGGGTTGGACACCACAGCATGCAGGTCAAATCACTTAGGCTACCTGTTTTTATAAAATGAAGTTTTATTGGAGCACAGCCATGCTCATTTGTTTGTATGTTATCTATGGCTGCGTTTGGGCTACAGAGGCAGAGCTGAGTGGTCGCAACGGAGACCAGCAGAGCTGAGTAGTTGCCACAGCACACAAAGCCTAAACTATGGGCTCTGTTCCTATACAGGGAAAAAAAAAAAAGGTTTGCCAGCCCTTGGTTTAGGATTTTTTTTGAGATTTCTCATTTTCTGATGATCAAAGCTACTCACCTCCTCACCTTTACCTCCTCAAGAAAAAAAGGTTCTCTTTACAGATACAGACTTAATCTACTGTAATGTTCTTTTAATTGAGTAACTCTGAGGAGGTACTTAAGCCTCCTTAGGCCTACAGAGGCCTACTGTGCCCTCACGAGCTGGGAAGACAGAGTTCTTATTCTAACACGTTTTAATATGCTGGCAGCCCGCTTATCAATGGCTACCTTCCCTGAGCGACCATTTAAGGTGTGAGAGCAGAGACTCTAATTCCTTGTGTCTTAACACAGAACCAAGGACATAGTAAGCCTCTGAAGAGTCTGTTGAATAGTAAATGAATAAATGAATATAAATATGTTAAAAAATGTTTTAGAGTGGTGGCTTTTTATCTAGTTTTTTTCTTTTGACTGCAACATTCAAAATAGCTTTTACCTATTAATAATTCATTTATATACTCTTTCTTAAGATCAATTATGTGAACAATGGCTAATCTTTATTATTAGTAATGGAGATGAGCTTTGTGTTCTGGATATGTATCAACCCAGATATTTTCATTCACTTCATTTTACCTATTATCTCTCTTTTTTCCTTTTGCAGGTTAAAATAATGTGACATAGTATTTTTCCTTTTTTTCTCTACAGCGTCACATTATTTTATGTGTAAATAGTTGCAGATAGTTGCAGATGAAAAATAGTTGTAAATAGTTGATAAAATATCTGCTAGTGACCCAGAATGTAGGAGCATAATTTTCAAATATCTTTTCATTTGTGATTTTTAAAAAATGTGTAAAATAATTATGCAAGGTGATTCTGAAACAGTAGACTTGTAAATAAGAGTAAGAATAGAATCTGAGTTGAATGGTTTCTACTTTTTGGCATGTGTATGTCTCTTCCTGATTATCGGAGTATTATTGAGAATCATCACTCATGTAAATTAAGACAGCTGTATGGAGTCCTTAAATAATAAAGAAGTGGTTTCATGAGTCGACGTTGCCATTAGAGTAAATTTGTCATTTTTTTCTAGTGCAGTTAATGTGTTTCTCTTGAGTCATGGTGTCTTCAGTAGTACCAATTTAAAATTTATAGCAGTTACGTTAAGTAGAGCAAGCACCTGAATTATTTGCTCATTTAGAAATTAAGCAAATGGCCTGTTTTAACATCTTCTGCAGAAGAGCATTTTTTATGGATGTGCTCCTTTCCCTGTTATTTACCGTAAAACAGAAACATAATTAGGGACTTGTTATTATTTGTATTTGTGTCCATTTCCCATGCACTCTTCAAATACATTAACAAATTTACAAATGCAGAAATTTTTGTTTTTAAATTTCTTTTTCCCCAACTGTATCATATGTTTAGAGAAAGAACGTAATACAGGCATCTATCTCCCAAAGGAAGGAATGAGGAGGACATTTTCTTGGCACTTTGAGAGTATGGAGCTCTTGAGTGATGTAGTGATAAAGAAATGTCCTTGACCTCTGTCACAAAATTTTACAGGGCTAAGATTCAGGGGAATAAGAAGTGCCTTCCATGTATCCTTTTCCTTGCTTTTTTACTTTTGCTGTGAGTATATAAGCTTATGGAAAAAATGCTTTTTCTCAAGTACATTGTCTTTTGTTTTATTATACCAAATTATTTTTGAGGAAATTATTTTAAATGGCATCTCCAGGAATGTGGAACTGTGCTGTGTGTTTGTGCAGTGTTATTTGTAGAGGAGCATAGATATTCCAGGAATATTTGACAAACAGTAAAACATAATGATATAAAAACATTTTTGTAGGTAGTATGTAGATCGGTGCTGTCCAGCAGTCCTTTCCAAGATGATGAACCTCTTCTGGATCTGTGCTATCCAATATAGTAACCACTAGCCACAAATGGTTACTGAGTACTTGAAACATGGCTAGGGACTGAGGAATGTAATAGGTCATTAAAAATAGATGTGTTGGTAAAGTGGCTTTTTAAAAAAATTGTCTCTTTATAATAATAGACGAACAGATTTTAATTTTTTTCTAAATTTGATTTTTTTCTTTACAGGTAAATATATGCAGATGATGAACATTCTTAAGCCAATTGCCTTTGATGTTATCCATTTCATGTCTCAGCTATTTGATTATTACTTGTATGCAATATATACCTTTTTCGGTCGGAATGATTCAGTAAGTCACCTTTGGAGGGAAAGTCTGTTTCTTATAAAATTTATTTATTTTTAATATATAAAGGTTTTCATTCTATCTATATAAAATACTTAAAAAAGTTATTTTGAAAATTGTCCATCAGAAATCTAACAAAATTATTGCTGTCACTTTTTTGTCTGCCTAATTACCTTATTCATGTATTAATTTTAAGCTTTGAGACGATAAACACATTTTATGTTATTCAGAATTTTGGCAGAAAAAGTGGAGCATCTGTTTTTAACCTCGACATATTTTGGCAATGAAAAATGTGCGGGTTGCCTTGTTTAAATCTGGCCCAGTGTGTTGGCTCACAAACCTTAGCAGACATACTACATTCAGTAGATAATGGCAAATATTTATTAAAATAATTGAAAACCTTTGAACTGAACTTTCTGTCTGCTACAGAATTGTTTCCTGTGCCTCCTTTTTGTGTTTCCAAAGCTCTTCTTGATTTTATCTTTTTCTACTCCTAAAGACAACAAGACAATGTTAGGCAGGTAACTTATCTGATATTTGGTAATTATTATGTGGCTGACCTAGATAGTTGATAGATTTCTGTGTAAAAGGATACTGTTGGGTCCTATGACTATATCATAATACAAATTTTTCACATAATATATTTTCTTTCTTTTTAAAAACATGTGAATTTTAATGGGTAACTATATTTGTTATGTAAATGTTCCTGTCCCTGCTGTGGTTGCAGTGATATCAAAGACATGATTTTGGGGGCACCTGGGTGGCTCAATTGGTTAAGCGACTGCCTTCGGCTCAGGTCATGATCTCGGAGACCCGGGATCGAGTCCCACATCGGGCTCCCTGTTCAGCGGGAAGCCTGCTTCTCCCTCTCTCACTCCCCCTGCTTGTGTTCCCTCTCTGGCTGTGTTTCTCTCTGTCAAATAAATAAAATCTTAAAAAAAAAAAAAAAAGACATGATTTTTTATTTACTTTTATAGATTTTATTTATTAATTTATTTGAGA
Source organism: Spilogale gracilis (assembly GCA_004023965.1). Lineage (NCBI taxonomy): Eukaryota > Metazoa > Chordata > Mammalia > Carnivora > Mephitidae > Spilogale > Spilogale gracilis. Next base: position 148,761 of record PITA01001162.1, read on the forward strand.
GAGAGTGTGTGAGTAGCAGGGAAGGGCAGGAATAAGTAGACTCCATGCTGAGCATGGAGCCCAGCCTTGTGACCTGAGCTGAAACCAAGAGTCAGATGCCTAACCAACTGAGCCACCTAGGTGCCCCAGAGACATGATCTTTTAAAAATGGGATCTCAGTTTCCTGTTCTTAATTCTCTATAATGTTCCTTACAAAGAATACTAATAAAATCAGAGTAGGAGTGTTGCTACAGAATTTAGTTTACTATAAAACATGTACTCATTCATTGCTCTAAATTTGGAAACTTAATAAATAAATATTAGAGAAAAAAGACATTCTAGAATTTTAGCTAATTGTCAGAATCTTTAAGTCTTTTAGATGAGTCTTTATTTCCTGAGCTGAGCCTCCAGACCAGCACTGTCCAAGAGAAATTTTGCAGTTATGGAAATGCTCTAAATTTCTGCTATTACGGTAGCCACCAGTCACATGTGATTATTGAGCACTTGCAATGTGTGACTGAGGAACAGAATTTTTAATGTATTTAACTTTAGCTAGTTTATCTCTAAGTATAAATGGCTACATGTGGCTGGTGACTGTCATATTGGATAGAACACTTGTGGACCACATTGTTGGTAAGATGTGTTAAAAATGGGGTTCTTTGGAAGCTTTGGGGAACTAATGCTTTTGGACATGACTTTCTAGCTGAGTATATACTGGCACAGATTTGTTTTTAGTGGCATTCACTAAGACCTGAGAAAGTTAGCAAAGTATAGTTAGGTGCTTATTGTAAAATATGCTATGTATTTTAAAGAACACATTAACCTTATGTTTTGTATTAAAAGCATTTTCAATCTTATAATATCCAGTAACAGCTATTTCACTGTATTCAAATAATGAGCTATCAGTTGTAAGTATTTCTGTCCTTAACCTGAGTATCTACACATATATCATATTAGAAATATTTTGTATTATATGAACTGATACAGTGTGTCTTTGAGTGAGATGCATGAATAAATAGAGTACTCACTCCACCTCTTAGACTTTTTAAGAAAGACTTTTCCTATCGTCAGAGTATGCTTAGTAAAGTAGCTTTTATTTATGTGAAGATTGAAAATATGCATATCTTCAAATAGAACAATTTATAACTCAGGCCTTACTGTTTTTGATTCTGCAAAACTGAGGGAAACACTATTCAAAGCAAAGAATGAATCTCTATAAAAAGGGGTTTTACAAATTTGTAAAAAGAACCACTCCATTTTTCTATCCATATTCTGCTTTGCTTAATTTTTTTAAAAATTTACTACTTGGGTGCCTGGGTGGCTCAGTGGGTTAAGGCCTCTGCTTTCGGCTCAGGTCATGATCTCAGGGTCCTGGGATCGAGGCCCGCATCAGGCTCTCTGCTCGGCAGGGAGCCTGCTTCCTCCTTTCTCTCTCTGCCCACTTGTGATCTCTCTCTGACAAATAAATAAATAAAATCTTTAAAAAAAAATTATTTCTTTATTTTAGAGGTAGAGCTCAGGTGGGGGCTGGGACACAGGGAGAGGGAGAGAGAGAGAATCAGCAGACTCCCTGCAGAGCAGGGAGCCTGATGTGGGGCTCCATCCCATGACCCTGAGATCAGGATCAAGAGTTGGATGCTCAACCAAGCCACCCAGGCACCCTTGTTTTGCTTAGTTTTATATATATTTAAAGTTTCTGGGTTTTTTTTTTTTTTTACCTTGCAAGTTTATATTCTTAATTTGCTACTTTAAATTTCTTTTGGAACAAGATAATCTAAATAGTGTAAATAAGCATATACAGGTGTTTAAGATTGAAGCAGTAGTTTTTAATTTGCTAAGGAAATAAGCCTTCAAGTCCATTAGAAATCCTAGAAATTTTGATATTCAAACAAGTACATACATACATACATACATACATACTCTACATTGCCCTGTTAGTTGTTGAGTCTTAGAGGAATATTCAGGTAATTGATAAGATGGGAAGAACACAGTGGTACATGATTGCTCCTGCTTCTCTTCCAGGGAAGAAAGACACTTGTTAGAGTGAATTTAGATGGATGCTGCCTGTAGAAGAAAAAGCATATGTTTCTCGGAGTTTCTAGAAAGTCATTGGCTGGGGAGCCATAGCAGTAGGCTAGCGGATTCTTTGTGTTCATACTAATTCCTTCAGAAGCTCTCGCTCTTCACTGAACTGTTTATAACTGCATCATCTCGATTACATATCTGATCCATTTGGCTCTGTTATAATAATGTTACTTATAATGTTATTGATTAACTATATTGTTATAGTGGCTATTGATTATATTGATTAACCATATTGATTAACTATAGTGTTGCTTTACTTTGCCTTGCCCCGGCCTTCCATTATTCACCTCTTGAGTTATATTTTCTGTGGTTCTTCCTGTTTATATTCTGTCATGAGGACCATTCTGTATCTTTCCTTAACACAGCAATAAGCACATAGTAGATTCTTAGGACACATGTATTGATGTCCTAATTATTTCTTATCCAAGTAAATCTGACGCGTGTTCTTGCTTGAAGACAGTTTGTGAGCATCATTTAAAGTTACCTTCATTAATAAGATGGTTTATTGGTATTTTTAGAGAGAGTCTGTGATTCAGTTTTTAAACTTTTAAGAATGAATTAACTTCTGCTTCTGGCTATGAAGGACTAAGATTTTACTGGATAATAATCCCTGTAGAAAATAGGGAAGCCTTGGTGGCTCATTCAGTTGAGTGTCTGCCTTCAGCTCAGGTCATGATCTCAGGATCCTAGGATTAAATCCTGCATCAGGCTCATTGCTCACCAGGGAACCTGCATCTTCCCTCTGCCTGCTGCTCCCCTTGCCTGTGCTCTTCTCTCTGTCCCTCCTGTCTGTCTCTGACAAATAAATAAGATCTTTAAAAAAAATAATTATTAAACCTGAATGTTATACAAAAGGCAAGTACCTAAACATACTGGAGCGTGAACAAAGCATATAAACTCTGGGATGGGGGCACAGTTCATGCTAGTGTGTAGGCTGGGGAAAGAGGAGCTATAAAAATAACTTCCATCTCCGTGGCCTTGTAGCCCAGGATTAAATACAGTTCACACAGCACAAAGGTTGAGGCAAGCATAGGAAAACCTTTAGTCTTTATGGATTGGAGTACCAGAAAAGTGAAGCCAGGAAACTGGGAACACTAAAAAGAGTAGGAGGAAGTTCAGAAGAAAAGGAAGCAGAGAGGGGATCCCCAAAACCTTGTACCCCCATATTTGATTAACTCATAACCTGTTTAAATGACTGGAGCCAAAGGAAAAAATATCTGAACAGAATGAAGCTGTTGCATAAGAGATATAATTTATATATATAATTATAGATATATAATTTATAATTATATAAGATTATATATAAGATATATAATTTATATATATAATTTATAGTACTAGCCCAACCAAGAAAATTAAGTGAAAACAAAAGAAACAGTGCCCAGTGGAGAAAAATAACAAAATCCAAAATCTCCAGAAGTAAATTGATAATGCATTCTAACTTTACCCAACATACAGGAAACCAAAAAAAGTGGAGTACATCCATAAGTAAAAAGAAAATCAAGTAATTTGACCCCCAGATGTTGAAACTAAGGGATAAGAATTTTAAAAGGGCTATTAGAACCATCTCAAATAAAGTAAAACAGAAGAGATTTTAAGTGTATGAACATTTCAGTAGAAAAATAGGAAGTTATAGTAAAGATATTAAAAAACCAAAGGGGAATCCTAGAACTGAAAATATAACTTCAGCAATTAAAAAAATTACTGAATGTATTTTACAACCAAATAGACATGGCAGAGGAAAGAATATGTGAACTTGAAATTATTCAAAGTGAAGAACATAGAGAAAAAAAGATTAGAAAACAAAATGATCAAAGCCTTAGGGAATGTTAAGTTAAATCAAATGATAAAATATACATATAATTGAAATACCAGATAGAGAAGAAAGAAAATAAGGTAGAAAAAAAAAACTGAAGGAACACTGATCAAAAATGTGCAGATACAAGATATTAAATGAACAACAAGCAGAGTAAGTACAAAAGAACATACAGCATGATAGCTCATGGTGAAACTGCTCCTGGAAAACTACTGCAGACTTTCTACATAAAGGGACCAATGATCTGATTCGGCTGACTCCTCATGTGAACTGTAGAGACTAGGAGAGAGTTTTAATACCTTTAAAGTACTGAAAGAGAAGAAAACAGCGTTAATCCAGAATTTCTATCTAGCAAAACATTTTTCAGGAGGGGTGCCAGTCAGTTATGTGTCTGCCTTTGGGTTGGGTTATAATCCCAGGACCATGGAATGGAGCCCCATGTTGCACTCCCTGCTGAGCTGGGGAGGTGCTTATACTCCCTCAAATGATCTCTCTCTCTCAGTTAAATAAATAAAATCTTTAAAAAAAGAAAAGAATGAAGGTGAAATTAAGACATTTTTAGATTAAAAGAATAAAAAAAAACTAAGAGAACTTGTCACCAACAGACATTTAATACTGAAATGCTGAAGGAATTTTTTTAGGCTGAAGAAAGATGATACCAGAAAACTTGGATCCTCAAGAAAGAATGAGAGCATTGGTAATGGAAACTACTTGGGGAAATACAAAAGATTATTTTTTTCTTTTTCTAATTTCTGTATAAACCATATAGCTTTTTAAAAGTGAAACCATGACATTTTTGGAGTTCATAATATGTGTAAATGTATTTCATATAACAACTATAACAAGATATGCACCTATAAGATTGCAAGATTTCTATATATTATGTTAAACGGAACATTTTTAACAGCAGATGGATTGTGCAGTATCAAGAATATGTATTGTAATTCTTTGGACAATGAAAAATAATATTGAAGACTAGCTCTTTTGCAAATAGGAAAATTAAATTAGAATTTAAAAAAGTAATATTCATATAATTGGAGAAGGCAAGAAAAGAGGAACCAAGGAACAAAAAGAGATAACCTGTAATGAATGGTAGCTTTAAATCCAGCCAATAATCACAATAAATGTGAATTGACTAAGCACTCAATTAGAAGGCAGAAATTGTCAGAATGATTAAAACAAAAGAAACACTGTTTTGTTTTTTTTTTTTTTTTAAGATTTCTGTATTTATTTGACAGAGTGAGAGAGGGAACACAAGCAGGGGGAGTGGGAGAGGGAGAAGCAGGCTCCCCACTGAGCAGGGAGCCTGATGCAGGGCTCAATCCCAGGACGGCATGACACCTAAGGACTGAGCCACCCAGGTGCCCAAAAGAAACACTTTAAATATTAACACACACACACACACACACACACACACACACACACACGTTAAAAGCAAATTCACTGAAAAGATATGCCATGCAAACAGTGTTTGCTTCATTAAGAAAGCTGCAGTAGTTGGGATACTTGGGTGGCTCAGTTGGTTAAGAGTCTGCCTTTGGCTCAGGTCATGATCCCAGGGTCCTGGGATGGAGCTCCACGTCCCCAGCAGGGAGCCTGCTTCTCCCTCACCCTCTGTCCCTCCTCCCGCTTATGCGAGCCCTCGCTGTCTTTCCTGCTCCCTCTTTACCTCCCTCTCCCTCTCAAATAAAATCTTAAAAAAAATTGCAATAGCTATGTTAGTATCAGATAAAATAAATTTGAAAGCAAAGTATGTTATCAAAAATAGAAGGATTCATAATAATTTAAGAGTCAATTCAGCTAGAAGAAATAGCAAGCATAAACATGTATATGGCTATTTAACAGAGCTTCAAAATACATAAGACAGTAATTAACAGAATTCTAGAGAAAAAAAAATTCCATTATAGCTGGAGATTTTAAAACTATACAGTAACTATGGGGCGCCTGGGTGGCTCAGTTGGTTAAGCAACTGCCTTCGGCTCAGGTCGTGATCCCGGAGACCCAGGATCGAGTCCCACATAGGGCTCCTTGCTCGGCAGGTAGCCTGCTTCTCCCTCTCTCACTCCCCCTGCTTGTGTTCCCTCTCTGGCTGTGTTTCTCTCTGTCAAATAAATAAAATCTTTAAAAAACAAACAAACAAACAACAACAAAAAAAACCTATACAGTAACTAATAGAACAAGAATATAAAAAATCAGGAAGTACATAGAAGATTTGAACAAGATTTTCAACCATCTTCAGTTAATTGATGTTTATGGGACACCACACCCAATGATGGTAGGATATACTTTTCAAGTGCACATGGTATGCTTATCAGGAGAGACCATGTTCTATGGGCTAGTAAATATGTTCTAGTGAATTTAAAAGATTAAAATCATGTAGAATATGTTCTCTGATGACAATGTAATTAAATTAGAAACCAGTAAGATAACTCGTAAAAATCTAAGTGTTTAGAAATGAATACACTTATAAATAAAGATTGGTTTAAAGGAGAAATAAGAGCAATTAGAAAATATTTTAAAATGAATGGTAATGAAAACACAATGTATCGGGTTGTGGAATGTAGCTAAATTAGTGCTTACGAGAAGTATCAAGCTTTAAATACCTGTAGTGAAAGAGAAGAAAGTCTCAAGTTAATGATAAGCCTCCACTTTAAGAAACTAGAAAAAAAGAGTAATTTATGTGCTACGTCTCTTCTTAAAAGATTGTTAAACTGGGGCGCCTGGGTGGCTCAGTTGGTTAAGCGACTGCCTTCGGCTCAGGTCATGATCCCGGAGACCTGGGATCGAGCCCCACATCGGGCTCCCTGCTCGGCCGGAAGCCTGCTTCTCCCTCTCTCACTCCCCCTGCTTGTGTTCCCTCTCTGGCTGTGTTTCTCTCTGTCAAATAAATAAAATCTTAAAAAAAAAAAAAGATTGTTAAACCTATTATGGAGACCCCACTCTCCTGACCTCATTTAAACCTGTTTACCACATAAAGGCCCCATCTCCAGATAGCATCTCATTGGAGGTTAGGGCTCCAACATATGAATTTTGAGAGGACAGCAAACATTCAGTCCATAAATGGAATAACTAGAATTTACGTACATTGCTTGTGGAAATGGAAATTGATACAGGCACCAGAAGATAGTATGATAGTACTTATAAACTTAAAACTGTGTCTGTTATATGAACCAGAAATTCCACTGTTAGCTATTTATCCAAAAGAACAGAAAGTATGTCTTCTCAAGGATATTTACCTATGTATATCAATGTTCATAGTAATATTATTCAAGTAGCCCAAAACTGGAACCCATATGTTTATCAGATGATGAATAAGTAAACAGATTGTGATATATTCATGTTATAGAATACTATTAAGCAATAGAAAAACATGAATTACTAATCACCTTACAACATGGATGAATCTCAAAGCATGTTAAATACAAGAAAGAAGTTAAGCACAATAGACTATATACATTTACGAGTCCATTTATATGAAATTTTAGGAAAGGCAAAACGGCAGTGACAGAAAGATCAGGGATTAAGGGTGGAGGGAGGGAATCAGTGCAAAGGGTGTAAAGACATTAAAGGTGAGGGAAATTCTACATCTTGTTCCCTACAGCCAGAGAGGGAACACAAGCAGGGGGAGTGTGAGAGGTCATTGGACTGTATACAGCTACCAAAATTCATCAAACTACATACTTGTAATGGCTGAATTTAACTGTACAAAAATAAGACTCTAGTGAAAAAAAGAGGGGAAATGAAGTAATACAGTTTATAAAACCTAATGAAAGTAAAGTGTATTTCAAAGTACCATGTCACATGGATTAGTGTTTTACTACACCAGGCCATCACACGGCTTTTTTAGCTTCAGGCTTTCTGTCACATATTGTGTAAGTAATTCAGATAGGAAAGGTTGAGGAACAATAAATGTGTGCACATGCCATGTATATTATAATTTTCTATGAATGAATTAGACTGTATATTTTATAATTTACTGTCAAAAATGTTTTAAATTTTTTGGCTCACATAGAACATTTTAACATTTTTCCAGATGTCTGGATGTGTCTCCGATCACCTCTTAATTAATTTATATTCATCAGTTGAATCATCACCGACCAAGGAGCCAGCTAACGGGCTTTTCATGCTTTTTAATTTTTTTTTTAACTTTCATTTTTTTATATTTTATTTTTTAGATAATTTATATATTTATTTGAGAAAGAGAGAGCAGGGTGAGAGGGAGAAGCAGACTCCCTGCCGAGCAGGGAGCCTGATGCAGGACTCGATCCCGGAATTCCAGGATCATGACCTGAGCGAAGGCAGTCACTTAACCAACTGAGCCATCCAAGTGCCCCCCCCCTTTTTTAGATTGTATTTATTTACTTGAGAGAGTAAGAGAGAGAGAGAGCGCAGACAAGGAGAGGGACAAGCAGACCCCGCACTGAACGCAGAGCCCAGTATCAGGCTCTGGATCTCATGACCCTGAGATCATCACAACCTCAGCTGAAACCAGGAGCCTGATGCTTAACCCACTGTGCCACCCAGGCACCCCAATTTTCACTTTAACAGTCAAGTGTCCCTTCCCATTTATGTTCTTGCGTGAGGATGTTTAAAAGTGCTTTAGTTCTGATGTAGTAAAACAAATTCTATACCGTAAAATGTTAACCCAGCCTAATAAAATTTTTTCTTAATTTTTGGATGAGGATTTGGGCTATCTTTAATTTGTGTTAGAAAATTTAAAACAGGGGCACCTGGGTGGCTCAGTCAGTTAAGTGTCTGCCTTTGGCTCCCATCATGATCTCAGGGTTCTGGGATCTAGTGCTGTATTGAGCTCCCTACTCAGTGGGGAGCCTGCTTCTCTCTCTGCCTCTGCTTGCCACTCCCCCTGCTTGTGCTCTCTCGCTATCTCTGTCTGTCAAGTAAATAAATAAAATCTTTAAAAAAAAAAGAAAATTGAAAACAGTCTGCATTATGCTTCTATGCAAATATGACACAGTACCCTATCTTTAAGTATCTGAAATCATAAGTTTTAGAACTAAAAATAATAACTTGTGGGAAAGAGAAATACTGGTGAACTCTCTCCTGGTAAATGTATTAGATTGCCAGATGCTAGTGTGACCTGTAAATGCGAATGTATAAGTAGCTCTCTTGTTCCCTTACGGGCTAAGGTTTGGCTAGTATGCTTGATGTTTTGAAACCTTTAAATACAGTCTGGAGACCTTCTGAAGGCTAAGTGAGGAAAAACTCATCAGATTTTTAACTTTGGTTAATTTGAAGTTATAATGTATGAAAGATTATTTCCAAAGTGATGTAGCATACCTTTCTTTTTCTTTTTCAGCTGGAATCAACAGGGCTAGGCCTTAGTAGTAGTAGACTAAGAACAACTCTTAACAGAATACAAGAAAGCCTTATTGATATGGTAAGTAACCAGTTGGCATTAATTCTTCTGGGTTACAGAAAATAAAAATTAGCCATCCAATCAAGTATAGATGAATGTATGTTTATATGTATATTGAGTGCCTGAGTCCTCAGTATTACATAATGTGCTTGTAAGGAAGTAAATACAGATTTCTCGTGTCTGATTGGAGAGAAAAACCTGGTATGACATGGAAGAGTATGATTTTGGCTGTACATCCAGTACAGGTTCAAGGGGAGGAAACGTTTATGTGGAAACATGATTTCAGAGAATGACTAAAGGAAAAAGTGAGACTTGTGCTAGTCTTTGAAGAACAGGCATGGTATTAGTGGGAAAAAGAAGAAAGATCGGCATTCAAATTAAGGTTCAGAAGCTGAGAAAGCACCTGGAGATGGGAGCAGGCCTGGTCCAAAGTCTGGCCATCTTTGTGATAGGGACACTGGTATATACTGATGAGTCAGATTGCAGAGAGTGTTTAGGGACCACTTTATAAAAGGCCTTGAAATTAAAGCAGAGGTTTGGGTATTGTTGGCTCTGCAAGAGGGGGTCTGGATTCTTGACTGTTGTGTCACACAACGTATGTAATGTATATGTTAAGAAAATAGGTTAGGCAGAAAAACAGGCCTGAGCCTTTGTAATGTTTAAGCTAACATAGACATTTAAAACAGCGAAGTTTTTTTTCTTGTGGTGGGTCACTGTAGTCAGAGATTGTTGTTGTTCAGCACATTCCTCTGCATCTACATTAACCCCAGGATCCTCTGGTTTTTCTTCACCTATCCAAACAAGCAGTCATTTTCCTCTTTTCTCATAAGGTCTGTTATTATGTACATACTTATGCTATTGAAGTTTTAATATAGCAATATAATCATTCTTTTAAGAAATACTAATTGAAATAATATTTGCTGGGTTTTTAAGTTTTTCTTGTTTCTGACTGAAAGCCTTGGAATCGATGGACTGAATGGTCATAATCAGAAACTCCAGAGTGGGATGTAGTTATCTCCAGAACTCATTACTGTTGACTTAGTCTGGGCTTCATGACAATTACAGCACTAGATTCCTTAATAATAAAAGAATAATAATACAGTTAAAAAGATTGATAGGTCAAAATTTACCACTAAAATCATTCACTCTGCTATTTACTGACTCATGATTGTCAAACCACAGTTCCAAATTTGACCCTTAAGGCATGGATTTGATGCTTCTGGTTTTGCCATATGGTGTGTAATGAAATATCATGACCAAGTAAACAAACTAGCTATTCAAACCAGCTGCCACCCATCTATGGATAACAGTGCCTCTGTAGCATCTGTCTGACCAGTTCTGTGTTCACTGGGTAAGTTTTTCCCAGAACTGGTAGTCAGATTTAGAAATGTGTTTTTAGAAACCTCTTCCCAGTAAACGGATAGATAGATATGCCTGCTTTTTTCATTGGCATCTAGTCTTTTAAAGATATCTTTTCTTTATTTAAGTCCTTATCGTTATCATCTCTTAAATCAGACTGCACCTTGGATCAGAAGGCCACGAGAGCAGTCGTTCTTTCTTCAGTTTATAAGTAGTGCTGACCTTTTTGACAGGGTCTCTCCATAGTCCTCATTCCTCACACAGCAATACGGGAGTTTTTCTCAAATTTTCTATTGGTTTCCAGTGTTACACGGAAAATTATTACTCATACGGATGAGCATTGGTTTATTATTTTAGAAGATATATTTGTCATTTGCTAGACCTCGATCTCAGGTTCTTGTAAGCTGGTATATTAATTTTTTTTCACTTCATTAATTTGCATCTGCACTGGCAGAGAACATTCATTGGTTTCTTGCTATTCAATACAGTCTTTTGCTATTAAAGTAATTTATAGCCTAATCAATCTCGAACCACTAGATCAAAGTTGTACTTTCTCCTGTATTTCCCCTATGTGTTGGTTAAAAGTTTAATAAGCACATTTCTGGTAGTTTCATTTTCTCCGTATATATCTTCTACATTTTGCTTCTCTTTAAGCTGTAAAAGGTATGGAATCATTATGATCTTAAAAACGCCACCTGAAATTTTTTATCACATATATTCAATGTAAATAAAATTTGACACATCAAATAGAAGTTCAAGAAAAGGAGTCTACTAGAGGAAAGAAGAAAGGGAAGCTGGTATAGGTAATAGTGGTACCAGAACTGTGATTTTTAGTTGTATACTTGGTGATGCTAAATTGGTGGCATTAAGATCTCTGACTAACTTGAAATCTTTGATAATAAAAAAGTATCTTAAGTGGGCCTGGAAAAGTCCATAAAAACGACTTCTCTTTGTAGTAGTAAATTATTAGTGGCACGAGAGGTTAAACATTGTGACTTTCACTGTAAAACTAAAGGTTTTCATTAAGGTCTTATTTCTCAAAGTCTTTAAAGGGTTTTGTATCTTTTCCTTATTGTACTGGTGTAATCTGAAACAATGGAAAAGTGTAGGAGCTTTTCCATTGAAGTGTGCATAAGCGCATGACATTTATTTATATCAGCTTGACATTTTTGTGACTCTCTTGCTCTCTTCTAGTTTATTTCCCTAAAGGTAAACACAGAATATTAGCCTTTAAGCAGATAATTACCATAATTTTTATGCCTAAAATCCAGTGTTAACTAGGAACAAAGATTGGCATCCAAATGCAAACCTTTTGAAGTAGGGGCAGCAATTCCAGTGATCACTGCAGGATTGTTTTTGTGAAAGAGCTTTGTGAGTAATGGGGGGAGTTCAGCACATTTAAATGGCAGGTAGATAAGGAGTAGGTAAGGACGGAGAGTAGGTGAGTGCTTGTGGCCTTTCCCCTATACCAAGAGATAAACTTCATTTCTTTCAGGCCACAGATACAGCCTCGCCTTGCCTTCTGTCACCTTCTAGCACGACTTCCCTCTTCTATCCTAAATTAGCTAGTTAATATCTACATTCACAGAAATTTTTAGGTTTTTTTTTTAAGATTTTATTTATTTGACAGAGAGATCACAAGTAGGCAGAAAGGCAGGCAGAGAGAGAGAGAGAGAGGAGGAAGCAGGCTCCCCGCTGAGCAGAGAGGGCCGATGTGGGCCTCCATCCCAGGACCCTGAGATCATGACCTGAGCCGAAGACAGAGGCTTAACCCACTGAGTCACCCAGGTGCCCATAAATTTTTAGTTTTTAAAGGTATTTTTTATTTTTTAGTTATACATATATTTTTAGTGTGTGTGTTTATATATATATAGTGATATCTAATCATAAAAGAATAAAATTCAAAAGTAACTCTGCTACTGTAAATGTGTGGTATTCATGGTATCCATGGTTATCCTGGAGCTATTTTGAGTCTGAGATTGTGTAATATTGGCAGAAAGTTCATGTCAGTTTTTGTCAGTAGAACTACAAAATACTTGTGTGTTTGGCCGCCTGGGTGGCTCAGTCAGTTAAGCAGTTGCCTTTAGCTCAGGTCATGATCCCGGAGTGCTGGGATCAAGTCCCACCTCAGACTCCCTACTCCAAAGGGTGTCTGCTTCTCCCTCTTCCTCTCCCTCTGCCCCTCCCCACCACTCATGCTCTCTCTCTTATTTTCTCTCTCAAATTAAAAAAAAAAAAAAAAAGATGGTCTATTTGATGCAGAGTATAAACTTGTAGAGTATAATTCTTCAAATTTCTCTCATAAAATCATAGAAGGAAACTTAACTGTGCTCATTTAACCTGTACAGTTTTTATATATTCTGAGTGACTGTCAGTTTAATAAGAAACTCATAAGCCCCCCTCCCTTATACTTCCATCTGATATAAAGTGCTTTGTTGTGATGCAGCCAGATCTGCCTCTCTGGAATTATTTTCTGTTATTCCTATCTCTACTCCACTGGGCCACTTTGGCTAGCTTAGCCATCTGACTCAAATGAGTTATCTCTTCCCCTAATTCCTTTATTGGTTTTTGTTTGTTTGTTTGTTTGTTTGTTTGTTTCAAGGTTTTATGCAGTTTTTTTCCTCACCATTCATTGACTTGCTGTGAGATGAATATTCACAAGGAGAAAATACAGAGTATTATAAGAGGTATCGGAAGTATAATATTGGAAGTTAGATGGAAGGCAATGAGCTATGTGAGGAGAGTATAAGATTCCTAGGGTGCCTGGGTGGCTCAGTTGGTTAAGCGTCTGCCTTCCGCTCTGCCCATGATTTCAGGGTCCTGGGATTTAAGTCCTGCATCAGGCTCCCTGTTCAGCAGGGAGCCTGCTTCCTCTTCTCCCTCTGCCGCTCCCCCTGCTTGTGCTCTCTGGTTCTCTCTGTCAAATAAATAAATAAAAGACTCAAGGGATACACAATCGTTGGACAGCTATCTTTATTATTAATTCCTTCAACAAACACACTGTGTGCCAAGGTACTTTGTGGAAGACCAGTGGGTGGTCCTTCTGGTAGAAGAGGCAGATAAGGAATAATGACTATCCAATTTAATGTCAGATTGTGTCAGGAATTACAAAGAACTAGGAAAGGATAGAAGAGGAGAGAAAGGTGTATGATTTTGTTTAGATGAACACACATGGCCTCTCTGGGAAGGTAACATTGAAGTAGATGCCTGAAGGAAGGAATAGAGGAGTGAGCCACCTGGATGAGAATTCATTTATTTAATAACATTTATTTAGTGCCTATTTATTGAACACTTTATATATGATGCTAGATCCTGTCTGGGAGTTGAGGATACAGTTTTGGTGGGGAGAGAGCAATCCAACAAAACTCCCTGCTCATGTGCAACTTGTTTGCTGGTAGAGAGGGAATATTTATTTTAGAGAAAAGTGTCTCAGGTGGAGGGAACAGGGAATGCAAAGGCCCTGAGATGGGACCATACTTGACCTATTCCAGGAATAGCACAGAGGTGAGTATAACTAGAATAAAGCAAATAGGAGGGTTGGTGATAGATAAAACCAAAGAGATAGCCAGAGCCTAGATCCATGTAAGGCCTTTGGATTTTACTCTTAAGATAGACAGGAAGCTGTTGGAAGAGCTTTACCAGAAAAGTTGAAATGTCCTGCCTTAATTAAGTAAAAGAGAATTATTTCACTATAGTGTATCACAGTTAAAGAGAGAAAGAAGGTGACTTGTACCAGTGTTAGTGGAAGAAGTAGTGGAAACATGATCAGATTCTGGATCTGTTTTGAAAGTAGACCCACCCAGATTTGTTGATGGATTATAAGTGGGGTATGACCCTAAAAGGAGTCAACGATGATACCTAACTTCTGGAGAATGGAGGTGCTGTTTTTGGAAATGGATAAGACTTTTAAGAGGGACACATTTAGGTTCAGTTTCCAGACATGTTAAATGTATTAAGGGTAAGAAAGGGGTCAGGGATAGCATGTAAATTTTGAGTTCTTGGGATGTGGAGGCTATTTCAGATGGGGGATGAAATCATCTAGGAAGTAGAATTGAGTGAAGGAAGTCTGAGAAGTGAACTCTACGACACTCCAGGCTTTAAAGATCAGGGAGAACAGGATAGACTAGCAAAGGAATGTGAGAAGTGGCTGGTGGTATAGGAGAAAAACCAGGAGGGTATGGTACTCTGGAAACAGTGAAGACAGTTTTTCAGGATTAGCCATGTAGGATGCTACAGTAGTTTAAATAAAGGTATTCAGAATTGACTGTTGGACTTCCCCATAGGATGCCACTGAGGACCTTGATAACTGTTTCTTTGGAATAGGACAGACAAAAGCCCGATTGGAATGGGCTTGAAAGAGAATAAGAGGAAAAGAAGACTCTCTTACCATCTCCATCAATTAAATCATTTGATGGCCTGCTAATATAGGAGGCATGCCCAAGGTCTTGAGATACAAAAATGATGACATTGGTTCCAGTGCTCCCAAGAACTCACAGTGAGGTAGAGAGGCCAGGAAGCCGTAACTGACAAAGTGCACTTGATGCCATATTCAGAAATAGGTGTATGTGTAGGTAACATTAACACAAGTAAGATACTGGGCGCCTGGGTGTGTTCAGTCGGTTAAGTGTCTGCCTTCGGCTCAGGTCATGATCCCAGGGTCCTAGGACTGAATCCCACATTGGGTCTCTGCTCAGAGGGAAGCCTGCTTCTTTTCCCTCTGTCTGCTGCTCCCCCTGCTTGTGCACTCTCTCTCTCTCTCCCTGTCAAATAAATTAATAAAACCTTAAAAAAAAAAAACAAACAGAAGTAAGATACTAATTATTCTTGGGAGACTGAGAAAGTAATAGAAAGGAAGGGTAAGTATGACCCCAGACTTAAAAGATGAGGCAGAGCTAGGCAGACAGAGCTGGTAGGAGAAGAGTGTCAGTAACATAGGTATAACAAGTAGTCCAATGTGGCTAGACCCTAGGGGCCTAGAAGTTTACTTGGAAATGAAGCTGGCAAGGTAGCTGGTATTGCTGTAAAGGAGTAATGTCATGGTGACGAGTTTAGGCTTTTGTCTCTTAGGAGTGGCTAGTTAATTGAGACTTTGAAACTGGGGAGTGGTGTGATCACGTCTCCACTTTAGAAAGATCACTTGGGTATTCTGGAAAAGTCAGCCAGTGAACTGTGTACGACATGAAATAGAAATAGGAGAAGCCAGAGGGAAAGGTCTCTTTTGGGACTGTTAGTTCAGGTAAGAATGCTGTGGGGCCTTGGTCCCAGTGAAGCAGTTATGGGCAGAAACAAAGGAGAAGTGTGTGCTTAGGCATGTTGGATGGGGAAGGAAAAGAGGAGACATGAATGATTCCAGGATTCCTCATGTGGACTGTCTGGTAGATGCTAATTGCGTAACCACTGGCATTAAATGAAATAACACAGGCAGCCATACCAACAGTATATACTTTTATGACTGTGTGTGTGCGTGTGCGTGTGTGTGTGTGCATGCGTGTGCGCGTGTGTTTGCTGGAGATGGGTGATTATTTTCCTTTCTAGTAGAAGAAAATAAGTAAGCAATGACAATGATTAACTTGCATAGTTTCCTTATCCTTATTCTCCCTTAGAGAAAACATAGTTGTTCCCAAAATAACTCTTAAATGCTAATTGAGTAATTAGAGATTGAAGAGAAACAATATCTTTAATAGAAGATAGTGTATAAAAAAGAACTAAAGAATAAAACCATTTTCTAACATGGAAGGTTTTACAATGTTTTAGTTCCATTTTGCTGAATTTATAAACCTGTTATGCTCCCAGCGTCCTGTGCATTTGATGTCTCTTTCATTCATAGGGGAGTGTTGGAGATTTGTGACTATATAATTGATTTAAGAAGTAATCTAGATTTACATTTTGTACACTTTTAGTTTTTTTTGTATCCAGTTTTTTGTACAATAATTTTCTTAGAGGATCTTTTAAAGCTCAATACACCCTGCTCTTTGGGCATCCTTTTATTTTATTCCCATTAACCATCCTCCTTCTCATGAGTAACGTGACCCTAGACATCTACCAATACAGTTACCTTAGTTTCAGTTTATAAGTGCATTCTAGTCCTGCCTTCTTGAGATTATACCAAAGTTACCTTGATTAAAGTATGGATGTGAAATGGTTAACCACACCATAATTTTGGAATTGCCAGCTCACTCCTCCAGAGGCTGTGTCTCTCTTTTCTCATTTATGGGTTCTCAAAGGGCATCTTGCTATTGTCTCTGAAACATCTGCCAATTCATGAAGATTGCTTGTGTTGGCCGATTTTAGGTCACGTGCAGATAATAGCATATGGAGTTGGATCATTTTCACTTAGTATGTAAAGGAACTTTCCAGTAGTTAGAAAATGTAAAAGAAAGAAAAGAAAGAAACTAAATGTAATTAATATGTGTGCCTATGAGTGTTTTAATTACAGGTCCAGTTTTATAAAACCACGTGGTTTATTGCTATTAGATTTGATTTCAGGCTGTGTGTGTACATGTGTTGTATTTTCAGGAAGTTTCCACTGATCCTACCGCCACCCTCACAGCAGCAGAAGAGAGAAAGGAGAAAGTACCAAGCCCACACCTCAGTCACCTAGTGGTTTTGACATCTGGGGATACATTATATGGGCTGGCGGAAAGAGTGGTAGCCACAGAATCCTTGTAAGTTATTAAAACCTGTTGCTTTGCCTTTAAATATGTAAGAGAAGTTATAAAAGTAGGCATTGTGTAATTAGATTTCTAGCTGTATCCTTCTCCCACTTCTGAGTGTCACTTACATATTTCTTAGAGGTCTCTCCTAAAATAGACTGCCAATCTTTTTTTAAAACTGCTTGGTTGGTTTTCAGTTACATAAATGGAAGAAGGGACATCTTTTAGGTTTCAGTCTTTAGCAACGTGATCCTTGCTTTAGAGTAAAACTTTAAAAAAAAAACTGCATTACAGCATACTTTACATTTTCCTAGCAAATTGTGATTCTAGAGAAAATAGTTAGAATGTCAGTTTAGTGTTAAATATAGTCAGCCCTTGACATCAGCACGAATGCTTCCTAATCTTTCTAAATCACCCAGTTTTTAATACAGGTAAAACACATGACTTCTTCCATAAAATGTAGTCCCGTATCCATTAAGAGTTTTTGTGTACGTAATAAAAAAATAGAGAAAAACAGGGCAGCTGCTGGCAATTCTCCAGGCAAACGACTCTACTCCTGTATACTAGCCTCCTACCTGAAGTTCATGTGTGTGTCTCAGCCAAGCTACATAAGGTTGCTGCATGAGGTTACTCAGGAGAAGTGCCAGCCAGATGTTAAATCTGTGAATTCAACTCTGTGTTCTGTATAATTAAATGGGATCCTTACAGGAAATCCTTGAAAAAAAAAAGTTAAATTATTTTCTTCCTTCTGTGATCTGTGCTTCTGTGTCACATGCAGAGCAGCCTAGCTATATACTTGTGATTTCCAGAGCAGTTTATTTGAAATCTCCTTCCACCCCTGCTCACATTCCGTGATAACCTCAGCATTACCTTTTGGGTAGGTTGTAAATGAGCTAATACAAGGTAGTTCACTCAAGTGGAAATGAATTTTAACGGTCGAACTTGTGCTTAGAGATCTTAAAGGTGACTTGTACAAAAGTATTGACAGGTCGTGGATCCTGCACTCTGCTTTCATCATGGGTTCTTTATTCCCTTTAGGGTATTCTTGGCTGAACAGTTTGAGTTCCTTCAGCCCCATCTGGATGCTGTGATGCCTGCAGTCAAAAAGCCCTTTCTTCAGCAGTTTTATTCTCAGGTCAGAGACACTCTTGGATGTCATTTCAACTGAGAACACATTATTTGGGGTTTTTTAGCTGGTGGCCAGTCTCCAGATTCCAGGAGAGTAGTTAGCATATGTTTATTCACTCATGAATTCCTGTATTAAAAAAATACTGAGTACTTCCTATAACTTTTCGTCTAATGCCCATTACAACTGTATTTACAATTAAGTATGATAAGGGTAAAGAAATGGCAGAGGGGTATTTAACCTTGCCTGGAGGAAGAAAGGAGGTGTTATCGGGAGATTGTTGTCTAGAAAGGCTGTCTGGAAGAGGGATGTTTAAACCGGGGCAGGCGGCTGCGTCAGGAGTATATTGTAAACTAAGGAAATGGCTCACATGAAGACCAACTGCTGAGAGACAGCATGGTGCGTGTTAGTCAGCGGGGATGGGAGCCACTGGTGAGAGAGATGGCTGGAGTAAGAAGCAGGAGCCACATGGTACCCAGTGCTCTCAGCCAGGAGGTAGACTCTGTTTCAAGGGTCTGGGAAGGGACCAGAGGATTTGAAACTGGTAAGTGGCATGGTCAGTGTGTTGGCAGCAGTTGGCAGAGGAGTTGGCAGCAGTAGATGGCAGGCCTGTAGGCAGGGAGCCGGGCTTGTGGGCTGTCATAGATATACATCTGAGAGATGATGAAATCTCGAGAGGGGCAGTTGGAGTGGAAATGGAGAGAAGTGAAAAAACAAATATTTATCATCTCCATGAAAATCTGTGGTTCTTTTTGAGGTCACTGTGACCTCCAGTTGATTGTATGTCTCAAAAGTATGTTTTGAGTAAGTCCTTTGGCAACGAACTGAAGTGTTTTCAAATTTAAATCTCCACACTTATAGATGTTTTATTTTTAGAGGTGATATGTACTCAAAATAGGCACAAAATATTTTTTATAAACTTGATACTTTTAGCAAGTATTTGTTTTCCTTTCTGTGAAATGTATTTCAGACAGTCTCAACTGCCAGTGAACTACGCAAACCAATTTATTGGATTGTAGCTGGTAAAGCTATTGATTATGAACAGATGCTGCTCCTAATGGCTAATGTGAAGTGGGATGTAAAAGAAATTATGTCACAGCACAACATCTATGTAGATGCACTGCTGAAGGCAAGTACGCGGAAACACCTTTGTTTAAGATGAGTCTCCCAGGAGAACTGTTCCTGTCCGTTGCACTAGCTATAAAGTAGTGGGATTATCATTATTACCACATTTCTAGCATCATGATATTAACGCCCCTGAATTGGAATAGACTTGCTTTTTAAATTTTGTGTTCTTTTAGACCCAGGAGTTCTTTGTAGATTTTTCGTTGTTGTTTTTGCTCACTAATTTCCCATCTTGGATTAGAGTTTGATTGCCATGTCTTGGCTAACTTTCATATTAGATAATTTCAATAACTGATGAGAAGATATTTCTATTTAATTAAAAGATATTTCTGTGGTTGCATAGATTTATTAGCAAGAGACCAGGCCCCTGCTTATTCTGTATTGTTGTTGTTTTTCTAGAAATTACATTATTTTTGCAATGTGTCATACAAACGCCTTTGCATTTAAAACTTACATTTAAAAGTTTTTGGGAAAGAATTACACATTTTTTGTCATTTATGTGTCAAGAGATATTTATAGATCACCTGCAAGTGCCACACACTGATCTAGGTGCTGACAACATTGTTGTGAATTAAGGAATTTACATACCCCCAGGGAATTTACATGCCAGTATGGAGACAGCAATAAAGACAGAAAGTAAGATAAAATATGTCAAATAATGAAGAGCCCTGTGAAAAAGTAAATAAGCAGCAGAAGAGGGACAGAGAGTGGCAGGGTGTGGGTTGGGGGCAATATTGTTTATTTATGTGTGGTCGGAGAAGGGGATAGTTACCAGGAGATAAAGTGAGAGTTGAGGAGAGGCCGGAAGGAAGCAAGGAGATGAGCCACGTGGATGTCTGAGGTGAGAAAAGGGCATTTGAGGAGATGAAAAGCACTTTCAGAAAAGTCTTGTTTTTCATATTTGTCAGTGAAAAGAAAATTGGCCCTTCTTCAGCTCCTGACTTTTATCTCGTTCACACAAACATTCATACCTGCTTAGTCAAGGGCAACAAATGGTAACCGGGGACACTTGGGAATTGGTAAGCAAAGCCAGAGATCAAAACAGAGATAGCAACGGAATTCATCATCTCTCAGCCTGGTACCCTTCTAGAACTCTGTGTTGGAGATTGCAAGATCCTCCCCCGACTCCAGAACTAAGGGTGGGAGATCAGTTAGCAGTCTGAGGGTTCCTGTCAGGTCTGAGGGGTGAGTGACAGGGGTGCTCTGTAATTGCCACCCTGGGGAAACTTTGATTTCTAGGATCCCCACGAAGTTTCAGTTGGGAATTTTAATTTGGAATGTGATCAACAGATGTAATTTATAAATAACCACATACCCCCCCTTTTTTAACGATTTTGTTTTTGAAAGTTGATTTTTTTTTTTTTGTGGTGTGCTAACTGTAGCATTCATAGAGAAGCAAGAAGAAAGAGATTACTGCACTCAGTGAATATATATGCTAGAAAGAGCCTTCTTTCTTTAGTTTGTTCTTTATTCAAGCAAATTCAGCACTGAGCTGGATACGGCCTCAATTCCACGACTGAAACCATGACTGAGCCAAAACCAAGAGTCATATGCTCAACCATTTGAACCACTCAGATGCCCCTAGTTATTTTTAATTATAAGAAACATTAATATTGTCAGAAAAAACAAGGTTATTCAAATTATTAACCTGAACTCAGTTTTTAGCAGCTTAGTATAACTTTTATTTGTTCTATTACTTTTCCAAGTCCAAACTTTTAGGTAAAAAGCAATCTGTATTTATTGCCCCCAAAAATCTTAAGTAAAATGAAGTGGTTTACTTGTTCATTTAACAACATTCTTGAAAATTGAATTTAGCAATGAATAGAATGACACTGTTTGTAGTTAGCATACAACTTTATCTTTTTTTAAAGATTATATTTACTTATTTGAGGGAGAGAGGGAGCAGCAGACTCCTTGTTGAGCAGGGAGCCTAAGGTGGGGCTCCACCCCCCCCCCCGGGATCCTGATCTTAGCAAAAGGCAGGCGCTTAAGCGACCAAGCCACCCAGACGACACAGCATATAACTTTATTTTATTTTATTTTTTTTTTAAAGATTTTATTTATTTGACAGCGAGAAACACAGTGAGAGAGGGAACACAAGCAGGGGGAGTGAGAGAGGGAGAAGCAGGCTTCCTGCCGAGCAGGGAGCCCGACGTGGGACTCGATCCCGGGTCTCCAGGATCATGACCTGAGCCGAAGGCAGTTGCTTAACCAACTGAGCCACCCAGGCGTCCCTATTTTTAAAATATTAGTGAAAGTACTGAATCATGACTGTAAATCTCAAGCAGAGTTTACTGCAGTGAAGCATAAATGAAATAGCAAATACTAGTGTTTTACTAGATTCATAAAATGAAAAGGATGAAGAGCAATTATTTCTTTAATTTTCAAAATATTACTTTGATTTTCAAAAGTAAACTTAATGAATTGAAAATTCACTTTTTCATAAATAATTAAAAGCAATTAACTGTCAAAAATAAATTGTGATAAGCAAAAAAGCAAAGGATAGTAAGTAATCATGTGGTAGCTTGAGTGGTGATGATTAGATTTTTTTTCCCCCTCCTGTGTGTTATTAGAGAATTTGAAAACATGTCACTCTTGACTTGTTAAGCATTATATAGCTGCTGTCTTGAGGAAACTAAAGAAAAAAAATGTCATTTTAAACCTTGTTAAATTTATTTGAAAAGGAGCATTTACTTTTATAAATGAACATATTTAGATGCCAGTAGTCCAAAGAAACTAGAAATATGTTTATTGAAGGGTAAACTGTTTGCTCTCATGTAATTATTAGAATTTGTCTAAATTAGTTACATATATTTCTATTTTTAGTGGACAGGTAGCATTAAAGTTCCTAATAAGTAATAAAAATACTCAGTTTTTCTGTAGGAAACAAAGTAATTTATGTTTTATTTTTTCCTTTGCACTAAAAACTTATAGCTATTACATGACTTTCAAATCATTTGGAATATAATAATTTATTTACTTTTAAAGAATGTTTAGGAAAGAGAATAATTTATTCAATTATTCTCTAAGGAGTATAGCCTCAAATTACAAATGGTTCACAGTTCATTCTGAGTTGAAAGCTGATTATCAAAATGTTTTTTAAAACTGGGTTTCTTGAAGATAATTTTAGGGTTTTTTTTATTATTATTATTAACTTATTTGACAGAGAGAGAGATCACAAGTAGGCAGAGAGGCAGGCACAGAGAAGGAAGCAGGCTCCCTGCTGAGTAGAGAGCCAGATGGATGCTGGCCTTGATCCCAGGACCCTGAGATCCTAAGATCCTGACCTGAGCCGAAAGCAGAGGCTTTAACCCATTGAGCCACCCAGGCGCCCTCTTGAAGATAATTTTAAAGACATATTAGGTTATTAAACTATTAATCCATACCAACATGACCAGAAAATTTTGAGATGAAGAAGCATTTGAACGTATTTAACATTGCTTAATCTGTTAATGACACTTATTTCCTTTAAGATGAAATGTAGTGTACTCTGTATCACAACATAGTTTATTCAATGTGAAATACTTAAAAAGTCCAAGTTACATTTGTATTCTCTTTTTGTTTTACTCAGTAGTTTGATTCTGAGTCTTTCGAAATCTTCTTTGCCGGGAAGATGGGAAGGCAATGTGATGTAATAATTATATCCACATATGGCCATGATTTTTGTCTTCTAGGAATTTGAGCAGTTTAACAGGAGGTTAAGTGAGGTTTCTAAGAGAGTTCGGATACCCTTGCCCGTGTCTAATATACTTTGGGAACATTGTATACGGCTGGCCAACAGAACTATTGTGGAAGGGTAAGTTCTCATGAAAGCATTATCTGAGTCTTCAGTGACAAATTATAATATACAGATCACATTGTATGTTGTCATTACTGGAGAGAATAGGTCGAGAAAGTCATAGATAGTAGACATTCCTATAATAATTCAGGTTTGACTTTAGAACATAATTGAAGAAACCTTAAAGCCCACTGTGCCTCCTCTGTCTGTGCTTTCTTTTCTCACTGGTGACCTAGAATCAGCTAGTAGGGGAGAGTGGAAAGTAGCATCCCATGGTGATCTGAAAGTTAAACTCATAATAATTATTAATACTTAATGATATAATTATTATGATTATGCATAACATTTGTTGGGCACTCTGTGTCATTTACTGGATCCAGCACTTCACAGGATTATACCAGCAAATCCTAACATAAACTCTGATAGAACCATTATTCTCTCTGTTTTATCAGGGAGAAAAATTGCAGAAAATCAAAGCTTAGAGAGATTAAATAACTTGTCCAAGTTCACACAGTCTTCAAACACCAAGAAGGTTTATGAACTTCTGATGGCAAAATCAGGCCTTATAACCACTATGTCTGTTAGTAGTATCATTATTACATCATTGTAAACTGTATAAATCTTTCATATGTTGACTTTTGAAGATCTATCAATATTAATTTCCCCACTTACTCAGAGACCATGCTTACATCTAGAATATAAACTCTTTGGAAAGCAGGCTGCTGTCTCAGAGAGCACTCACAGTGGTCTGGAATTGCATATCAATTGCATTTCCATGCTATCATTTATCTGGTTTCTTTTCATTTCTTCTTCGATATAAAGAATGTATTAGGGAGTAGAAAGGTGACAGTGACAAGCTGACAACCGTTTGGGCACTCCGTATTGAAACCAGCAGTGTTGGAAATCATGGAATGGCTGTGTCAACATTCACAACTGAAAAGTATTTTTAATAAATTTGTTTAATAAAGTAGAAAAGTGAATAATGTTTTATTTCTGTACAAAACTCTAAAAACAAAAGCCCAGTCACTTCTAATAATCTGCACTTCAGTGTCCTTGTAAATTTCCTTAGGGGGAGTACTGAATTCCTAGCGGTGGAGTCTCCACATTTTGTGTTATTGAAGGAATGAGACACTGACTTATGAGTAATAACATGTTGTACTCATAGGGTTAATATATTCTTATTGCTACTTCACCTTAGAACACACAGGTTTTCAATAGTGTGGGATGTCAGAATAAGTCTATGAAGTTTATGACAAGTATGTGTATCCTTTCTTTGCCTATATGCTTATACATTTCTTATGTTCAGCTGAGGGGGGAATTACTGCTTTTTTTTCCTTTGCATCCAGTAGTTAACAATACTGAACAGTTTTATGAAACTAAGATTCATTTGGGGTATTCATAGCCCAGTTTTTATAAGTAATTGGCAGCCATGTTTACTGGAAGACCAGTTTAACTTTCTTACAGATGATTATGTTTATTGACATAATGGTGGAGTGGGGTGGAGGGTGGGGCGGGCACTATATTCTGTTGAGCAGCAAAGAACTTCAGAAGTTATTCGATCTCTTTGCTTTGTGAATGAGGAAGCTGAGGCCCCTTAGACAAAATGACACTGAGTACCATGGCCCCGACACAGTGCAGTCTTGCTGACACAAGGCTCATGTGTTCTTTTTCTAGATTCCTGTTGTTTCTGGAGAATCTGTCCAGAAATGTGTTAAAGAAGAGTTTTGGTATCTACAGGTTCCTCCCATCCCATCATTTCTCATTTTTTTATTATTGTGTATCTTAGATATGCCAACGTCAAGAAGTGTAGTAATGAGGGTCGTGCCTTGATGCAATTGGATTTTCAACAGTTTTTAATGAAACTTGAAAAACTAACAGATATTAGACCCATTCCTGATAAAGAATTTGTGGAAACCTATATTAAAGCCTACTATCTAACCGAGAATGACATGGAACGCTGGATCAAAGAGCATAGGGTGAGAGCTAGAAAACGGTTAATTAAGTTTTTATTCCTTTTCCTTTGTGCTGTTCTTGTCTGGTGTATTATATAATTCAAAATCACAAGAGTGAAATATAAAGCATCAGTTGATTCTTTACTATATTCATACTGTGTCTATGGAGTGCCCTTTGCATAATCGAATCCTTTTGAGATCTTTCTGAACTGCTACAGTAATTATCTGGAAGGGTAGCTAGAGTCTGAACTTTAGCTGTGTTTATCCTGCAGCTGTGTTGTGGGAAAAGGCTGAAGTTGGTTAACATCAAGACAAATTGAAGACAGCAACATTGAAGGGATTCAGAAGCTAATATCTGTTCTATAACTTAAACCTTACAGCTCTCAACAATGAGTTGGTGTCATCCTGACCACAGTGACATATATTAGTGACGAATGAATATATTAATATTGAAATGGCTAAATTTAACTTCCTTCTACATTAGATTTTACCTTAAGTATAGATAAGATCATTTTTCTTTTATGTGGATATATAGATAAGTAGAGAAAAGTATTCTTTATTAAGTGTTATTTAGGGTGCTGAATTTTTGGCACAGTTCAGCTCAACATCTATCACTAGAGCATGCTCCGTATGGAGAGCTTTCCTAATATGATTGTTCTGTCGTTTATCTACATAGGCAGTATGGGAGTACAGATTTAATGAAAATATGGGAAGTATTAAAATTATCACCTCGTTTTATTCCTTCAGTAACTCTAGTAATAATATTATGCTATAAACATCATGGGTAAAAGCTAAGTAAACTTTTATTTCATTTGACTGGGTAAGGAAATAGGGAATTATTTATATTTACTTTATCAGCCTCATCCAGTCTGGTTTTGATACTCTAGAAAAATGAAATGAATATTAGCCTGAGTTTTATGGAAATGTGCCAACTGTGGGTCATCATATCTTTAGGAGCAAAGTAGAAATGTAATATTATTTTCAATGATATTGATCAGTACACCAGAATTGAGAAAAATGTCATCCCTTTCAGTCCAATTGACTTCTGACATTTGCAAACCAGAATGCTAAACCAGAAACAGATGGGCTGCTGAATGTTGCTGGAATCCATTTAGTAAAGTAAGCTGTAAACACTTGGAGGTTGTTACCGAGGAAGGTGATCAGGGAAAGAGTACAAGGGACTGAGGGGAGAAGGCACAGCTCTTAGGTATCCATTATTTGATGCAAGAATGATACCCATTTTTTGAGTTTCCTCCTTTAATATAGTGCACCAAAATTTTTAGCTTAGCATTTTGTGAGAACTTTAGTTGCTATTTGTAATTCAGTGAAATTTTCTCAGGAGCTGACTATCCTGTCTTCCAGGACAGTGCCTACCTAGCCCAGTGCTTGATGATGGTAGATACTTGTTAAATGTTGACTGATCAAGAAAATTTATCAGGTGCTAACAGGTCCTCCCAGAGCTCAGATACATAAACTGAATAGTTTGCTGAGTTTTTAAAATGAACTCTTTCTTATATTTTGAAACTATACTATCATTAGGTGGTTACTTCCAGTGAAGACTGATGATTTTTCTTATTAGATGGTAGTATAGAACTCTCTGTCCTTATCTGAACTCTTGTTTTTTATCCTCCAGAACCAGATCAGTATGCAAACTTTCCTAGCGAATCCCTGTCCATTCTTTTCCAAGGAACTCGTTATCTGAAATTCAGGAACCAAATAGATTTGTACAGCATAAAAGACTTATAGTCTTACTTTTACTTACTAGCTACAATGACAGTATGAGGGTTTAAAAGCCAGTAGCTTTCTGATCTTTGTTACCTTACTCATTTATCATATGTCAGAAAAGTTGTTCTGTGGTTAAAGATTTTTTCCTTTCATCTAAAATGTTTGTAAAATATAGAGTGCAGAAAATAATTAAAAATTTGAGAGGTCAGTGTATTTTAATAACCTAATAAAGACTGTCACAGAAACAAGCATAACATATGTGGTCCTAAAACTAACAGAAGCAGAATCATGTCAGATTACTCTGCCGTAATGAAGAGATTCTAGTCCTTTCTGTTTTGATGTATCCTGCAGTGTCCTTATTATTACAGCTGAGTAAACAGTTTGCTTCCATGTCTCAAACTATAATTTCCTCTGCTTTTCACTGATCTGTGGTGCTCGGTCACTACCCACTGAAAACTGAGTGTCTGCATCTTCTTTCCTTGCATTGATCAAATACATGTCTTTCAGCATACTAAATTTGAATCTTTTTTCCCTCCCCCGAGCAGGAGTATTCAACGAAGCAGCTGACCAATCTGGTAAATGTTTGCCTGGGATCCCATATCAATAAGAAAGCAAGACAAAAACTTCTAGCCGCTATAGATGATATAGACAGACCCAAAAGATAATGAACACATTCTTTTTTCTCAATGGCATTGATCTTCTCTCAACATATATGACACGAAAGCCAATTTTTCCTGAATTCCTGACTGTTGTCTGCTAAGAAATCTTTGTGCATGTTTTTTCCAATTGGAAAGTGGAAAACACTGAAGTTCATGTGGTGTTCTCAAATGACTTTTATATGCTCTGATCCTTCTCTTCAACTTTTAGTCTCAGTTGCTGTATTCTTTTTCTGAAGTGATTATCATTGCCTTGTCATAAGTATTGTTATGTGACTACAGTTACACATTTTACTGAAGAATGCACTGTAAGTATATAATTAGAAAGAACAGTAATAATACATCCATGGTCAGTTTTGGGAGAATGAATTTATGTTGGTATTTTTTACCTCTCTAATTGGTTCTTAATACATAAATGAGAGGATTTATGTACAGTATCTCCTAATTATGAGCACTGCATGAGAATTGAAAAGTACACCTAAGCAAAATAGCTGAAAAGTCAGCATGTTCTTTGTGTTTTTAAATGTCAGACTTTATGTCAGGGTTAATTTGGTTATAACAGTAATCATAAATGATGAAATCGAATAAATATTATACTCTAAAACAATCTGCCCATCTGAGACTAAATTTTGATATTGTTCCATGGCAGGCAGAATTTATGAAGCAATAATGAAATTTTTCAGTGTGTTCTAACAATTTTAATGATCTTATATCCTGGTACCAGTAATGCACAGTAATTTCATTGGGTGTACCTTTCCAGAGCCTGAGTAGCACCGAGAATAGTGACTGTGGGATTTTTTTTCTTTCATTTCCTTTTTTAGATGTGGAACATTTTTTCACATAAATGTTGTTATCTTTGAATTCTGCTTTTGTCTTAGAACAGGAAAACCTGGCATAGCTGACTTAGGGAAAGAACTGCTAGTAGTCAAGCATAAGTTTCTGGTCGTATAGTGACCTTTCTTAGATACCTGCTTTGTATCACAGATGTAAAATAATGTGAGCTAGCTAGGGATAAACTTTGGAACTCAGTTTAGTTAGTAACTGTGTACTTTGCTTTGAAACCAGAGGTCTTCTATCAACATATACAGCATAAAAATCCATTTCCCATGCACTGTTGCCAATTCCTGTTAAGGAAATTTTTGCATGTTCTTTGTGACTGGAGAGTAGAAAACTCTTAAGTTTGTGTGGTGCTGTCCAGGTGTACTGGGCATGGCCTATAACATAAGGAGCTCTCAGAATCCTGAAGCATCATCTCATGAGAAATGGGCCTTGTGTCTTGTGAGTCTTCAGGGAACTGAGATAGGGAAATAGAGGGTGAAGGGTGGCCAGTGATCAAGCATGGAGGCGAATAAGAAGGTGATTGCCACTCAGTGTCTGCCTTTCCCTGCAGATATTCGTAACTAGTGCAGTGTAATACAAAGCGCTTGTAGAATATATCTCTGTGTGGGTGTTAGTATGTGTGTCTGTATGATGAGTTTTTTGTTTTCAGCCCCTAACTTTGCAGTTCATTTACTGTCAGGGTTTCCGGTAAAACTTTCCTCTTATAAAAAGGTATGAGCTTGATGCTTTAATGGTCTACTTGTGGCAGTAGAATGTGTACTTGTAAGGCAGATTCTGCCAGGAGCCATTGTCCATATGCAGCCACCAGAAGAAAATAAATATGAAATAAGCTTGCTCCTTTTGTTTAAATGATACATTCAGTTGGGACATAAAGAGCTAATCAGTCTTATTTATTTCTCAGTTGATTAGGAGCTGCTTGTTTCTTCTTTCTTACATGGACTTTATAGTTGACTTTCTTTAATTTCTAGTTTAGTTTGCCCAAGGTAGTATGAACAGCAATTACCTACTGGATAGAATGTTTTCCAGGATGATAGGAATTGATATAAAAGAATTACTTGTTAGGGAATCAACCATACAGTCAGACAGAACTTTTAACTTACCCATGCTCTGCTTTGATAGATATTTTTGGAAAACTTTTTTTTTTTCATTTCAGGGTAGCTTAATAAGTGGTCATTAAGATCAAAACATTAACAGAAAGGGCGCCTGGGTGGCTCAGTTGGTTGAGCGACTGCCTTCGGCTCAGGTCATGATCCCGGAGACCCTGGATCGAGTCCCACATCGGGCTCCCTGCTTGGTGGGAAGCCTGCTTCTCCCTCTCTCACTCCCCCTGCTTGTGTTCCCTCTCTGGCTGTGTTTCTCTCTGTCAAATAAATAAAATCTTTAAAACAAAACAAAACAAAACATTAACAGAATACTTGAGTTGTGAAATTACCTAATAATGAGAGTTACCAGACATTTCTCAAATACATTATGCAGTGATAATGAATTATAACCGTATGACATTTTGTGAAACTAATTTTAAGGTAAATACAATTGAAAAGCTTGCGAATATAAATGGAATTATCTGTATTCCAAAATTTTTACTGTTACAGAAAATCTTTGTGTCTAAGTTTTCCTGAACTTTGACATTTTATATGAAAGCATCCTATGAAATTCAAAATTTTAAGTTGATATGGGAGCGTGGTATAAGAGCATGCCCTGAAAAAGAAAGATTATTTTTATAAATACATTGTCTTGCATTTAAAAATGCAGGGAGATAACATAGCAGTTCAAATGAACTAGTTTGCTTCAGTTTATAAAGCCTGTAGAGATCTTACAAGTTCACTTTGGCTAGTAAGCTTATTTGCTCAGATTACAAAATGAAATAGAATTTTTCCTGAAGCCAGGACCATATAGTATTTTATCATATCTTTAAGCAGAATTTCCTTTGAAAATTTCTATTTAGCTGAGTGCTAAAGTGAAACTAAGTTAGATTGAATAGCTTTTTCTTCACCTGCTCACTGAAATGTAGTCGTAAAAAAGACTTGTAGTTCAATTCACTTTGAAAGCATGGTTATCTTTTGTAATGAAAAATTGGACCTGAAAATGAAATACAGGTTGTGCTCAGAGCAAAATGAAGAAGTCCAGGGGGAAAATATTTATATTTCTTATATTTATTCTTTGAAGTAATTTTAATGCAGACTTAGTAGTTAAGGCGAATAATATTTAACTCTTGAGAATGATTAATGACAAGAAAATTAATACTTTGATATGATCTTTGTAAATATTAAGACCAGTGCAGCTTTCTGCAGATATTCTTTTTTAGTATTATGGAAAATACTTGCTCAATTCTTAATATCCACAAATTTTTAAAAGCCATCAGAAAGCTCAAGGTGAATGTCATTCCGAAGGACAAAAATATGTCATATTTTATACATGAGAATTCTTAACTTGTTTGAAAATAATGGAGGAAAATAGTTTGTTAACTCTGATAGACGTTTTTTGATTGGTGCATCCTTTTGTAAATATTGTTAAATATATGTGCTTTGTTTGTTCAGTTTTAAAAAAAACCCATAATTAGATTCTCTCTTTTATTTGCTAGGGATATTGGGGGAAGGGGCAGGAATTTGGGGAAGGATGACTAGTCTTTCTATGGGACTTTGGTAGTTTATTGATATGCTTTATTTAGAACATTTGTTTTGCTTTTTGTTTTTGATAAAGAGCCATTTTTATAAGTTCCTTTGGTGATTACTTCTTGATCTCAAGGCACTTGAGGATCTCCAGATTTGCTCCTCACAGAGTTTTTCACACTGAACCGAGCCTTTCAATCCAGAAAAGAGATTTTTCTTAAAATCTACAACCTATATTTTATTCTGTTTCTTCCCCCATCCCTTGTTTCTTGATTCTGCCTTCCAGAAACCAAAAGGATTTATGTTTTAAAGAAAAGACATTTCCATAGTATGGGCATTTTGGTCCAACTACCACAAATAGCATACTAATCCTTGCCTTAGACAGGAGGGACATTTCAGTCAGGCTTTCCATATCAGCAGAGGTCCTTCTGGAGTCTCTATTAAAGTGTAATTACACCCTCCGGTAACTATTGGAAGACAGTTTTTGCTGACTGCTATCTACCTTATCTTATTTCTACTTCCTATCACAGTTCGACCGTTAAGAATCCAACCAAGATGCTATACTTTGATGAAACCTGTCCTTCTCAGGAATAGTTGCTATGGGGAAGAAGTAATAGGGAAGGGTGGTGGTGGTGATAATACGATTTTAACAAGGAAGATTGCAAAAGATCTCTCTTGGAAGGAATTGAGGAGGCCAGCCACACAGTTATCTCAGGTAGGGTGTTGTAGGTTGAAAGAGTAGTAAATGCAAAGTGAAGGCTTAGGTTGAAGGCTTCTGTTCTGAGAACTCTAAGTGAGCCTGCATGGCTGGCTTAGCAAGTGGGAGAGAGTGGGAGTGGAAAGGGTGTGACAGGAGAAGTCACACAGAGCCTATGAACCATGGAAAGAACTTTGGATTTTACTTTCAGATAGGAAGCATTTGGAAGATTGTGAGCAGAGTGGACACCTGATTTCTGACATAGGTTTTAGTACATCATTCTGCCTGGGGTAATTGAGAAAAGGCTGTAGGGGGACAAGGACTGAAGCAAGGAGACAAAGTAAGAAACTAATACAGTAAACCAAGAGCAGCATAATGGAAGACTGCAGGAGTTTTGGTGACTATGGCGAGCAGTGATCACATTCTGGATGCATTTCAAAGGTAGAGACAGGGTTTGTTGGTTGGTTGTGGTGATGTTTGAGAAAAGAGGAATTGAAGATGATTCCAAGACTCTCGCTTGAGGAAGTAGAAGTCTGGGAGAACTGAGTTTGTGAAGATCATCAAGAGAACAGTTGGACAACTGAGTTTAAGAGACCTTGAGATGTACCATTAGAGGTATAGAAAAGGCAGCTGTGCACATGTGCCTGGAGAAGTCAAGGTTGTAGATTAAGTGTGGGAGTCATTGGTATATAGCATAAACCCAAAGCAGAAAAGCCATACTTGGCCCGTGAACATTAAGAAGCGTTGGCCAGAGTTGCCATCTGCCTTGCAATTGAGCTCAGGACAATTTCCACATCACACAGGATAGGTTAAGGAAGAGGCTTTGTTGGGAAAACTCACAAGCCTAGGAGACCAAAAAGCAGGCATTGTCTCCCACCCCGTTGGCATTGTCACTAGGGGAAGTGAGACTAGGCTGGCAGCATGCAGAGATTATGTGTAGTGGATAGTGGTGGGGGTTAATAGCATTAATAGCAAATGTGAGAACAACTTGCCACCCAGAGACCCGAGGCCTGTGGACAGTGTAGTTATTTGGCTGGGAAGCAGAAGCCATCTCCTTAGGGCAGATGACTTTTGGTGCCAGCCCTTTCTCTAGCTAGCTCATCACTGAGGCAACCAGAGTGAGCTCCAGGGTCCTCGTTTGTGTCATGCACTGGCTGAGCTCTAGTGGATTGGACGAATAGTTCCTGTCCTCAGGAGTTTAAATTTAGAAGGATAGGGGAGCCTGGGGGGCTTAGTTGGTTAAGCAACTGCCTTCGGCTCAGGTCATGATCCCGGAGTCCTGGGATTGAGCCCCGCATCGGATTCCCTGCTCGGCAGGAGGCCTGCTTCTCCTTCTCTCCCTCCCCCTGCTTGTGTTCCCTCTCTGGCTGTGTTTTTGTCTGTCAAATAAATAAATAAAATCTTTTTTAAAAAATTTATAAGGATAAACAGATGTAAGGCAAACACATTCTATTCTGAGGAGTACTCCAAAGGAGAATTCAGGAGTGGGAGTCAGGAACGACTACACTGAGGAAGACATGTTCAAGTGGAGACTGAGGAAGAACGGGTGGTGGAAGAGTGTGCCTGGGAATCAGAAAGGGCAGTGCGGTTGGCATCCAGAAGGGGCAGAGAAAGGGACACGGAGAATACGGAGGAGACTTGGCGAACATAGATACCTTGTGCAGCCAAGCAGGAGACAAATGAATAAAGCAGCAGATCTTATTCACTAATGCGTGACAGGCATTTTGAAATGTGGGCGATGTGGGCCTGGCTATACCGACAAGCACTCCAATTCAAATTTTAATCTCTGCATCCAAAGGAATGAATGAGCTCCACGGCCTATCAGCTACAGGGAGAAGGAAAACAAACAAATGTACTACCTGGTATCTGTTTCTTGAGATAATGGAATGGTTGTTTTAAAATTTCTTTGGGCTGAGGTCCATTGGTTACCTCTTCTGAGTCATTAATCTTTGAGACAAGGCTTGTTCCAGGCAAACTACCTGCAGTTTGGTCCCTGAGACTTAAGTATGTGTCAATAATAAAATAGTAAATGAGATTGTATTTAGTGCACACCAGGGACTTAGATTTGGCAGTACCTAATATACTTTTCTCAGTAAGTACTTTGTCACTTGTTGGAAGCTGGTTTAAGTGCTTTTCTAAGCATCTTGTACAGGAAAGCCAAGGTGATTCTCCTAAGTGAAGTTCCATTGCTCACTGTGAGCACATTACAGCAGTTTTCAGCATGTTGGCAGTTTAAAGTGTTGTTTGGGGCACCTGGGTGGCTCAGTGGGTTAAAGCCTCTGCCTTCTGTTCAGGTCATGATCTCAGGGTCCTGGGATGGAGGCCCTCATCAGGCTCTCTGCTCGGCAGGGAGCCTGTTTCCTCCTTTCTCTGCTTGCCTCTTTGCCTACTTGTGATCTCTCTCTCTCTGTCAAATAAATAAAATCTAAATAATAATAATAATAAAGTATTGTGTGGTATTTAACTATAATAATAGGAACTTGGCTGTTGTGGTTTAAGGCATTTTGATGGCTGCTTTTTTCATTTTTAGCCAAAACGAGTTGGAGAGTCAAAAGTAGTAAAATCAGGTAACAATTGAGCATCCAAGAAAAAGACTGAGATCTCTTTACCATAGCTTGGGGAGCCCACAGTGGATCTGCAGAATTGGGAAAGTGACAAGTAGGCAGGAAGTATCCAGGAGTCTTTTATAAACCCAAAGTCCAGTAGCATTCTGTTCACCCAGGATCCAGTGGATCTGTATTAGAGGCAGCATATGGGCTCGACAGTGGGGTTCTCAATATGTAGCCCCAGGGAATAAGAAAGCAAAGTTCTGAGAAGCTTCCAGAGTAAAATCTAATGGTTTTGAAGCTAGTAAGGAGCTTAGAGGTCACCTAGTGCAACCTTCTAGGCAAGTTACGGGTGTCCATAACCTGTGGCTATTCACATGGGAGGATATCCTTTACAGCATTCCTCCTCATCCTAGCTACTTCCTGAGGATTTCCAGCAACAGGTAACCCACTTTTTCACGAGCTCTGATCAGCAGAGATCTTCCTGGATCTGGAACTGCACTCCAGGGGACCCACTCTCATTGTCTTCTGTTGTGCACTATAATCAGGGAGAATATAGAAATGCATCTGTCATCAGATAGAGGGGTAGTATCCAAAATCTATAAAGAACTTTTCAAAAAACTCAAAATCCAAATAATCCAATCAAGAAATGGACAGAAGGGGGCGCCTGGGTGGCTCAGTTGGTTAAGTGACTGCCTTTGGCTCAGGTCGTAGTCCTGGAGACCCGGGATCGAGTCCCACATCGGGCTCCCTGCTCAGCGGGAAGCCTGCTTCTCCCTATCACTCCCCCTGCCTGTGTTCCCTCTCTGGCTGTGTTTCTCTCTGTCAGATAAATAAAATCTTAAAAAAGAAAGAAATGGACAGAAGACACGAATGACATTTCTCCAGAGAAGACATCCAGATGGCCAGTAGACCATGAAAAAATGCTCAACATCACTCGGCATCAGGGAAATACAAATCAAAACCACCTCATACCAATCAGAACGCCTAAAATTAACAAGTCAGGAAATGAAAGATGTTGGCGAGGATGTGGAGAAAGGGGAACCCTCCTACACTGTTGGTGGGAATGCAAGCTGCTACAGTTACTC
Organism: Spilogale gracilis; assembly: GCA_004023965.1. Classification (NCBI taxonomy): domain Eukaryota; kingdom Metazoa; phylum Chordata; class Mammalia; order Carnivora; family Mephitidae; genus Spilogale; species Spilogale gracilis. The sequence goes on from PITA01001162.1 coordinate 184,172, forward strand.
TGGAAGACAGTGTGGGATTTCCTCAAGAAGTTGGAAATAGAGCTGTGCCACAACCCAGCAATTGCACTGTTTTGTATTTACCCCAAAGATAAAAATATAGTGATCTGAAGGGAGAGTCAGCATGTTGGCAGTTTAAAGTGTTGTTTGGGGCACCTGGGTGCCTCAATGCTTATAGCAGCAATGTCCACAATAGCCAAACTATGGAAAGAACCCAGATATCCATCAACAGACTAATAGATAAGGAAGATCTGCTACACACACACACACACACACACACACAATGGAATAGTACTTAGCCATCAAAAAATGAAATCTTGCCACTTGCAATGACATGGATGGGACTAGAGGGTATTATGCTTACTGAAATAAAAGAAAAAAACAAAACGGGATCATAGGGGAAGAGAGGGAAAAATAAGATGAAACCAGAGAGGGAGAAAAACCATGAGAGACTATAGAAACAAACAGGGTTGCTGGAGGGGAGGCGGGTGGAGGGATGGGGGTAACTGAGTGATGGACATTAAAGAGGGCATGTGATGTAATGATCATGGGGTGCAATATAAGACTGATGAATCACTGACCTCTACCTTTGAAACCAATAATACATTTTATGTTAATTAAAAAAATAAAGATTATTGATTTTAAAAAAAATGCATCTGTCTCCTCTTCATTAATGTCACCAGTAGCCACTTTGACTGATGATAACCAGGTCACAAGCATAACATCAACTCACTTTGAGCTTCTAGTCAACTAAAAATCTTAAGTTTATTCAGTGCTATTAAAATCCTGTCCTCTTCAGCATTTGTATGGTAGATTGTTTTAAATGCCGGTTTAAGATCTTATGTAACTTTCATCTAAGAAATATTATTTTGTTACTTTGGATCTTCCAGATTCTGTCATTTAGAATGTGAGGGTGTCCTACTTTGCTGCCCATGCAATAAGGAAGTATTTCTTGTAGGTCCTCAGTCAAGTGGACAAGAGTGTGAATGGAACAGAACCAAAACAGAGCTCTCTGCCTTGGCACAAGACAGCTCCAGTAATCAGAACTCTGAACAAGTATATAAAAGCCGTGAATGCAGTACCTTTCATCACTTTCCCCATGTTATTCGAGTTTGGCCACAAGGTAATAGGAAATTTTGTGAGATTCCTTGCTGGGAATTTCCCTCAAAATGAAAAGTGAAAATATTTTGATATTCTTGTCCTCAACAAAAGCCTCACATAAAGGCTTTTGATGATGACATTTAAAATTTTTTAAGTACTCACAAGCTCTTTTTCAATATTTTGTTTTTGAATTCAGCCAAGTATTCTATGGTAAGTTCACTAGACGGTTGTGTGGGAAGCCTAATTTCTTTCAATACGTTAGAATGTTGTTCACCTAATTCCAGACTTCAGGCATGTCTCCACCGTACATATATTTGTGCAGAAATGTCTGCTAATTCTTGTTCCTTTCTCACTATAAGAAGAAAACGTGAACTCATGTAATCTCTGGGTGTTTGTGTACTTTGGAATATTATCCATCGCTGATTTCCATTTTTTTAAAAAATTTAAATTCAGTTAATTAACATATAAAGTATCATTAGTTTCAGAGGTAATTTAGTGGTTCATCAATTGCATGTAACACCAAGTGCTCTTTACATACAGTGCTCATTACTCCTTAATGCCCATCACCCAGTTACCCCAACCTCCACCCTCCCCTCAGTTTGTTTGATTACCATTTAATCATGTTTGTGTTTCCCTTTCTTACTTTAATGAAAAATTTTTTAACCTTACTAATATTACTCCATATGCTTCAAGCAGTGATGTGTTTTCTTTTTTCTGCTTGGGACACATATGTAAAAACCCTTAGAGTTGTCCTGAAGCTTCTCTTATCTCAGGTCGTACTATTGTTTTGACCTTCTAAAAGGTCCCTTGTCAATCCTGTATTTCACTCTGGTTATGCACCTATCTTTATTTTCATCTTTTGTTATTTTTTGCAATGAAAAGAGCAGAATATTCCTTGAGAAGTCACTTGATCATCTTCAGACAACTCTGTCTCCTTCCTCAAAGTGATTAAGTGATTGCTGGGAACTAAACTTCCTTTCCTTTCCTTTTTTTTTTTTTTTTTTTTTTTTTCCCGTCCTTTTCTTTTAAATGTTCTTCTAGAGCTGAAGTCCCTTGCAGTTTCTGGACACAGGACTGTGGTATCTTTTCCTGACCATTTTCTGACAGTTGCTGTCTTTTGGGGTAGACAGTGTATAGGATAATGGTTAAGCAACTCAGCTTTGGAGTCTAACATGCTAGGCGAACTCAGACAAGTTACTTAACCTCCTTATACCCATTTTTTACACTTTCCTCCTCTGTAAAATTGGAATAACAGAATAATAGGTTATACCTTGTGAAGGATTCAATAAGATAAAAAATGTAAAATTTTTAGTAAATGCCTAACATGAGAAAATATATATTAGTTGTTATTGTGCAGGGGCTATTTTTGACCATACTACCATGAATCCTAGGAATTTGGTTCTGTTCTTCCAATATTCTTATCATCTTCACTTTATTAATCAGTTCTTGAAGTTTATAAAAGCTGCCTCCAGGACTGATGTTGTGCCCTGCACAACTGCAGGGGGCAACACTCACATGGACTGCACTAGGAACAGTGCCTCCTACAGTTGTGCAATGCACGCACACTCATTCCTTCCTGAATGATGAAACCATCAGCAAGGCAAAGCAAGAATTCCTCAAGTGCCTCTGCCTTTAACAGAATAAGCTTTATAGAGTATGTGTTCAATTAGAGGTCCGCTTCTATGGTATAGTTTCATTGGAGCAAGTGGAATCCAAATTGGAAAGAAGGAGGGATGGAGTTGACGAAGGATGAACCAGGATGTGGCATAGACCTACAAATAGAACGTGCAGTTAAAATTAGGTATTTCATCTCCCTTGGGCAAATTGCCTCCTCCCCAAGTGTGCTTTGATTCCTACTTGGTCATGCAACTCAGGCTCTCACACTCAGGCTGTGCGGGTGAAGATGTTTGGGATGCTGTATGTTCCACAGTCCTGCAGAACATGTCTTTATGGGAAGTGAGTAAGCCATGATGATGTCTCTAAGATGTGCTACATTTTTTTCTGAGTCACATAACAAACACTTTTAACCTTAAACCTGTCTAGGCTTTCTCTTTGTTTTAGGTAGTCTCGATATTTTCCATTGGCATGGCAGTATTCAAGCTTACACCTGGGGCAAGGTGTTCTTCATACTCCATAGAGCATTGTGTGTGTGTGTGTGTGTGTGTGTGTATACACACACACTCTACTACTTCTTTATCCACTCATCTTTTGATGGACATCTAGGTTCTTTCCATAGTTTGGCTATTGTATATATTGCTACTATAAACATTCGAGTGCATGTGTCCCTTTGGATCACTACATTTGTGTCTTTAGGGTAAATACCCAGTATGATTGCTGTGTCATAGGGTAGCTCTATTCTCAACTTTTTGAGGAATCTCTATACTGTTTTCCAGAGTGACTGCACCAGCTTGCATTCCCACTAACAGTGTAGGAGGGTTTCCCTTTCCTGCATCCTCACCAACATCTGTTGTTTTCTTATTTGTAAATTTTAGCCATTCTGACTGGTGTGAGGTGGTATCTTACTGTGGTTTTGATTTGTATTTCCCTTATGCTGAGGCATGTTGAGAACTTTTTCATGTGTCTGTTGGCCATTTGGATGTCTTCTTTGGAGAAATGTCTGTTCGTGTCTTCTGCCCATTTCTTGATTGGATTATTCTTTGGGTGTTGAGTTTGAAAATCTCTTTATAGATATTGGGTACTAGCCCTTTATCTAATAAGTCATTTGCAAATATCTTCTCCCATTCTATTGGTTGTCTTTTGGGTTTTTTTTTTACTGTTTACTTTGTAGTGCAAAAGTTTCTGATCTTGATGAAGTCCCACTAGTTCATTTTTGCCCTTGCTTGACTTTCCTTTGGAGATGTTTCTGGGAAGAAGTTGCTGCAGTTGAGGTCAAAGAGCTTGCTTCCTGTGTTCTTAAGGATTTGGATGGATTCTTATCTCACATTGAGGTCTTTCATCCATTTGAGTCTATTTTTTTGTGTGGTGTAAGGAAATGGCCCAGTTTCATTATTCTGCATGTGGCTGTCCAATTTTCCCAACACCATTTGTTGAAGAGGCTGTCTTTTTTCCATTGGACATTCCTTCTTGCGTTGTGGAAGATGAGTTGACCGTAGAGTTGAGGGTCCATTTCTGGGCTCTCTATTCTGTTCCATTGATCTATGTGTCTGTTTTTGTGCCAGTACCATACTGTCTTGATAATTACAGCTTTGTAATAGAGCTTGAAGTCTGGAATTATGGCACCGCCAACTGGTTTTCTTTTTCAAAATTCCTCTGGCTATTTGGGGTCTTTTCTGGTTCCATCTAAATTTCAGGATTATTTGTTCCATTTCTTTGAAAAAAATTAATGGTATTTTAACAGGGATTGCATTAAATGTGTAAATTGCTTTAGGTAGCATAGACATTTTTCCCAATATTTGTTCTTCCAATCCATGAGCATAGAGTGTTTTTCCATTTCTTTATGTATTCCTCAGTTTCTTTCATGAGTACTTTATAGTTTTCTGAGTGCAGATTCTTTGCCTCTTTGGTTACATTTATTCCTAGGTGTCTTATGGTTTGGGATGCAATTATATATGGGATCGACTCCTTAATTTCTATTTCTTCTGTCTTGCTGTTGGCATAGAGAAATGCAACTGATTTCAGTGCATTGATTTTATATCCTGACACTGTACTGAATTCCTTTATGAGTTCTGACAGTTTTGGAGTGGAGTCAATTGGGTTTTCTACATAAAGTATCATATCATCTGCAAAGAATGAGAGTTTGACTTCTTCTTTGCCAATTGGGATACTTTTATTTCTTTTTGTTGCCTGATTGCTGAGACTAGGATATCTAATACTATGTTGAATAACAGTGGCAATAGTGGACAGCTCTGCCATGTTCCTAACCTTAGGAGAAAAGTTCTCAGTTTTTCCCCATTGATAATGATATTTGCTGTGGGTTTTTCATAGATGGCTTTTATGATATTGAGGTATGTACCCTCTATCCCTACACTGTGAAGACTTTTGAACAAGAAAGGATGCTGTATTTTGTCAAATGCTTTTTCAGCATCTATTGAGAGTATCATATGGTTCTTGTTCTTTCTTTTATTACTGTTCTGTATCATATTGATTGATTTGTGGATGTTGAACCAACCTTGCAGCCCAGCAATAAATCCCACTTGGTTGTGGTGAATGATCCTTTTAATGTACTGTTGGATCCTGTTGGCTAGTATTTTGGTGAGAATTTTTGCATCTGTGCTCATCAAGGATATTGGTCTGTACTTCTCCTTTTTGATGGGGTCTTTGTCTGGTTTTTGGATCAAGGTAATTCTGGCCTCATAAAATGAGTTTGGAAGTTTTTCTTTCATTTCTATTTTTTGAAACTATTTCAGGAGAGTACGTATTAATTCTTTTTTAAATGCTTGGTAGAATTCCCCCTAGGAAGCTGTTTGGCCCTGGGCTCTTGTTTGTTGAGATAGTTTTGATGACTGCTTCATTCACCTTACTGGTTGTGGGTCTGTTCAGCTTCTCTATTTCTTCCTGGTTCAATTTTGGTAGTTTATAGGTCTCTAGGAATGCATCCATTTCTTCCATATTGTCAAATTTGCTGGTGTGTAGTTGCTTATAATATGTTCTTATAATTGTTTGTGTTTCTTTAGTGTTGGTTGTGATCTCTCCTCTTTCATTCATGATTTTATTCATTTGGGCCTTTTCTCTTTTCTTTTTGATAAGTCTGGCCAGGGGGTTATCAATCTTGTTAATTCTTTCAAAGAACCAGCTCCTAGTTTCGTTGATTTGTTCTACTATTCTTTTGGTTTCCATTTCATTGATTTCTGCTCTGATCTTTATTATTTCTCTTCTCCTGCTGGGTTTAGGCTTTCTTTGCTGCTCTTTTGCCAGCTCCTGTAGGTGAGGGTTAGGTTGTGTACTTGAGACCTTTCTTGTTTCTTGAGAAGGGCTTGTATTGCTATATACTTTCCTCTCAGGACTGCCTTTGCTATGTCCCAAAGATTTTGAGCAGTGGTTCATTTGCTTGTTTTGTGGTTCATTTGTTTCATTTGTTTCCATGATTTTTAAAAATTATTTAATTTCCTGGTTGACCCATTCATTCTTTAGTAGGATGCTTTTTAGCCTCCAGGTATTTGAACTCTTTCCAACTTTCCTCTTATGGTTAAGTTCTAGTTTTGAAGTATTGTGGTTTGAAAATATGCACGGAATGATCACAGTCTTTTGGTACCAGTTGAGACCTGATTCGTGACCCAAGATGTGATCTATTCTGGAGAATGTTCCATGTGCACTAGAGAAAAATGTGTTATTGTGTTCCTTTGGAATGGAATCCTTTGGATGGAATGTTCTGAATATATCTGTGATGTGCATCTGGTCCTCTGTGTCATTTAAAGCCTTTATTTCCTTGTTGATCTTTTGCTTAGATGACCTGTCCATTTCAGTGAGGGGGTGTTAAAGTCCCCTACTATTATGTATTATTGCCAGTGTGTTTCTTTGATTTAATTATTAATTGGTTTATATAATTGGCTGCTCCCATGTTAGAGGCACAGATATTTACAATTGTTATATCTTCTTGTTGGACAGACCCTTTAAATATGATATAGTTGATATAGTGTCCTTCCTCATCTCTTATTACAGTCTTTGGCTTAAAATCTAATTTGTCTGATATAAGAATTCCCACCCCAGCTTTCTTTTAATGTCCATTAGCATGATAAATTGTTTTCCACCCCCTCACTTTAAATCTGGCAGTGTGTTTGAGTCTAAAATGAGTGTCTTGGAGACAGCATATCAATGAGTCTTGGTTTTTCATCCATTCTGATACCCTTTGTCTTTTGATTGGGGCATTTAGCCCATTTACATTGAGGGTAACTGTTGACAGATATGAATTTAGTGCCATTGTACTGTCTGTAAGGTGACTGTTACTGTATGTTGTCTCTGTTCCTTTCTGGTCTTTTACTTCTAGGCTCTCTCTTTGCTTAGAGGACCCCTTTCAATATTTCTTGTAGGGCTGGTTTGGAGTTTGCAAAGTCTTTTATTTTTTATTTGTTCTGCAAGATTTTTGTCTCCCCTTCTATTTTCAATGACAACCTAGCTGGATATAGTATTATTGGCCACATATTTTTCTCATTTAGTGTTCTGAATATATCATGCCAGTCCTTTCCTGCCAGGTCTTTGTGGATAGGTCTGCTGCCTGTATATTTCTGCCATTGTATGTTACAGACCTCTTCTCCCGAGCTGCTTTCAGGGTTTTCTATTTTTCACTGAGACTTGTAAATTTTACTATTAGATTATGGGGTGTGGACCTATTTTTTTTTTGAAGGGGGTTCTCTGTGCCTCCTGGATTTTGATGCTTGTTCCCTTTGCCAAATTAAGGAAATTATCTACTATAATTTGCTTCAATATACCTTCTTCCCCTCTCTCTTCTTCTTCTGGGATCCCAATTATTCTAATATTATTTCATCTTATGGTATCACTTATCTCTCAAAATCTCCCCTTGTACTCCAGTAGGTGTTTGTCTCTTTTATTCTCAGCATGTTTATTTTCTATCATTTGACCTTCTAGATCACCAATTCTCTCTTTTGCCTCATTTATCCTAGCAGTAAGAGCTTCCATTTTTTATTGTACCTCATTATTATCTTTTTTTTAATTTCAACTTATTTTTTATTTCAACTTTATTTCAACTGGTTAGATTTTAGTTCTTTTATTTCAGCAGAAAGGGATTTTATTTCTCTAGAAAGGGATTCTCTAATATCTTCCATGCTTTTTTCGAGCCCAGCTAGCACCTTGATAATCATCATTTGGAAATTTAGTTCTGTCATATTCCTAATGTCCCTATTGACTAGGTCCCTAGCCATCAGTACTGCCTCTTTGTTCTTTTTTTTCTTTTTTTGAGGTGAGTTTTTCCACCTTGTCATTTTATCCAGATAATAATAGATGAATGAGAGAACAAAATACTAAAGGGTAGCAATGGCCCCAGAAAAATATACACTAACTAAATCAGAAGAGATCCAAAACTGGAGGAAGAAAAAAGGAAAAGAATCTATATCTCTATCCATATCTATCTATATCTGTCTCTCTATATATATGATTAGACTGATGAATAGAGCAGAGCTACACACTTGATTTTGGGTGTCTTTTGGTCTGTTAGAAGAAACTGCCTCCCAAAATTTTAAAGAAAGAAACATATATGTACAAAAATAAGGGTATAAACAAAGGGATGGAATATGAATGTAAAGATGAAAATTTTAAAAGATTCTAAAAAAAGAATTGATAAGAAGTTGGTTGAAAAAGGAAAAAAGAAAGAAAAAGGAAAGAATGTGATGAGGCTGGAGATTAGAACAAAGTCATGTGCTAGATTTAGGATTTTTTTTTTTATCTGTTAGAAGAAATTGTATCCCAAAGTTTTAAAGAAAGAAAAACCTATACGTATACAAAAAATAAAGTTAAATACAATGAAGGAATAGAATATGATGAAAACAATGAAAATCAAAAAATATTTTTTAAAAAGTATTGATAAGATATAATAGTTGAAAAAATGTTGAAATAGGAAAGAAAAGAAATTAAAAAATAGAATAAGAAAAAATAAAATTAAAAAAAATTAAAAGACTAAAGAATCATGGGGAAAAGCCAATTCTATGTGGTACATTCCCCTAACTCTGAAGTTCTGCAGTTCTCATTGATTGGTGAACTTGGTCTTGGCTGGATGTTCTCGCTGATCTTTTGGGGGAGAGACCTGTTGTACTGATTCTCAAATGTCTTTGCCTGAAGCAGAACTACCCCGCCCTTGCCAGGGGCCGGACTAAGCAATCCGTTCAGTTTGGCTCTCGGGAGCTTTTGTTCCCTGAATGCTTTCCGTAGAGTTTCGGAGGAGGAGAATGAAGATGGCGACCTCCCAGTCTCTGGCCCAGAAGACCTGAGAGCTCAGGGCCTCTTCCTAATGCACCCCTAGAGAAAAGCAGTCAATCATGCCTGCCCCGCTGGTCTCTGGCTGCACTCTGCTCACCTGGCCGGTGACTGAGTGTTTCTGTCTCTGGCGCACAGCCCCGTTTGGAGTCTCCAAACCCAGCAGATTCCTGCAGCATTCTCCCGCGGTGTTCCTCTCAGTGGAGGAAGGAAGGGGTCTCCATGGATCTGCCACTTGTGGGGTCCTTGCAGGAAGAGCAGTGTCCCGACTGCAGCTTGGATCACGGTTTAAGGTAACCCTGAGCTGAGAGCCCACTCCTCACCTCCGTCTCTGCAGCAGGCTTCCCACTCCAATATGTGGGAGTTCTGCCACTCTCAGGCACCTCGGGTCCTACTGTGACCCTGTGTGACCTGAGACTACACTGTCCCAGTGAAGGTTCCACCCCTGCTTATTCTCGGGGGTGATGTCCCTCATTGGAACAGACTTCTAAAGGTTTTTGTGCTCTGCTGCTCTACTGCTGGTTGGGAGCCGGCCCCTCCCCACCACGGTGTAATTCCCAAGTGTTGCCTACCATTCAATTCTCCGCATGTCCTACCTTCCAGAGAGTGGTCACTTTTCTGTTCCTAGAATTACTGTTCTTCTCTTTGATCTCCTGTTGAATCTGTAGGTGTTCCAACTGGTTTGATAACCATCTAGCTGAACTCCTGGGACCTAATGATATCTAGGTCTCCTACTCCTCCGTCATCTTGCTTCTCTCTCCCTATTATTATTAACTCTTAATTGGTGTTGGTTTTTCTGTTTTTCCTTTATTCTGATTTCTATTGGAAAATAGATTTAGTCACTGTATAAGTGGAAATTTTAACCTACAAGAGAGTAAATATGTAGCACAAACCTCAATGCCTTGACCGCTTATGATGTCTTAGGAATTTTACAAGGCGGACCAAAACCCAACTCTAAAGTGCCTTTGTGTTGACATGCTCCTAGAGCCTGTCAGGGTCTGTGATGTAATTGTACCTCTGGCTAGTGAGGGAAACATAACTCACATGTAATTTCTTCTTTAGCCTGTTGATGTGTGGATTACATTGATTTCTTCTGAAATGCTGAAAAACCTTTCATCCCTGGAATAAACCTCCCCTTGTCATGATGTATAATTCTTTTTATATACCATTGAATTCTATTTGTTAATATTCTTGAGAGCTTGTTTGGAGGTTCTAGTAGGGGAGTGCAGCTATTCACGTATCCTTGACTGAAAAAGAGTCCTTTGCTATCCTGGAAGGTCGTCCTCTTTAACCAAACAAGCAGCTTTGGAAGAGACACACACAGAGCAGTGAGCGGGGGAGGGGACACCTGCCTAGCCAGCCAGATCAGCCAAACAGTCCTGGCGATGGGTGACAGATGTCACAGCCAGATCGCCCTCCTAGTCTATTTGTTAATATTAAGGATTTTTCTGTCTGTGTTCATGAGGAGTATTGGTCTGTAGTTTTCTTTTTTAAACTTTGTAAAGTGTTGATATCAGTGTGACAAGAACTTGATAGAATGAATTAGGAAGTATTTGTCCTCTTCTATTTTATGGGAAAGATTGTTTAGAATTGGGTGTTTATTCTTCATAAAACGATGTAGGCCTATAGATTTCTTTTGGGGCAGATTTTAAATTACAAATGCAATTTCCTTAACATACATAGGGCTATTCCAATAAGCTATTTCATAGTGAGTTATAGTAATTTGTGTTTTTGAGTATTTGCTTTATTTGTTATAAACTGTCAAATGTATTTGTATGGGATTCTTTGTAACTTTCCCTGATTAGCATTTGATATCTGCAGGGTCTATAGTAATATCTTTTGTTTCATTCCTGATTCTTTTTTCTTTTTTCACTTTTAAGTCTTGTGTTAAGGTTTGTTCATCTGACTGATCTTTGCAAAGAATCAGCTCTTTGTTTTTCTGTTCTCAATTTCATTGATTTCTACTCTTACTTTGTTATTTCTTCTTTCTGTTTGCTCTGATATGACGCATTTTCATTTGGTTCAATCAAATCTTTTGATTTTCCTTGAAAATTCCTCTCTGACTTAAAGATTATGTAGAGATATGTTAGTTAGTTTCCAAGTGTTTAGAGATTTTCCTATTATCTTTCTGCTATTGATTCCAGTTTAATTTCGTTGGAGCCAATTCAGTGGAGAAAGGGTAATGCATAAAAGCATTTGAAAAAATGCATTATTTATGATGAAAACTGTCAGAGAAAGGAATAGAGGGGAACTTTCTCTGCTTGTTAAAGAGTATCTAAAAAATGTCATAAGCAACATGATAGTTAATAGTGACAGACTGAATTCTTGCTCCTTAAAATTGGGAACAAAGCAACAAAGCCTGCTCTCAATAGTCTTATTCACGTTGACTTCAAGACTTATTATATATCCACAGTAATCAAGATGGTTTAGTAGTGCTGTCAGGATAGACATATATACCAATGGGACAGATTGGAAATTCCAGAAATAGACCCACACGTATGTGATTATATATTGATTTTTAATGAAGTACAGAGACTACTTACTGGAGAAAGATAGTCTTTTCCACAGATGATGCTAGTAGAGCCATTGGATATCTATCTGCAAAACAAAACAAAAAGAATTGATCCATAGCTTGCATCATATATAAAAATTAGCCCAAAAAAGGGGCAGCTGGGTGGCTTATTCAGTTAAGCATCTGCCTTCGGCTCTAGTCATGATCCCAGGGTCCTGGGATCGAGCCCTACATTTGTTCTTTGTTCAGTGGGGAACCTGCTTCTCCCTCTCCCTCTGACTGCCACTCCCCCTGCGTGTACTTTCCCTTTTTCTGTCAAATAAATCTTAAAAAAAAATTAGCTCAAAATGGATCCTAGATCTAAATATAAAACCTAAAATTTTTAAAATTCCATAACAAAATATAGAAAAAAATTTTTGTAACTTTGGATCAGGCAATGATTCCCCCCCCCCCTTTTTTTTAGGATTTTATTTATGTGAGAGAGAGAGTGTGTGTGAGAGTGAGCAAGGGCGGGGGGTCAGGGGAAGGGCAGAGGGAGAGAGAGAAGCAGACTCCCCACTAAGCAGGGAGCCTGATATTGTGCTGGACCCAGGACTCTGGGATCATGACCTGAGCAGAAGGCAGATACTTAACCCACTGAGCCACCCAGGCGCCCCAGGGCAAAGATTTCTTTTCTTCCTTTTTTTAAAAAAATTTATTTATTTATTTATGAAAGATAGATAGATAGATGAGAGAGGGGGGGGGCAGCCTCCTTGCAGAGCAGAGAGCCTGATGCAGGACTCGACTCCAGGATCCTGGGATCATGACTTGAACTGAAGGCAGATGCTTAACAGACTGAGCTACCCAGGCGCCTGGGGCAAAGATTTCTTAAATTCAATACCAAAAGCATGATCCATAAAAGAAATTTCTAAATTGTACCACATAAAAATTAAGAACTTTGAAAGACATTGTTAAAAGAAAAAAAGACAAGGCTACAGACAGAACATATTTGCAAATAACATATCTAATTGAGGAATTGTTTCTAGAATATATTAAGATCCTCAAAATTCAATAATTAGGAAACAAAATTCCAGTTAAAAAGTGAACAAAATATGTGGATATATACTTCACCAAAAAAGATTTATTGATTGCCAATAAGTACATGGAAAGATGCTCTAATTCATTAGCTACCAGGGAATTGTAAATGTAGTTTATTGTGTCAATTTTGCCTCATAATGCTGTTAAAAAACTTGAATATGTTTATGTTCCCACTTGTCAGTATATTATGAAGTTTGATTTCAATTATGTTTCCTGGGGCCCTTGTTTCTACTAAGACCATGGAGCAGTTAAAGGGACTTGCATGACTCCTGGAAAATGGGTTAAAGTCAGTTGACCTTGGCCACTACAGATATTGCTGCACAGTTTGATTCTTAGGTCTGTGTTCTTGGGCTTCAGACTCAAGTTTACTCAGAGACAACCTACCCACCTTTGTTTTGTACAAATCAAAGGCTCAGACCCAGAGGCCTCCACAGCATCTGAGGGCTCTGTAGCCACACTGCATAAGCAACTTGCCTTCATATCCCCATCCCGAGTGCTGCACAAAATTGGGACATAAAGGGATGGTCTACTCTTTCACAGGTGAAGACATTTCTTCCTTCATCTATCCATGGAGTCCTTTCCTCTCTGGGCTTTATTCCTTTGCATGAGTCTGAGACCAAGCAAAAATCCTATGAGCATGTTTTTTGAGAACCAGCTAAACAGGAAGACCCTTTTCAATAGCTTGCTACACTCCTGTATGTCATCATGTTTGGTATCACTGAGGCCTGTCTGATTCTAAAACTCAAACTGCATCTCCAAACCCTTTGGGCTCGATTTTTATTGACAAGATCTTTCTAAGTATCCCAGTCTAGTAAGTGCACACTCATTGGTAGATAATTGAGGGTTTTTTTTGTTATTTGTTTGACAATGATCAAAGATGTTGTAGTAACTCAGAGTCATCACTCTCAGAATTCTCATTCAACCATGTCAATATAGATGTAAAGGATCAACTGTATGTGTCTTCTTTTGTGGACTGGCATTTTGACTAAATGTCATGATTTGTGCTTCATTAACTGTGTTTTGTTTCTTCTAAAAAATATTGGAAAATGCTATTTAATCAAAGCTTCTAGTTATTTGAGATTTTACCTTATGGGTTTTCTTTTATTTTTAAGATTTTATTTATTTATTCGAAAGACAGAAAATGGGGGGAGGGGCAGAGGGAAAGAGAGAATCTCAAGCAGACTCCATGCTGACATGGAGCCCAATGCAGGACTCAGCCCCTTGACCCTAAGATCATGACCTAAGAGTTGGATGCTTAACAAACTGAGCCATCCAGGTACCCTTAGGCTGTTTGGTTTTCCAGGAAGGAAGTTTACAAGTTTAATATTAAAGTCAAGGACAGTATAAAGAGAAGCCCCAGCTTAAAATAATCTTAATAAGTCTCAGTGGCACAAAATTGCATGAGGTATAATCTAAATTGTACAGAAAAATTCATAATGTAGAAATTCCAGTATTTCCAAGGAGTACACTTAACCTCTGAAAATTCTCTGAAAATGTCCTGAGTAAAGTCCTTACTGCACTCAAACTTGTCCGTGTACCTGAGGCAGAGTAAGCCAGTGTCTGAGACACCAGTTTTGAAGAAAAGAAAGCTTTGTTATCAGAATTGCAGGAGATTACTCCCAAAGCTGCCTTGCCCTGTTGAGCCTAGGGACAGTTTACAGACACGAGAAGGGGTTAAGGGGTTTCTGGAAACCTTAAGGGGAGGGGCCTTGAAACAATTAGGAGGTATGCATTCTTCAGGGCAGTGAGGCTCTATTCAAGAGCTGGTAAAATCAGATACATCAGATAATTTGAAGACAAATGTGACAGTCCAGTCCCAATTAGGTTTCTACAGTGAGGAGCTACACAGAGGGTAGGGGTGAAAAGGCAAAGTTAATGATTGATTGTGCATAAATTTAAAAGGTGCATAAAACAAGCAGGGACCACAGCAGAATGTGAAGCTAAGTCAATAATGCAACTAATACAGCTATAGTCCTGTTTATGCTTTTAAAAGAGGTCCCAAAACCAAGTGTCTGGCCTCAAAGTAGCAGTAATTTGGGGATGAGAAAGGCAAATCTCTGGCTCCATAACCTCCATCAATTAATTTTGGGGTATGGCTTACGATACGGTTGTATTTATAAATGTGGTGGTCAATTTTATGTGTGAATTTGTCTGGGCCATGGGGTCCCCAGAGAGCTGGTCAAACCTTATTTGGGTATTTTTGTAAGGTCATTGTGGGATTAGATTAACATTTGAATCAGTAGATGGAGTAAGGCAGATTGGCTTTTTTTTTTTTTTTAAGATTTTTATTTATTTATTTGACAAAGAGAAACACAGCGAGAGAGGGAACACAAGCAGAGGGAGTGAGAGAGAGAGACGCAGGCTTCCCACTGAGCAGGGAGCCCGAAGTGGGGCTCGATCCCAGGACTCCAGGATCATGACCTGAGCTGAAGGCAGATGCTCAATGATGGAGCCAACCAGGCACTCCGAAAGGTGGATTGGTACCTCCAAGGGAAGCTGGTCTCCTATGATCAGTTAAGGTCTAAATAGAACAAAAAGGCTGACCTGCCCTCCAGCAGGAGAGAATTCCTCCCACCTGACTGCTTTGGAACTGGGACGTTGGCTTTTTTCCTGCCTTTAGCCTCAAAGTGAAATATCTGCTCTTTCTGGGTATCAAGCCTGTAGGCCTTTGGACTGGAACGAGACCATCAGCTCTCTAGCTGCTCCAGCTTGCTGGCTCGCCCGGCACATCTTGGGACTTGCTGACTTCCATAAGCACTTGAGTCAATTCCTTATAATAATTCGAGTGAGTGTGTGTGTGTGTGTGTGTGTGTGTGTGCTCACATGTGCACACATGTCCTGGTTCTGCTTCTCTGGAGAACCATGACTAAAGTAGTAACTTTTCCTTAGTTTTAACATATCCTGTTGGACCCTAAAGAAATATGAATATTGGCTAGTTTCTCTGGTCTCATGTCTCCAGTGTATAAAATAAGCAGTTTTAGGAAAAGACTGGTGATTTCAGAAGATCCTTCCTTTGACTAGAGCCACACCTCCTATGTGAGCTGCAGAAAGGGGTTCCCCTTCAAAGTAAAACCAAAAACCTCATAGACTGGCCCAGAAAATAACACAGTTTTCCAATGCCAGAGGGAGTAATGTATGTCTCTTTTTAGATTGATAACACTATTCGTTCCTACTGGGGTAACGCAGTCTGTTAATAATCAGTTTTATAAAATGAAAAAATAGGAACTTAAGCTTTGTTGGAAACTCCTAGGTTTATCATCATTAAAAAAAAATGGATCTAGTTGGGCCACACCCAATGTAGGACATGTTCTAAAACAGGTTTGCAAGTTTGGGAAGAATCTTTTCTTTTGCTTTGCTAAACATACTTGAGGATTCATGGTTAGGGGATGTCTTGAATGGGTGGGAGGAGAAGGAGATAAAGAAGGAAATTGGAAGGAAACAGAGAAACCACAGCAGTTCCTTAAAGTAGTTCCATTGGAGTTCATTCAAAGCCTAAAGTTAGGGTATTAAGTCCTTTTCCAAAGGGATGCTCTCTGGGCTTTCCTTTGTGTCCCTCAAATTGTGAAGTGACTACCTCTCTTTTATGGAAAAGAGAGTGTTCAGAAGAGCGCAAAGAAATGCCATGATGCTAAATCTCTGGGCAGGCCTGCGGTGAGACTTTCTTCCCCTGGCCTTCTTTTCCATTTCAGTTGGTGTTCAGTTTATCCCCATTATGTGAGACACCCATGGGAGTTCAAAGATATTCACTGTTAAGTGGGACATGCCTATTTCCCCTGCATGATTTGACCATTTTTCACGCAGTAGCATTGTTCATGATGATTATGTACAAATGGAAAGAGCTCCAAAAAAGCCGCAAAATGTTCAGCAAAGAATAGTATCTTCAACAAGAGATTGGTTATGTTTTAGTCTTGTAAGTAAAGCTCCCCATAGCATCATAAACGGAGGGAGGAAAAGCTCACAGTCCACCTTTGGGGTGTACATTTGCTTCTTCTGTGTCTCCCAGGCAGACCTGTGCCAAGCTGCCATAGGCTCTTATTACACTGGCCTCACTTCTTGGATTCTTTTTTTTTTTTTTTTTTATGTATTTAAAGATTTTATTTATTTGACAGAGAGAAACACAGCCAGAGAGGGAACACAAGCAGGGGGAGTGAGAGAGGGAGAAGCAGGCTTCCCGCCGAGCAGGGAGCCCGATGTGGGACTCAATCCCGGGTCCGGGATCATGACCTGAACCGAAGGCAGCTGCTTAACCAACTGAGCCACCCAGGTGCCCCTCACTTCTTGGATTCTTGAGACAGTTTGTGTTCAATGACATGATCTCTCATTATTCAGAAAAACAGTTTAAAATATACAGCAATATGGGATTTGCTTTTCATATAATTATAAGGGTTTTTTTTTTTTAAGATAAATATGAACATCTGAAAAAATATCCTTAGACCACTGCCTTGTTTTCAGAAAGCATGATCCAACTTGGTTCTCTGATGCCATCTATTGAGCATGCCCTGTGCACCTCTCTGGCTTCAGCTGATGCTCTGGTTTTGCTCAGTCTGATCCAGCCATACATATTTCTGCTACCGACACATATCAGCCTCTCACTCCTCCGGGGCCTCTGCAAATGCTCTTCTCCCTGATCTTCCCATGGCTGGCTCTTGCCTGTTAGTCAGGACTCCAAGTGCAAATGTCACTTCCTTAGACATGCTTTCCTGGCATCCCTATATAAAGTCTCATACCTCCTGCAGCCACCTCGTTTTTCCCTAGTACATCCCCTTGTTTTGTGTTCTTCTTCATAGCATTATCACTATTGGAAAAGTTTCACTTAACTATTGTTCTATTCCACTTGAATAGAAGGTTCTCAAGAATGAAGGACTCTGTCATTCTTATCTGTCACTGAACCCCTAGAGCTTAGGATCCAATAAATAAATTTTGAATGAATTAGACATTCAAAAATAAATATTGAGTGAATTAATGAATTCCAGGCACTGTGTTTACTTGGCAGAGGCTTTTTAGCCTTGGGAAGTCATGATTTACCAGAATTGCTTCATTAAGATGATGACAAATCTGAGACAAAGTGCAGTCCTCCCAGGGAGCTGCTGCAGCCCCTGGAAGTCTGCTAGGGAAAGCTTGAGTCTGATAGTAGAAGGAGCTCTGGAGTTGGACAGGCCACAGGTTCAAATGTTTGTGGCCTTAAGTGAATCACTGGGTCTCTCTATACCTTGATTTTCATAAACAAAACCAAAGATTGCTAATGACAATAGCTCTGACACTAGCCATCTCACCATGGAGAGCAACATAAATTTCAGGTTCTCATTGGGTAAGAAATGGCTTTTTGGTTCTTTCTTCCTTTTGTGGTACTGGAAGTTTGTAGAGTTTTTGTATCAAAATTTGACACATATTCTTTTTTTTTTTTAAGATTTTGTTTTTAAGTAATCTCTACACCCATTGTGGGCTTGAATTTACAACCCTAAGATCAAGAGTGACAGGCTCCACTGACTGAGCCCGCCAGGTGCCCCTGATACACACATATTCTTTTTTTTTTTTAAGATTTTATTTATTTATTTGACAGAGAGAAACACAGCCAGAGAGGGAACACAAGCAGAGGGACTGAGAGAGGGAGAAGCAGGCTTCCCGCCAAGCAGAAAGCCTGATGTGGGGCTCGATTCCGGGTCTCCAGGATCATGACCTGAGCTGAAGGCAGTCGCTTAACCAACTGAGCCACCCAGGCACCCCATACATACATATTCTTGAAGTAAAATAAGCTTCTACTGAGCTATGGAGTTGTTTCTTGACCTTCCTTGATATAGAGAAACTCCTGAAAGGTCTTCTAACTCGTGTATAGTAGGAATGACTGGGCTTATAAGGAATATGTTGTAGAGTCTAAAAAAACATTTTCTGGTTTGATATTTATAAATACCTAAAGTATTTTAATGTTGTATTTTGTTGTAACATATGCTCCTTCCTGCTTCCAAAAGTAATTTGAAGCAGTCTGTTAGTAAAATATTCATATAAAAAACAAATCAGATATCATATGAAGAGAGAAAAGAGCTGTGCAGTTTCACTTAGCAGAGAATTACTGAAATGATACAAAAGAATTTGTCATCTTCTCGGCAGCCAAAGTAAAAGGGAAAATAGGATATGTCACACCGAGTCTACTTTCAGGCTAATCCCGGTACATTTATAGGTACCAGAATAAAACTGATACTCGTTCCCTCTTAGGCAACTTTTTTTTTTTTTTTAAACAAGACAGCTTTGTCTGGAAAATAACCACTCCTCGCAGGCAAGACACAGAAAAGGCCCTGGAGAAACTGTTCATGAGAATATAGTTACTACAGTGATGTTTCTTTGTTTATTTACTTATTTCTTTTGTCTGCTTTCGGAGATATGGAAGGTATGGGGACCATAATAGAATAGAGCCTCATAATGTGCCATGATACAAATCTGGACATTTACCGTTCCATTTGCGCTGCCTTCTTTCTCTCTTCTTTTGGGAATTGTATCTCTCATCTGCTGGGAACTATTCTTTCCGCTTCAACAGTGAGGGCGCTTTCATGGTTTTATCTAAAGTTGTGGCCTCCCTGGCCCAGTGATTGTTTTAATTACCAATCAATCAAAGCTCTGTCCTAGGATTTTTAATTCTGAGTTTAGAGGGTGCCAGCCCAGTACCCTTTCTTGGGTGAGGCTGGGAGAAGAGATACTAGGAGCTGTAGGTCACCCATGTTTCCAGCATGCAGGAAGCCCAGTCTGAGAAAACGAGATTGGCACCCAGAGGGAAGCACAGAGATGAAAAGAGAGAGACGGTCCTGACTGTTCTCTTGCCCTGCCTGTGATTGATTTTCTGACCCCCAAATCTCCATTCATTATCTAAGTTAGACCTGGGGTTATTACATGAGCCAGAGTCCTGATTGTTTTTGATCTAGATCCGTAGGTTTTGCTAGCCCAGGACTCTTCTGTCCTTTTCCAGTAACAGCACTTCAGTTTTCCTTTTGGGAACCACTCCACCTTGGTCCTCGTAGAAGGGGCCACAGGACTCTTACACCTCCCCTTCTGGTTGCAAGCATGGAAATATCCAGGCATGGCAAGTGAGACTTATTTTCTGGGGTTTAATTGGAACTAGAGGGGAAGAGAAGCTGGAAAAGCCAGGAATTATTAAACGAAGAGGGCCTGCCCTGAACAAAGCTAACACAGAGAAAAATAAAACTCAGGGAGGAGAAAGGGAGATGAAGTCCAATTGATAACTTGAACTTCCGGATCTTTCTATGTCTAAACCTGGTCCAACCTTGGCTTTTTCTGCTATATCAGCCGATTGTTCCCTTTTCCCCCCTCATACTGGTTTGAGTTGGTTATCACCTGCAATTAAAAAAATCTGGTTAATAACAATATCTGAAGTCAGCCTTACTTAATTGAATATTAAGTGACTGGGGAGGAAAGCCCCAAAACATCTTTACTCCATATACAAATTTAGGAATTTTCTTATGCTGGTTAGTCCTCAAGTCGAGATGAGTCACCAAAAGGTAGAAAACCAGATTTAAATAAACCAGAAACTGGCACCATAGAACGTTGTTGATTGATGTCTATCCAGAAATACTTTCAGACTTCCTCAGTGAGAGCGCCAACAATAAGCCACTTAAAACCAGACTGCTATTTACACCATGGGAAGAATAAATTTATTGTAGTTATTTATCTTTTTTGTCAAAGGCACAGGAGTTACATTACTTTCTACTCAAGTCTTTCCTAGGAGGATGATCACTGATAATCCATTTTTATTATGTTTGCTCTACTATTTGGTAATGAACATAGAATATTCTGAAATCTTTTTGGCTGAAAAATGAGTCAGTGCTTCAGTCAAATGAAGTGAATCAATGTTGCTCTCTGGCAAGGACTGACCTGTGATTTATTTTTTTAAAAAAAGGAAAAACATTCCCTGCCAGATCTGTGTGTTAGACAGACATTTTTTTCTATATAATTTCTCCTTTTTGAATAATTTCTTAGTCCACTGTTGATAAATATGCTGTTCATTATCCAAAGGCACCATTTGCAAACGTTTTAAGGCTCGACAATGACAACTTTTCATGACCACATTACAGCTTCTTTTGAGAGTTCTTTTGTGGCTTTAAGACCCTTTTTAATGACTGTGTTTCCTTACTTTTGGTAAAAGTTTTGGTCCTTGGTGGACTAATGTTACTCTGCCTCTCTCTGTTGCCTGTTTATTTGTTTGCTTGTGTGCATTTTGCGTGTATTAATGGAACCAGTGGGGTTTTTTTCATATTTACTACAACACAAAGAGTACTTTCTTATTCTTAAAAAAAAATCAATAAGAACTTATATCCCTTTTGAATTTGTAGCATTCTTTGTAAAATTATTTTTATTGATTATTTTACATTGCCTGAAGATTCTAAAATTATATGAACTTCTGTAATTCAGATTGTCAAGACTAGAATAATCACTCCTAGGTATGATACACTTGAGAGCCTCTTTCCCCAACAAAGCAATTGAAGACAATGTAAATTGCAAAGCACTTTGCTATTTTGATGCTGTGTCAAAGCAAAAGGTTAATTATAATGTGTTTTAATCCTGTTTTTAAAGGATAATCTGTAGGAATTTGTTATGAAAATAAATTTAGTTTGGCACTCTAGACAAGGTGGTTTCTAACAGAGTGTTCCTAAAAGAGTTCACATTTTAGAAAGTACCTTTTAATTTTCACTTATGCAAAACTTAGGTCATGTGCAGATACAAAAATACTTTTTGAATGGAAAAATTAAGAATATTGAAATGATGCAATACTCTAAAAACTGAAACCAATCCATCCAGAGAAATACTTTCACAAATAACTTTTTTAAAAAGATTGCATTTGAGGCGTCTGGGTGGCTCAGTTGGTTGGGCAGCTGCCTTCGGCTCGGGTCATGATCCCAGGGACCAGGGATCGAGTCCCACATCGGGCTCCCTGCTCAGCGGGAAGCCTGCTTCTCCCTCTCTCACTCCCCCTGTTTGTGTTCTCTCTCTGGCTGTGTTTCTCTCTGTCAAATAAATAAAATCTTAAAAAAAAAAAAAGATTGTATTTATTTATTTGAGAGAAAGAGAAAGATCACAAAGGCCGAGGGAGAGGGAGAAGCAGACTCACTGCTAAGCTGACAGCCCGATGTGGGGCTTGATCCCAAGACCCTAAGATCATGACCTGAGCTGAAGGCAGTTGCTTAACTGACCGAGCCACCCAGGCACCCCAATAACTTTTCAACTAAGAAAATAAACCCAGAGAACAAAAATCCAATTGAAGTTATTAGTACACAAAATTGTATTCAAATCTTAAATGGGAGATGAATTTTTTTTTTAACTTATTTAAAAGCATAGCCCAGGGACACCTTGCTGGCTCAATTTGTTAACTCTACCTTTGGCTCAGATAACGATTCCAGGGCCCTGGGGTTGAGTCCCACATTAGGCTCTCTGCTCCACAGAGAGGCTGCTTCTCCCTTTGCCTGCTGGGCACTCCTGCTTATGCTCTCTGTCTCTGACAAATAAATAAAATCTTTAAAAAAAACCCAAAAAACTATAGCCCAAGGAATCCCATACTTTTGGGAAGCAGTATGTTCTTTCCGTCCTACTCTAGAGAGTAATGTGTTCAGTCTTGACCATCTCATTACCTGAGAGATGTTGGCAAAATTGGAAGGAGTTCAGAGATAAGTAGCAGACATGACGACCAAAGGGCCTTGAAAATCTAATCCACAAGGAAAGATACAGCAAAAGGCCGCTGGCCTGCCTGGAAGGACAAGACAAGCAGTTTGAGCAGACACTGTGGAGGCAAATCAGGGTCATAGCAGGGAGCAGCAAGATGGAGGAAAGAAAGTGCAGTTAAGTCTCAGAATGGGAACCCACTGGGATTGTGGAAAGGACAAGACCGAACAGTTGGGTAAGTGAACACCTGCGTAAGTGAACGCATGAGCATGTGAAGGACTGTTAAAAGATAAACTCAGGCACATTAAGAAAAAAAAAAATTTTAAAGATTTTATTTATTTGACAATGAGAAACACAGTTACAGAGGAAACACAAGCAGGTGGAGTGAGAGAGGGAGAAGCAGGCTTTCCCGGCAAGCAGGGAGCCCAATGCGGGACTCGATCCTGGGTCTCCAGGATCATGACCTGAGCCGAAGGCAGTCGCTTAACCAAGTGAGCCACCCAGGCACCCCACATTAAGACATTTTAAGAGCTTGTTTGAACAGAAATCAATTCAAACCAGGCAGCACCAAAACCAGAGGTGGTTAGGAGCACCCCCCCAGACAGGAGCTTGGGGTAAGACTTGTATAGAGAAAGTGCTAGGGCAAGGAAAGGCAATTACTTGACTGATTAGACCTTAAAACCCAGTTTGCTGTTTGTGATTGGTTGCCCTTAGGGTTTTGATTTTGTAACTTTTGTAATATAAACCACTTATAGCCTTAAATGTTGGTCTATGGCAGTGGAGCCATCACGGGAATCTTGTATGGACCCCTATTTTTTTTTCCTGAAAGTGGAAGCTAACAGCATGTTTTTTTCTAAACACAGATTTGCCGCATGTCTTTGTTGTGGGAAAGATGAGCTGCTGCTTAGTTTCCAAAGTGTGTGGGCTGAATGAATGTCGGTGTCCTGTATTCTCAGTCAGCTCGGCGTCAACTCAGTACATTGAGTTTCTGTTTGTTAACGTGATTAAACGTGATCCTGACTTCAGAATTCTTTTTGACAGTACAGTGGCTCTTTTTGAGTGTTTTCTCAATTGGAATACAAAATTAAAGCCCATGCTTTGTCTTTTGGCCCTTCTCAACCAGTTTGTCTTCCTTCCAATTTGGGGAGATCTAAAATACCAACAAGAATTTTCCACTCGCTCCTTCAGATGTAGCTTGAGTTAACGTGAAATTATCCTTTAAGCCTGATTTTCCTTCTTGTCTTGAGGGCTACTCTGTTTGTCTTCCACACAGCCACAAGATCTAATGTCTGATGACCCCCTGTGGTGATACCCCACTGGTCCCTGCTCTTCACAGAGTTCTTTTTTTTTTTCTTTCTTCAAGATTTAATTTATTTGACAGAGAGAAACAGCCAGAGAGGGAACACAAGCAGTGGGAGGGAGAGAGGGAGAAGCAGGCTTCCCGCCGAGCAGGCAGCCCAATGGCAGGCAGCCCAATGCAGGGCTCCATCCTAGGATTCCACGATCATGGCCTGAGCTGACGGCAGAGGCTTAACCACTGAGCCACCCAGGCGCCCCTCTTCACAGAGTTCTTGCAGGACCTTGGCTCTTGGTCTTTTCCACCAAATTTCTCTTTTCTCAAAATTCTTGCGTATTTATTATTACATGCAAGGCTGTTTAGTATTGTGTTAACCTTTCTCATTTACAAATTTGCATCTGACAATAGTCTTCCTTCTGCAAAGTCTTAATACAAAATGACTTGCAAGGTGGGAATTTCTAACAATAGGGCATGTTGACTACATTTAGTCCTGTACCAGCTAGTTTTTTCATCTCTAAGAAAAGGTAGTTTTCAAATAGAAAAATCAAGGACTGTTATCACAAAGGACTTTGTGAGACTCAGAGCACACAAAGCAATACTTCGGTCCAGGTAGTGGATCTCTTAGGAAATGCTCAAAATACATTGTATCCTTTTCTTTAGGTAGAGAAGGACGTTGCATCTATCTGTTATATATCACTTCAGTGACTATGGCATGTCATATCTGAAAGCTGACTATTTGGACAAAAAACTTTATGTTTTTAAAATATTTTATTTTAAGTAATCTCTTCACCCAGTGTGGGGCTTAAACTCCCAGCCCCAAGATCAAGAGTCACATGCTTTACTGAATGAGCCAGCCAGGCACACCAAAACTTAGTATTTTGATCATTATCTTAGGGGATTTCCTACTCATTAAAAAATCTTTAAGGAACTCTCTAGGAAATGCTGAAGTGGAGGTCTCTTTAAGTAACATAATTTGTCTTTATATAGTTTCTTGACTCCTTTCCTTCAAGGTGAAAACATGATGAAAATGTAAAGAGTTAAAAGTTAGTGGCTCGGGAAGGAAGGACACTTTCTTCGGGAGAAATCAGTTCTCTTATTAACTGGGACATTATTCACTTTGCAAGTGGAACTTCCTGGGGGTAAAACTGTCCTTACAAGGAGTGCAGGAAATTGCAGACTTTGGAACATTCTTACAGATGGTCAGATATGTCGATCTCATAGGAACAATTCTCAGAAATACAAGAGATCCTCGACATGGTAGACTTTCAAACATGCCATTTGAGCCACTCACAAGCAATCCAACAGATCAGAAATGTATAGTTCGCCAAGGCACAAACTTAAGTGATTTTCCGCTGGAAGGATGAGCGAGGAAGGGTATTCCTGATCCTGTAGTTAGATTAGCAGACATTCAGGTTGGGAAAAAGAAGGGCAGAATTAAGTTATTAGAACATTGGGTCTCAAAGGAGGGATATTCCTGCTGTCCTCTGGAGCTGGGGCATAGTCTCTGAGGTAAGGGCACAGAACAGTGGTGCTTGGATCTTCCAAGGGGGAGAACTCAACAGGAGGTGTGCAGTGTGGCTGGTGCTGATGCTTCTGGGGCCCATACAGCATAGGGCTTAGAAACCTGATGCCGAGCAGCCAGCTGATGTTCTACACGGTCTTAGTGTAGCTGGTGCTGGGAGGGAGAGCTGAGAGAAGCTAGAGCTGGAGGCTCACCTGCAGTGGAGGAGGAGGAGGTTGGGGAGGGATGTCGAGAGAATCTAGTCACCAGCCAGTGACTCCTAAGGCAAATCTTAGTAGGAGTCCAGCTGCCAAGGCATCTGGAATATGTAGTTTTTAGAGTCCCGGACTCAGCGTCCTACAGCAGAATACAGATGAGAGCCTTGGTCCTAAGAGGCAGTTCGCCAGTAACCCACTCAGTAGCTCCACCCCATCTGTAGAAATGTTAGCTAACTGGCGTAAAGTTACAGCTGGGAAGTGGAAGGGTTGGGGTTCTTGGGTGAGGACATGGGGATAGAACGGAAACCATTCTCTTTTCATCATAGCAAGCTTCTGAGTGAAGAAAGTGTTCTGCTTTTAATTTGTTTTTCTGAAGAGAAGTCTCAATCAACCACATTAAAAATGCAACATATCTCAATGGTGGCACAACCGGCTATTAATAATATATATACTTTATTGTTGGGTTTGTATAGAGAGGAAATTTTTCATGGATGTAATGTAGTATTAATAGAACTGTGGTCCACTGTATTTATTTTTCAAATTTGAAATGGTACTTTATGAATATAAGAGTAATACGTGCTTACTGTGAAAATTCTTGGTAACTATCCTTTCAGTATGGTGTGCTAATAAATGAAAACAATCACCATATTTATTTATTAAATATCTATTCATTTAAAATAAAATGATTACCTAATATCATAAATAACATATTTTCTAACTATATTTTCTAAAACAAAACAGTTTGGTGAGAAGAACAGCATTTTTTACCTTTGTGCGTCTCTCCCCTGTGACTAGCTTAATGAAGACAACTGGATTCATTTTTTTTTTTTAAGATTTTATTTATTAGACAGAGGGAAACACAGCCAGAGAGAGAACACCAAGCAGCGGGAGTGAGAGAGGAAGAAGCAGGCTTCCCACTGAGCAGGTAGCCCGATGTGGGGCTCGATCTCAGGACTCCAGAATCATGACCTCAGCTGAACGAAGGCAGAGGCTTAACCACTGAGCCACCCAGGCGCCCTGACAACTGGATTCTTGTATCCGCTTCTGCATTCAATCTGTCGAAATATACTGTTTTTGATTGAAGTATATAAAAAAAATCTAGCCTCACACAGATATGTGAGAAAAAGGAAGAGTATTTTAAGAGCTCTTTGGGCTAATTTCCTTTCCTAGAAAAAGGAAGAGTATTTTAAGAGCTCTTTGGGCTAATTGTGGCTATTCTTTGATTCATAATCTAACATGTTAACGATTAGGTGCAATATGTATTTATATTCACTGTGTTTATATTTTTGATGTTTTATCATTCCTAAGGGAATTTTACATACAGTCTAGAATTACAAAACCAGAAGGAGCTTCATCTCAGATATGGAAATCAAGACATAGTACGTGACAGAGCCAGGTTGAGAACACTGGTATTGGGACTCCAAAGCAGGACCCTTTGAAAAGGCTCCCCGACACCGCAGGTTTATCCAGCATGGTTTTGTTACCAAAAGGAATCTTTGTTTTTCAAGAAAATGAATATATTGGTAAATTGTGTTTTTTAAAGTAATAGATACTAAATTTCATTTTTCATGTCTGCTTCCTCCAAGTGATTCAGCTTTTCGAAGGGAGTAAAAGAGTTGGTTGAATATTGCCTTGACTCTGAATCAAGCTTTTAGGGTCTTTTTTGTCTCTCCACGAGGGCCCATGGTGCAGTACCACATTTTAACCACTAGTAGGCACTCGAATACTTGTCAAGCTGAGTCCATAAATAAACAACAGACTGAAATTACTCACAAAACTTTTTTTAAAAAAGATTTTATTTTTTAGTAATTTCTACCCCCAATGTGGGGCTTAACGTACAACCTCGAGATCAAGAGTCACACTCTCCACCAATTGATTCAGCCAGGTGCCCCCACAAAATGCTTTTTTGATAGAGTGCATTAGGAAGTTAACTTTATTCTTTAAAATTCTGTCACCTGGGCAACTGAGTGGCACAGTCATTAAGCCTCTGCCTTCAGCTCAGGTCATGATCCCGGAGTCCCGGATCCAGTCCCACATTAGGCTCCTTGCTTAGCAGGAAGCCTGCTTCTACCTCT